>PVJA010000309.1:0-189370 GCA_004027025.1 Myocastor coypus | reverse complement strand
ACAGTTCATTCATCCCTTTCCTCTGAGGTCCCATAATCTCCTTGACCAGGAAATTTGGGACACCTCTGAGTTGTAGGATATTACAGCACAGGTTCCCTTATATCCTGGGTCTTTATTGACCTTGAAGGGTTAGGGCCAAAATATTAGCTATCCTTATAGCCCTTCTTTTTCTCCAATTTTTGGTCTGTTAACTTACATTCTTAGCCCTCCAGCAGAAAAGCTTTGTGATACTATTACTCTATAACATAGGTACTTGAGCTTATCATCACTGGCTTTCTGAGAATCAAATATCTTTGACTTAGCTTGGAAATGATATTTTCTGGCCATCATTGATATTGTAATAACTTTCCATACAATGTGATATAAGCAGTTACACAATTTTGACACAGATATTTGGAAATTCAAGGAAATACAAAATTGTACCCTTTGAAGAATATGGTTTTTGGCCCAGTCTCTTATTTTCAAGTACTACTCTTGATAGAATGACAGTAACTGAGTTTACACAAGGAGCAGTACATATCAAAAAGACAAGAGTGACATGTATTTCAAACATAATTTTAGCGTTACATTGTGCTATAATCAATATGCTGAACCCCTTGAGGATTCACACAGGATGAATCCTTCACTTTTCAAAGTGTTACTCCCCTCTCCCTGCTGCTGCTATCTGTACCTTGGAGCAGTTTTCTTTCCTGTAGATAAGAAAAGTCCTACCTGGCTTCCCAAATTCTAATGCTGCATCCCCCCAACCAATTCTTCATTTTGCGCTGCAGTTATGTTGAAGTGTCTCCTTTGCTTAAAATTTATCCAAATGTTCTCCCTGCCTGCATGTCAAGCTCAGACCCCAAGGTGAAGCACAACACCTATCCCGTGTGGATATCACTTCTTCACTATGCCCAGGTGCTTGACCACCAGTGTGCCTCAGACATATGCAACTCCTTATTGTGGGGCTTTTGCACATGCCATTGATGCTTCCTGGCATACCCATCTCTTCCATATGACTCCCTAACTCCTGACTCCTATTCTCCTCCGATGCCTGTGTTTCTGTCTTGCATGGCACTTGCTAGGGTGTCATGTTGGCTTCAGTTTCTCTGCTCCAAATTAGACTCTAAGAGGAAATGGCTCTTTCTAGCCCTGAGACCAGTAAAGGCAGATGCTCAGTCGACATAAATGTGCTACTAAATAGCTGGAGAAGCACTTTGAATGGTTACTAAACACTAGGCAGGTGTTATTAAGATAGTACTACTGCTCAGATGAGAGGCACCTGGAAAAGGCTGGGGCTCTTGTTTTTACTGGCATGTCCGGCTTCATATTCTTCCAGTCAGAGCCACATTGCACACTTAGCATTAATCACCTTTCCATTCCATTTCTGCCCCTTTGCCAATGTATCCCCAGACTTCTCTGTGCAAATGCGAATGCTGGCAATTCAGCTTATTTTGGGACACCAAACAGAGGCCCACTTCAATTCACCAGTCCAATAAACATCCTATCTACAGGACTTTGATTCCAGCTGGAAATGAATCAAGTAACGACGTATTCTCTCATGTTTAGAAGAAAGCTGTGGCCTGTCTACTCACCCCTGTACAATGGCCCAGGTCCAGCAAGTGAAAAGAGCAGGGCAAACTTCCACTCATGCTGAATGCCTATCTAGAAAAACAAATATCAGGAGGCACGCGTGGTGTCCTTAAGAGCCATGAAACACATATAGCCCTGCACAGCGCCTCACCGTTTTGTTTTCTTCCAACAGAACAACACATTAAGTTGGGCCATTAACACAAATGAAACGTTTCAGATTTATTTCATTGGCAGATGGAAATTAAGTCACAGAAACCTAACCAGCCCAGGCTAGGGTATATTTAATTTCATTTATTTTTAATTACACAAGTAATACACAAATATATTATAATGCTGAAAATACAAATGATACAGATAAATGTAAAATCCTTCTTGACCACTCACCACTGCACTGTCTCTTCTCACTAGCAGTTGGGGCTGACATTGGCTGGAGGCCTACCATGTAAGGCATGCGCACAAAAGCCTGGGCACACATTAACGTGTCAGAATGAAAATGCCAGAGAGACAGAAGGTCTTCACTCAAGGGGCATCACAAAAAGTGACTGAGTCATTTGCAACTCTGAAGTCCTCCACGTATCAAGAGCCTGAGAAGATTTTGGATTCTTGGATGAAAGTTGTCAGTCCTGCATCTCTACGGAGTCAAGAAAGACAGTATATCCTTGTTCATCTCAATACTAAGAGAAGGCTTCAGTGGGACCATTTTTATTCCCCTCCCTGACTTAGTCACTGGCATGGTTTGGAGTTTTTACCTGATAAACAATATAATAAAGGACAAATTTTGTAATGTTATATTATAAAGAGTCACCCAAGAATCGTATACAAGAAGTACAAGAAAGACCCAAAGGCCAGTGGTGGAACCTAGAAAATCCATGCTGGTGGCAAAAAGGACTTGATGCCAGCAGGTCGAGGTATCTGAACAGGAACCAGGAAGCAACACTCCAGGTGAACACCAGAGCTCCCAAAAGGTACCACAGCCATTCTCAGCAACAGTGACATCACAAGCTCCTCTAGTGATGAGGAAAGCTGAGCTCCCACCAAGGAAGCCAATGCAACAAGCTTCTCCATGAGGCTGAGCAGTGCACCATCTTCCCCCTCTGGAGCCGGAAAGTGATGCTCCAGATGAGGACCAGAGCTCCTCCAAATGATGAACAGCGCCAGCAGGACAAGGTCCTTCAGCAGAACAGCCCAAGAGAACGAGCAACTTCCAGCAGCTCCAACAGCTTCTTGAAATAGCATCCCTGACAGTGTATTGACAAATTCTTCTGTACTACCTTTCATACTGCTGGCAACGACCCTCAAGTGGGCCTCCCACACCCAGCACCATGCTGGTTCAATTCAGCGGGGTGTAAGAAGTTGACCACCAGTTAGCTGTCCGCTAGTCACCTTTCACTATGACTTTCATATTTTTTTTTATGTAATCATTTCCAAATTTGCAAGGTTAGAAATATATTCCCATTTTCTTCTAATACTTTGATGAAGTTTTAATTGTGAAAGCCACTTAGTTTGTCTCAAATTTTGCCTTCATGGTATGAAGGAGTAAGTTAGTTTTACTCTTTCTCTAGCAGGCAAGTTATTTTGACACCATTCGTTGAGGAGTTATCAAAATCTGGCTTGAAAGACCACTCTACAGTAGCACCCCAGGCAGAGTTACTTTCTGAATTGTTCACGACAGTCTATTTGTGGATTTGCTTAGAGATATATTTACTCAAATTTAACTATACTTTTCTTTCCAGAAGTTGTGGGCATTACATGACTAGCATCCAGTTTATGATTGTAGATTTTCCAGGAAGACAGTGATGATACTATCTAGCACCAGGGACCAGACTCAAGCTCCAGTTCTAAGACAGGCCCCGATCTTGCCTTCACCCTAGATCCCTCAGCCCAGAGCACTCAGCATCTCTGTAAAGCAATCACCTGCCTCTGAGAGCTTCGAGGTGAAGGAAGACACTTCCTGATTTTCACTTCCACTTTGTTATCGCTAGGGGAGGACTTGCGAGGGGCTCCTGTCCTTGCACCCCTGCGCTCCCCCGCAATGTTACCTAGAGGCTTATCCTTGGTATGCATCCTTATTGTCTTCTGCGAGGCACAGTGACCCTGCCTTGTCCATTGTTTCGCGTTACTTTTTGCAGCACTGTTTTCCTAGGACTCAGGCATAAGGTGGTGGGACACGACAATCCTCTTTGAGGGAAGGATGGGAGCGGTGTGGTGCTGTCCCACCACCCAAAACACAGATGTTCCTGAGCCCGGACACCTCGCAGTCTAGAGGGTCCAGAGTCCTGAGCTGTACTTCTCTTCAGTTCTTACAGCAGAGGACTCTGCTCTGTTCCACAACCTTGCGTGAATGCAAGTCTCCTTGTGCTCACCTCTGCAGTGGGGAGAATGGGGTTTTGCCAACACCTTTGTGAGGATTTATAAAATTATCTTTTCCTTAGTTCACTGCAAGTGAGCCATAGATGTCACTTACCTTTCCACCTTCATTACATTCATGGAACAATGGAAGCACTATCTCCCCTCGGAAGCTCCTGAATTGCAGTGTTTTTGTACTGAAGGGTGATCCTCATTGCTGAGGGTGTAGCTCAGTGGTGTAGCATTTGCCTCGCAAGCAAGAGGTCCTAGATTCAGGCCCCAGCACCACAAATAAATAAATAAATATAGCAAAGTGTATCTCCATATTGACTTCCTCAGTTTAGGCCTTTTATTTATTTTATTTTTCTTTAGGAAAACATTCTCATTTTCAGATGACAGACAGATACTGAATTTCTAGCCAGAGTCTAGTACCTAGACTCTGGCTTCAGTAGCCCCATAATCTCTTGATTGCTTATTGAAGCAAATCGGGAGCACTGAGAGGACCAGCCGTGAGTATCATGCGTAGCTCCATTTAATCACAATCATCAGAGTTAATGAGGGTCGTAAACAGTGTCATAGCACACCAACAGGCAGTATGAACAGAGGTCAACCTGGATGCCTCACCACCAGAACTGGCACATCAGAGCCCATCTGCATAGGATCCTCTTCACAGGGAGAAAAAGATAGTGAAACCATGCACAACTTAGTGAAATTTGGGGAAAATAAATTCTAGGTCAAAACAACAATGGGCCTTGAGTTTTTTTTTTTTTTTTTTTTTTTTTTTTTCTTGTATTTTTTAAAATCTCATATCAGGTGAGTGATTTGTTTCTTACTGAATTTAAGGAGATATTTTAGACTTTTTGTTATAATTTTAATCTGACTACCTTGAAAAATAAATCATGGAGAAAAAGTGATGCATTAAAAGATAAAAGAAATGATAACCTTAGTATATGTGAGTAGTCCTCATCACGAGATTTCCTATATCTATCAGAAGAGTCCTATAAGTGTGTGTGTGTGTGTGTGTGTGTGTGTGTACACAATATTTAGTGCATGTATTTATTTTACCTGTTTTTAAGGTTTTACTCTTCAGTTCTTACAATACTATGACAGACCTTTTAAAACTAAGGTCAGACCAGCCAAACAGCTTAGCGATTAAAGTGCCTGCAAGCAGGCACAGGGGCCAAGGGTTCAATCCCTAAGACTGCCATGCCAGCCTCTTCCCCCAGAGCATGCTGAGACAGCAATTGAGACTCGCTGTGGTGGTGCGCGCCTGTAATCCCAGATCCTGGGAGGCTGTAAACAAAGTCCGAGCTAGGAGTGAGACCTGGAACACCCTGTAGACCCTAAATGCAAAAAAAAAAAAAAAAAAAAAAAAAAAACCATTAAGATCATATCTATATAGTAGAATATTTTTTTTATTTTCCAATTCTTTTATTGTTTAAATTTAACAATGGTTATATTACATATTTTCATCATCGGATCAGTTTAGATTAATACATATAGGTATATAAGATTGATCAAACAATTAAACATTAACCTTTCTAAATCCACATTACTTTTTTTTTTCTTTTCCCCCTTTTTTTCTTTGAAAGTTGACATATATTGCATATTGTCCTCAAAATCATTCTATAGAGTGCAGTGTGTGGGCATGACCCACCTCCCTATTAATGTTGCATAGAAAAAAGAAAAAAAGAAAGAAAAAAAAACAGGAAAGAATATACTTCCCTTTGGACTAAGAGGAAGCAGATACATATACAATCAAAGGTTTTGCAATTGCAGTAGTAGAATATTAAAGGTATTAAACTATATAATTTAGTGGCACTTAGTACATTGACAATGTTGTATAGTAAACACTTCTTCCCAATGCCATAGCATCCTCATTGTCATCCCAAAAGGAAACCTTGTATGCATTAGGGTCAATTCCTATCCACCCTGTCAGGCCCCTGGAAATCACTGTGCTGCTATTGTCTGTGGTTGTGCCTATTCTGAATGTGTCCTATAAAAGAAACCACACATTATGTGAACCTTTGCATCTAACTTCTAGCTTCTTCCTTTTAACATGTTTTCCAAGTTAATTCATTTCATAGAGCAGATAGCAGGACCTCATCCCATTTTAACATTGTATAATGTTCTACTGTCTTTACATATCACATTGTGTTTATCCATATAGTCATTAAGCCTTTTGTTTGTTTCCATCTTAGTCTATTGTGAATAATCCTGCTATGAACATGAGTCTGCTTGTTTGAGATTTTGCTTTCACTGCTTATGAGTATATATTGAGGAGTGGAATTCCTAGATCATATGGCAATTCCACATGTAACTTTTTGAGGAAATAAATATTTTCCCTACCCTAAATTTAACAGGCAAATTCATGGAGAAAAATCACAGAAGAAAGACAAGCCACAGGTCCATGGCCACCCGCTTCCACATACATGAACACACCTGTACACATGCAAGCACACAGATTGTCACCTGCCATTCTGAATGCCCCTTGTGCTGACCAGGAAACCTGGTATTGTAAGTAATTTTCAACATCAGCAAAAAAGAGAATGATAGTGACGTTCATTTCTATTGATTCTTTTCTTCTCTCCCCAGGGGCATAATGCCTAACTTAAGCCTCTCTTGATAAAGGATGAATATGGTGCAAACTTTTGATACTTCCTGAGGTTCAGCCTACAGGAGGTAGGATGTCAACACTCATCCTTTATTTTTTATGAAGGGAAGGGCTGTGTCACATGCCAGCATATGAGACAGACAGCTTTCCAGAACCTTTGAACAGCAGCCTTCTACCACTGCAGAAACAGAACGGCAGAGGTCAAAGGCTGTGGATGTTGCATGTGCCCCCAGCAGAAAGCTAAGTTGCCTGTACAGGTTGCACTTACTCTAGGAGTTAGACAGAGTTCACCAAACAACAAGAAGAGGAATACGTTGGGGAGTCCCAGTGAGGGTAGTGCAGCCTGGACAATCAGGAGCCTAACCTTGGTGAGTCAGGGAGAATGGTAATTTGAATAAGCAACTTTTCACTTAATATGTTTAAGAAAGTTTTAGCAGAGAGCTAGGTGTGGTGGCACACGCCTATAGTCCCAGCACTCGGGAGGCAGAGGTAGGAGGATCAGTGCGAGTTCAAGACCAGCCTGGGCTACAAAAATGAGCTCAAGGCCAGCCTGAACTGCATAATGAGACCCTGTCTCAAAAAAGACAAGAAAAAAAAAAAAATCGGCAAACTTGTTAGAAACAAAACTGAAAATCACACGGGCTTCAGAGATAGTATTGATCATACACAAAATGTTTCTCTGCATTCTTCAGCACCCAGAAAGAGCTGAAGAAATAATTGTGTATACTACATGGGCCATGATACAGCTCCCGAGTATGTCAGAAAACACTAGCAGGTCCCTAGCTCTTGTTTCTCTCCTACTTCCTATACAACTATCTCCTATCTCTACAGACATCTTAAGTAGATGCTCATTTTAGAAGACTGGGAATTCTTCATCAAGAAAGATTAAGGGAAGTTTAAATCATCTTAGATCTCATTAGAATATATAATATTCTAAGAATACTCACCTTAGTTTCACAAACGTATTCTTATGTATTAGAAGGTAAACTGACTTTGTTGTTTCAAAAATAATAAATGTGGGCCTGCCACATAGCTCAGCAGGTTACAGCACCTGCAAGCAGGCACGGGGTGAGGGGTACAATCCATCCCACGGCATGCTTGGGATGCATGTATGTGTGTATGCTCTCAAAAAAAAAAAAAAAAAAAAAAAAAGAACCATACAAAAGAAATATCTTGACCTTATAGTATAACACCCTAGCAAACCAACAGAGTTAGAGTAATGACCAACTAATTAATAAAATGTCATCTGAATATAGGTACTAAGTGCAATGCAGAAACTGGCCCTATACTAGTTGCAACACCAGCCAGCCCATTCTGTAAGAAGTGGCCTAGTATTTGCAAAGAACAACACAGGAAAATGACAATGTTTAGCAGTCACAGCTCCACTGTTCTCTGCTGTTGGGAAAATCCCAACAGCACACTTTCACAATAGGCCAAATGAAATTACTGAGTCATTCTTTCATTAAACCCAAGCAATAAAAGATGGTGTCATTCTTCACTGTAATTATACACTGCCTGCTTCACCTACTGGGGAGTTGGGACTTTGCTGGTAAAGGTGACTGATACCTAAATCCCATGATGAGGAAACAATGAAACAGGCTAAGACATTTGGGAGCAGGAAGCAGATCCAGCAGCAGTGGGCCTCAGTGACCTTGGAGGACAATGAATGGAGAATCTGCCTAGCATGCTTGCAATATCACAGGAGAGAAGTGACTCCATCTCAGATCTCTCACCGTGTAATGTGGACTTTCTGCTCTGCTGCATTCACTTTATATATGAGATGCTGATGATGGCATGAGTGCATGGTGGACTGAGTGCATTGCTTTCCGCACTCTTTCCACTTTCCACAGGCCAGGGGAACTTCACAGTGGAAGCCTCCAATGCTGAACTGTAGTGTTTTCAATGTGGAGATCTACCTCAAAAACATATTAATTAAAAGAATACTAATAACAACAGCCTGACCTACTTGGCACTTAAGCAGTAAATGCTTAAGATATATTTTACATCAACCATAAAGTCAAGTAAAAAACAAAGAATGTCATTAAGTTAATTATGCAAAACTGCACCACTGAGAATCATTTCATGAGCCACCAGCATACTACACACTGGGAAAAAGGAACACAGTTGAGGCTTCTCATTCATGGATCCTCTTCTGTTTACCAGGCATGTCTTGGTGAATCTTACAACATGGTGAAGGCCTGCCTTATGGATTGAATATAAAAAGATCAGTTTTGCAATTCTCTAAGGAGAGTTAGAAATTTATCTTAGTAAGTTTGACAGTCTTTCTGTGGCTGGTGATACCAGTAGCATCTTTTGTATATATTGGACTTATTAGGTTTATTTAATTCGATCTTCAACACACAATACTTTTCAGAAGCTCCAATAGACTAAGTCATCCCACATGACACCAGTGATAAATGGAGTCAGCCTCTGAGTGTACACACCCATTAGTGCTGTCCTCTGCCCAATGCTGGTGGAGCAATCATTCTTAGGAAAGCTTGGTCAAGCTCTCAAGGACTCTTCATTCACATCCTACTGGAAAGAGAATCCTGAGGTTGAACATACCTTGACTTTGAAGTCTTGCTGGAGTCTGATCTGCAAAGGCAGCTCTTGGCTCTATAAGCAACCGGCATTTCATTTATCAAGGTGACCTATTTGTTGCAAAGGCCTGTTAGGACTAAAATAAGAAAAGTCATGCCACACTATGAGATATCACCAGATTATTCAGAAAACAATTGCTAAATAAGGAGAGGAATTGGTTAATGAATAGCAATTATTAATAGTCTCTGATGGGACTTTTGGCTTGCATTTCCTAATAATTCTAGAAAAAATTTGATGACTCATGACACATGGAGAAATATCATCTTCCTTAGAAAACTATTTCAATGTTTTCCTAAAAGTTCACTAAACTGTAGTTTAAAATGTTTTTCCTGTAATCTCAGCACTCTAAGAGGCAGGTAGGATTGTAGATTTCAGTCTAATCTAGACAATTTAGCCATTTAGCAAAATCTGATCGCAAATAAAATATATAAAAAGAGCTAGAGAATGCAGAAAGGCCTGGTTTGGACCGGGTGGACTCCATAGCAATCCCATCAGAGAAGCCTAGTTTGGGACGCTGTAGCAGAACTTCCTGCACAGAAGCTAGGAGCAAGACCCAGAGGGCTAAACCAGGAGCAGAACATCTAGCCAGCCAGACAAAGCGGGTTCACTTCCACAAGCTGAGCAGGAAGAAGCCCAGCATAGCAGCCAAGCCCAAGCCAGGCTCACCTGGTTGAATTTCAGCTCAATAGATCCTAACCAAGTAAGCTAAAACATAATGCATGGCCAAGTGGGGCCCACACCTACACCCAGATCTATAGAAATGTACCCTGGAAACAGAGGTTGCAACAGGAAACTGGGGTGAACTAATCAGTCAGGAAGGTTTCAAGTGTATCAAGGGGAGGTGACTACACAGAACGTAAGGGAACTAATTTAAATATAAAAATCCCAATTTAATATCTGCTTAGCTATACAGTCATAATGTTTGTTCTTATGGCCTAAAATACAAACCTTTTTTTCTTAACCCATTAGTTATAAAAGTTTGTGCATTGCTAAATCTCACTACCTATTAATGTTGCTAACTGCGGTGACTATAAATAGAAAAGTATGTCTGCCTTAGTCACATGATCTCTCTTGGGGAATAATATCAGAAGGTGCTTGGGTAATAACTTCACCAAAGCTGAACACTGAAGGTCAGAAGATAGTGACAAACAGAAACCAATACCTCACTCTCAATCAAAGGAGAGAACAAAACCTTAAAACACACACAAAACAAGAATCTCTGACACAAAAGAGACGCATAAAATACAGACTCTATGCATTGTAGTTCTGATCAGTGATACAGCTAGCTGCTATCAAACTTTCACCAAAAAAAGTATCAGAGAAACAAATAAGGAGCAAAATGCATTCTCAGGCCTCACGCATACACACACACACACACACACACACACACACACACACACACAAAGTAGGAGACACTAACATAGAAGAAATTGGAAGTTACACATGTGAAATTTCTACAATAATAATATCTGAATAAAGAAACAACTGCAGAAACATATAGAGGAAATCAGCTAACAAATAATCTCCCAAGTTAAAAAGGAAATGATAACTATGATGAAAGAGTTACTGTGTTCCTAAAAAAGACTCTGATTTTAAAAAATAGAGAATAAAAAATGATGAAAGCCTTGAATGATCAATACAGAAAAGAAACAATGCATGAAGCACATTTAGAGAGTGACTTGGGAAATTAAAATTTCAATTAAAAGTTTGCAAAACCATCTGAATGAAAGAGAATATAGACTTCCAGACTTTGAAAACACTGTTACAGCTAGTGAAATGACAAGGAAAGATCTCTTAGAAACATTGAGGAAATAATAATTCAACAACTGCAAGGTAATGTAAAGATGAACAACGTAAGACTAATAGGCACCAGTGAGAGAGAAGGAGCCAACACAAATGATATAAAAAAGAATATGGACAGAAACAATAGCAGAAAATTTCCAAAATATGGGGAAACAATCTAATATTCAAGTACTGAGGCATATAGAACTCAAAACAGCATCAACTAATAACACACCCAGACATATAATAATGTAGATCCCAGAAGTGCAGCAGAAGAACAGCATACTAAAAGTGACTAGAAAAAAGAAACAAAGCACATTTGAAGGAAAAACCATCAGAATAATGGCAGATTTCTCCTTACAAACCATCAAGTCAAGAAGAGTATGAAGCAAAATTTCAAGTACTATAAGAAAACAAATTCTAATGCAGACTGATATACCCTGCAAAACTCTTTCAAGTTTAATGGAGAAGTGAGATATTTCCATGGCAAAAAAGCAGCTAAAGAAATTCACCACCACCAAACCAACCCTACCCAGGGTACTAAAATATATTATAGAAAGGGATCAAAGTAACCACAACTCCATGAGAACAGAAAGAACTCACCAAATAGAACAAACGATTCAACAATGGAGAAAAGTACATAACAAACAGCAGAAAAATAACATGATAAACTATTATGGTTTGTGTATAGGTGTATAGTCATGGAGTGGCTTCTGGAATTCATAGTTGATTATTGTGGAAATAAGTGTTGTGTCTCCCCTGGGGCAGGTGCCTTGCATCTCAATGTAAAGGAAGAGAAGTTAGCCGCTTGAACAGCTAGTTCTCTCAGCTCTCTTGCTCTTGCTCACTACCATGGAAGGTTGCCCTCTCCCATGTGCCTCTGTGCCTTGGAGCCAGGTGAATATAGACTGAAACCTCCAGTAACTATAAGCTAAGTAAACCTTTCCTTCCTTCACTTTGAGTGTTGGGTGTTTGCTCCAACAACAAGAGAAGAGTAATTAAGACTAAACACAAGTGAATACATTTCAATTATGACCTTGAACGTAATCATCAGAAACGCACTGGCAGAGTAGATTAAGAAACAAAATCCAACAATATGCTATATGTAGGAAAACCACTAAATCATAAAGAAATTCACAGACTGATAATCAAAGGATTGAAAGCAATACTAAATGGCCCCGCATTCAGAAAATATAAGGGACAGTAATCCTGTTCACAGAAAATCTGAACTTCAAGCCATGAGTGAACAAATAAAATAAAGAAGACCTAATGACTATATACTTATTAGGGGAAAAATTGGGATGAAAGGATAAGAGTTATACATATCTATGTACCAAATATAGAAGCACACAACTATATAAGACAAATTTTAATGGACATGAAAAATCTAATATCCAATACCATAATCTTAACAGACGACCTTAATATCCCCTTATCTCAAAAATATAGGTCAATCAGACAAAAGATTAGCAAAGAGGT
Source organism: Myocastor coypus (assembly GCA_004027025.1). Classification (NCBI taxonomy): domain Eukaryota; kingdom Metazoa; phylum Chordata; class Mammalia; order Rodentia; family Myocastoridae; genus Myocastor; species Myocastor coypus. Next base: position 176,976 of record PVJA010000309.1, on the reverse strand, counting down.
GGCAGAACTAAAGCAGACCTTTGAATAAGTGGACTTAGTGGACATATACGGAGAGTTACCTCCAACAACATCTGAACACACATTCCTTTCAGCTGCACGTGGGATGTTTTCTAAAATAGATCACATGATAGTCTGTAGACCATGCAACAAAACAGAAGTTACCCTATGTATATTATCTGACAATAGTGCAATGAAACTGAAAGTTAATGACAAAAGAAACCACAAAAATCTCACAAACATATGGAAATTAAATAATACCTTCCTCATCAACCAGTGCATTACAGATGAGATTAAACAAGAAGTTAAGCAAAATCTACAACCCAAGTAAAATGCAACCACAACTTATCAGAATTTGTGGGATGCAGTGAAAGCAGTTCTTAGAGGGAAATTCATAGCTGTAAACTCATACATTAGGAAAACAAAGCAAGGACAAAGAAATACCCTCATGCTGCACCTCAAGCATCTAGAAAAAGAAGAGTAAACGAAGTCCAAAACCCAAAGACCGGTGAAAGTCATAAAGATTAGAGCAGAAATTAATGCAATTGAGACAAAAAAGCAACACAAAGAATGAGTCAAAAAGCTGGTTCTTTGAAGGATTAAATAAAATTGATAAAACCCTAGCTAATGTCATCAAAAAGACAAAAGAAAAAAAGTCAAATTCAAGCAATAAGGAATGAAAAGGGTGAAATTACTACAGACTGTAGAAACCCACGCAATCATCAATAGCTACTTTGAAAATCTTGCAGAATTTTCAAAGAATTTTCAAATTACTCTTGCAGAATCAAAAACACAAAAGAAATGGACAAATTCTTAGGTAGGTACAAATTAACAAAATCAGAAATAAATCAGATGTAATCAGATGTAAAAACTCTGAACAATCCAATATCAACTAATGAAATTAAAAATTATCACCAAAGAAAAGCCCAGCTCCTGATGGAATCACAACTAAACTGTGCAACAAATTTATAGGAGATATAATCCCAATTCTCTTCAAACTCTTTAATGAATTCCTCTGAAAAGGAAGCAATTCCCAAGCGCTTTCCTGGAGGTGAGTGTTATACTGATACCAAAACCAGAGAAAGATTTAACCAAATAAGAGAACTACAGGACAATATCCCTCATGAATATACATGCAAAAAAACATCAATAAATCCTAGCAAATAGAATACAGCAAATCATAAAGAACACTATACACCATGATCATGTAGGATTCATCCCAGGGATGTAAGGATGGTTCACCATAAGCAAATATAATACACTATAGCCGGGGAGATAGCTCAGGGGCACAAGTGCGTGCCTGGCAAGTGCAAGGTCCTGAGTTCGATCTGAAAAAAAAAAATATAATACACTATAAATATAATACAATTATATCTTTATATCTATAATTATAATAGATTTTATCAATAAAATGGAAAAGAAAAACCACATGATCATCTAAATTAATGCAGAAAAGGCTTTTGACACAGCCCAACAATCATTCATGACCAGAGCACTACAAAAAATTGGAATTGATACCCTCTACCTCAATCTGATAAAAACCATCTATGACACTCCAACAGCCAACACAATTGTAAATGTGGAAAAACAAATCTTTTACTCAGGTATAAGACAATGATGTCCTTTATCACCACTCCTACTCAATATAGTTCTTTAATCATTAGCTAGAGTCATTGGATAAGAGAGAGAAATAAAAGAGAATAGAATAGGTAAAGAACAAGTTAAACTATCATTATTTGCAGATGACATGATACTCAATTTGAAAGACCCAAAAATCCCAAGCTACTAGATTTAATAAGCAAATTCAGTAATGTAGCAGGTTACAAAGCCAATACCCCCAAATCAATAGCATTCCTATAAACAGATAACAAACACACTGAAGAAGAACTTAGAGAGACAATACCTTTCACAATAGCACCCACGCAAATGAAATACCTAGGAATTAATCTAAATAAGGAAGTAAAAGATCTATACAATGAAAATTATAGTACACTGAATAAAGAAATTGAGAAAGATTTCTTAAAATGGGAAGATATTCTTTGTTCCTGGACAGTAAGAATAAATATTGTGAAAATGTCTATACTCCCAAAATTGTTACACAGATTAAATTCATACCCTATCAAAATCCCATAAACATACATCACAGATCTAGATAAATCATTCCTAAAATTTATTTGGCACCACAAAAGACCCAGAATAGCAAAAGCAATCCTGGACAACAAAGGCAATGCAAAAGTATTATAATCCTGGACTTCTAATTATACTACAAACCTTCTATGATAAAATTAGCATTGTACAGGCAAACAAACAAACAAACAAATACCTTAGGGCAGTATAGCTCAACAGACTAAGTGCTTGCTTAGGAAAGCACAGGGGCCAGTGTTAGACTCCTGACCCTGCTTGCCATGCCAGCCCCACTCTCTACGGCGCTCAGCCAGTGATGGAGTCCAGGAGTATTGGCATGTGCCCATAAGCCATTATGAGGACCATTATGAGTCAGAGCTGCATAGTGAGTCCCTGCGCATGCGCACACACACACATACATACACACACACACACACACACACACACCAAGAAAACAAAGCAAACAAACAAACAAAAACTGAGGCTGAGGATCAATGGAACAGATTAGAAGATGCAGATACAACTATAAACACAGCCATCTTATCTTTGAGAAAGGGGCCAAACAGGCTTACTGGAAGAAAGACAGCCTCTTTAACAAATGGTGCTAGAAAAACTGGCTCTTCACACACTAAAATGTAAAACTAGATCTAGGTCTATCCCCACACACTAAACCAAAGGTAAAATGCATTAAAGATCTAAACATTAAAATAAAAACATTAAATCTCCTAGAAGACAAATTACATGGAAATCTTGAATATATAGAGGTAATCAAACATCTCATGAACAAAAATCAAATTGCATGGGTAATACTTCAACGAATCAACAATGGGTACTTCCTCTTGAGAACTTTCTGTATGACAAAAGAAATCAACAACAGAGCCAAAAGACAAATCTTAACCAATAATCACTCAGACAAAGGTCTTCTGTCTGGAATATATAAAGAACAACAACAACAACAAAAATAGAGTTCCAAAATTTAAAGAACTAACCCAAAAATGGGCACCTGAGATGAATATACATTTCCCAGAAGAAGAAATACAAGAGGCAAATAAATACCTGGAAAAAATGTTCCACATCACTAGCCAGTCGAAAAATGCAAACTAAAACACTGATATAACATCTTACTCCAGACAGAATGGCTATGTTAAAAAAATCAACTAATAACAAATGCTGGAGAGGCTGCAGGGGAAAGCCAACATTTTTCCCCTGCTGGTGGGAATGTAGATTGGTACAACCACTAAGGAAATCATTGTGGAGAATCCTAAAAATCTAGGACTGGAAATCCCATTTAAGCCAGCTATTTCCCCTCTGGATATTTTCTGGAAAGAACTGAAAACATCATACCACAGTTGTCTTAGTTGCTCTTCTCTCATTGCTTGGACAAATACTCAGTACTCAAAGTGAAGGAAGGAAAGGTTTATTTAGCTCGCAGTTGCTGGAGATTTCAGTCCATACTTGGCTAGCTCCAAGGCTGAGTGGCACATTGCAGAAAACAACCTTTCATGGTGATAGGCAAGAGCAAAGGGAGAGATTAACAGCAGCTCCAGCAGCTAACTTCTCTTCCTTTCTTACACTGAAATGCAAATCACCTGCCCTAGGGGAGGTACAGCGCACACACCAACAATAACCAATCAGAAATTCCAGAAATGGCCCCGTGACTGCATGAGGCTTTGGGGGGAAGCCTATACCTAAACCATAACAATAGTGATATACGTGAACCCATATTTATAGCAGCACAATTTGTGATACCTGAATCTTGGAAACAGCCAAAGTGTTCATTACTTGAGGAGCAGATGAAAAAGATTTGGTACTTTTATACAACAGAGTGTTACTAAGCTACAAAACAAGACAAACTCAAACACTTCATAGGTAAGCAGATGCAACTAAAGGCTATACTCACAAGTGAAATAAACGAGACCCATGTGTGTAAATATCATATTGTCTCCCTAGCATAAAAACTCAAAAGAAGAAGCAGGTACAGCAGATACAGTAAAATGGAAAGAAATATAACTTAAGGGTTAAATACTGAAAAGGAGAGAAAGAAGAAAAGATAGGGTAAAAGGTAGGGAAAAAAACATGCATGTATACATACAGGATGGCTGAGGTGATTGTACTAATAATTTCCACAAGGTTTTTTGAAAATAGCAGTTAATGTGCAGAATTTTCACCTTGGCTAGCTCTGCATGCTGATGTCTGTGAACTAAGAAACTGCATAGAGGACAAGAATATGCAATGCAAAAACCATGCTTGAATACTTGTCATCTTGGTCTTCTAGATGTGTGCCATTCTTATATCATACCAATTATTCTCTTTAAAATATTGGTTAAAAGAAAAAAGAGACAAAAGAACAAAAATTTAAGATTTCTTGAAAGCAAGTGGTAATTTTCAATCATATGTCCATTCTTTCATAGCTGTATCTGTTAATCTTAGCAATAGATTTGATTATAAAAATAGATAACAGATCAACCACCGTCAACCAGCTATTCTTATTTTGAAAGTCTCTAACATAAGTATTGTTGTATGCTTCCTATTTCTGTCTTTGTTCCTGACCTTTGTTCTTTCTTTAGTTTTTATTGTTCAAAATAAAATATGTGTTTGATCATATGAACAGCAAATGTGATGATAACAGTATGTATCATAGCAACCCTTGTTAACTTTCTAATCTTCCTTTGAAATTCTGTACCATTTTTATTGTTTTATGATGCTTTACTATTGCCTTTGTTCTTGGCACTTATTTTTTCTTTTTTCCTTTTGAAAAAAAATCTACTATCTACTCTATAGATCTAGGATCCTGCTGAGTAGTGAGTATCAACTTAAAAAAAAAAAAAAGACAGTAGATAAATCTTGAATGATTACATTCAAGAGTTCGGGAAGGCTCCAGGATAACATTGGAAGATCTTATTTCTGCTTTAGTAGTAGTATTTCTACCTTATTTTCAAATTTTATATATTTTATCTCAAGTATTATATATATGCAACCATAACTTTAACCATATTGTTGTGTGTTGCTCTGTTGATGTACGTGGTCACAGCTCATTCATTTTGTGTGTATGAAAGCTCACAATTCAATTATGTAATATAAATACAAGCCTCTTTATCTAAGAAAAGTGATCAGCCTTTGACTCTGTAATGGACAATTCATGTTGCACAGGAAATTAGACTGGTGCTTTCTTCCTAGGGTCATGAGAAAACTCTGTCTTACTTTTTCCTCATTGCTGAGACAAAATACCTGACATCCGTAATTAAAGAAGAATGGTGTATTTGACTCATAGTTTGTAGAAGTTTCAGTTCCTAATCAACTGGCTCCAAAATAGGATGGCATGACAGAAGGGCATCTCAAAGGGGAAGCAATTTACGGCAGGTGGAAGGCATAGGGCAGCAAGTCACAAGAAAGGACAGAGAGCTAGTGGTAATAGTTTTTGTCTGTTATTTTTTTTCCTATTTAGGCTACCTGTCCTTAGATTGGGTAGTGCTCATACCCAGAACTATATCAAACCATCCTGTGGAGTAATTTAGTAACTACATGCCCTTAATTCCAGCATTATGCACTGCTATAAACAAAAGTGGGATTAATATTCCTTCTCAGACATGTAAATATATGAGATTTTTTTTTCTCTAGCATATGTTTGTAGAAGTCTTCTGTCCAGTGGACATGCTCCCTTTCATCTTCACGATATGATATTTGGCTAAGTAGTTGTTGAAAGTTCTACTAATTTTCCTTTCTATGTGATAATTGTGAGATTGTAATTTTTCTGCATCCTCATCCACAATTAGTATTTTTGGAGTTTTTGACTTCTGCCAATATGAAGAGTATAAAGTAACTGTCTTTTATTTTCCTAATTCCTGAAAATAATGAAGCTGAGTGTTCTTCTTCATTTATTTATGGAATATTTAAGTATTTTCTTCTATAGATAACCTGTTTATAAATTTCGGGCATTTCTCAACTGGAATTATTTATCTCCCTACTATCAATATTAAATGTCCTTTATAGTATACGTAAATATATTGATTCTATGTAAATAAACTATTAATATGTTATCTAAGGATATTTTACTGCCTCTTTCCTCTCTGTTCTTAAAGCATTGAGATTTTTAAAAACAAATTATCTTGATCAAGTTGAATTTCTCCTATCTTTTGTGTTTGCTCTGACACTTTATTAAACCAAAATACCATATCCTGGTGTCACAATGCTATCTCACTGCATGTTTTCACAGAAGAATATAAGTTTGTACATTTTAGTTCTTTGTTCTATGTAGAGTTAATTTTTGTATAGAGCATGGGAAAAAAGTAAATTTCATTTTTTGTATGATGATCAATTGCTCTAAAGCAACTGGTTAAGTATGTCACACTTGGTCACTAACTTACAGAGTGTTTTGATAATATATCAAGTTTCTGTGTAATCAGGTGCACATTTCTAGTGTCATATATTTATTCCATTAGTTTATATCTCTGGCCTAGGGATATTTATATTCTGATATCATACTGACTATATTACTTTTAAAATAATTCTTGATTTCTCATCTTAGTTACTCTACGTTCTTCAGAAAAAAAACTATTAATCTGTTTTCAGTGAATCAATTTTCACATAATCTAAATAGTAATATTTTGATCTCTAGAATTAAAAGAATCATAATAATGAAACTGAGTTTCAAAACAGGTTAATAGGAAAGTTACAATAATTGATACATAGTATATTTTTGTCTTTGCAATTGTTCTTCAAAGTATAGGATATAGGCATGATATCTTGTCCATACAATATTAGCACAACCTTTCTTTCTGATGAACTAAGAGAAGCTAGCTGTATATATAACAAATAATACATTGTGTATTGTGTATAAATATAGGTTTTTCTCTTTCCATTTATCCCTTTCCCCCTTTCCAAATCACAGTTTATCTTTTCTTTTGAACAGTTTCTTCCCAGTTCACAATATCTACTGTACAATCCAGAATCTATTTAGTTGCTTAGTTTCTCACACTACTGAGAAAATATTACTTTTACACGTATGGGCCTTGTCTATTTCACTTATGAGTATAGTCTCAAATTGCACCCATTTATCTATAAACATCTCCAGTTTATCCTTCTTTATGACTAAGTAATATTATATTATATATTTTTTTAAAAACACCTTTTTAAACCATTCCTCTGTGGATGGGCATCCAGGGTGCTTTTTTTCTTAATTTTTATTTTATTATGGCCTGCTCAGCCTACCCTGTGGATGGGGCTAGCACAGCATGTGGTGATGGAGATGGAGCCATGGTCCCTGCAGTTGCCTAAGCTTGCCCATGCAGGTGCTTTAGACTGCTGAGCCATCTCACAGGCCCTCTAGGTTGCTTCTGAGATTTAGCTTTTACAAATTGTGCTGCTATAAATATGGATGCCCATATTTCACTGTGTTATGATGTTTTTAATTCTTCTGGGACAATACCCAGAAAGGAAACAGCTGTGTCGAATAAGACTTCAAAACCTAATTTTAATGGAAATTCCACAATGATTTCCAAAGCAGTTAAACCAGTCTAGTTGCTACGAACAGTGTAGAAGTGTTCCTTTTTCTTCACAGCCCCTCTAGCATTTTTCATCAGCTTATTTCCATGAGGATGGTCCTTCTTTCTGGGGCAAGATGGAATCCCAGTGCTGTTTTAATTTGCATCTCTTGAATGACCAATGACGTTGGACATTTTTTCATGTATTCATTTGCCATTTGTGTTTCTTCATCTGAAAAGTATATATTTGTCTCACATGCCTATTTATGAATTGGGCCATTGAATTATGGGCATCTGTCTTTTCAATTCTTTATATGTTCAAGATATGTGAGGCAACTGGCTATAAGTTTTCCCCACTATGTGAGCTCTCTTTTCATTCTGTTGTTGATTTATTTTTTTCTTTTTCTTTTAATGTATTTTAGCACAGGGTTTATAGGGTCTGGCTACACAGATAGAACTCACAGTGAACCTCCTGTTTTCAGCTTCCCATGTACTGGGATTATAGGCCCATACCACCACATCCAGTGTCAGACACCATCTCAGCACACTTTAGGGGCAGGGCTGGCACTGCACGCCAGGGATTGAACTGGTCTAGGCACTTGTTTAAGCACGTACTTTAGCCCTCTTAGCCATTTGGTAGGCCCTGCTGCTGATTTCTTTTCTTGTGCAAAAGCTTTTTAGTAAGGTGAGATCCCATTTGTTGACTTTGTACTATTTCCTTTGTGGTCTGGGTTTTGTTTAAGAAGTCTTTGCCTACACCTATGTCTTGAAATTTCTGCCTACTTTCTTTTCTAATAAACTTAACGTTTCAATTTTAGTGTTTAAATCCTTGATCCATTTTCACTTTAGTGCATAGTGATAGGCAAGGGTCTAATTTTAGTCTTCAGCATGTGGAAAGCAACATTTATTTTATTTTTAATTTTATTTTAAGAAGAAACAAAACAAATGACAAGAGCAAAGACGCAAACAAAGCACCACAAGACAATTAAAATGGTACAGAATTTCAAAACGAGAACAGGAAATTAACAGTGGTTGAATTATTACAAACTGTTATCATCAAATTTGTTATTCAGACTACCAGACATAGGCACATAAGATTGGTCAAATAGTTAAAACATTAACTCTTCTTTTCCATAAATCTTGAGAGGTTTTGTACTTTTTGTGTATTTAGTTTATTTTAAAGAGAGCATAAAAATCATACATAAGACATTAGAAATGATACATCTTTAAAAATAGAATGACCTTTTGGTCTTTTCCTGGGACTCATGTCTCTGGTGTTCCACAGACATCCACAAAGTACAGTATTCTTCCCAAGACAGAGGACTCTCCATTCTTTTCTTGAAGGTTCATGTTCTACCTAAAGCTTGCCATGGACCCAAAGCCTACAATGAATGTCAGATAGAACTTTCTTTTTATTTATTTATTTATTTTTTTGTCTTTTTGAGACAGGGTCTCACTATGCAGTTGAGGCTGGCCTTGAGCTCACTTCTGTAGCCCAGGCTGTCAGATGGAACTTTCTGAGTACATCACCTGATTCTAAATCAAAGGCCACGCAGAGTGCTCAGTAACCAACAGTCTGTTGGGAAACTCTGTTTTCAGACAAGTAAAACTGAACAGTGACTCATAAAAAATAAATAAAAGTAAAATTCTCTTTTAGCAATTTTGAGATATATATAGATATATAGATATATAGATATATAGATATATAAATATATAGGTATATAGATATATAGATATATAGATATATAATACATTATTATTAGCTGTAGCCACCACATTGGGTAATAAATTACTAAATTGGTCCTCTGTACCTAATGGAGCTGGTGGACTTTTCGAAAACATCTCCCTTCTCCTGTCTCTCCCTGCCCCTCAGACTCTTTTGCTCTGCTGCTGTGAATTTGAGTGTTTTAGATTCCACATAGCTGTAAGACACAGTCTTTCTCTGCCTGGCTAGTTCACTTTGCTTCAGTTAAAGTTCACCGATGTTGCCACTAATGGCAACATTTCCTTCTTTTTTTTCTGTGGAAAGTAGTATGGTGGTTCCTCAGAACACTAACAATAGAATTACCATGATTCATCAATCCCAACTCTGGGAATAAATCCAGAGGAAATGATGGTATGCTGGAACTAGAAGATTGTCTGTATCACCATGTCCACTGCAGCAGGGGCATTCACAACAGCACAACACACAATGTGGGGAAGCAACATATGGGTGTGTATGGGGCAATATATATATATATATATATATATATATATATATATATATATATGTATATATATATATATATATATACCTTATATTCTTCTACTGTTTATTCATTCATACTAAGATAATATCTTAAATATTTTTGTTTCTTCCCCTGTTGATTTTGCATAATGTAAATGACACTTTCTTTTCTACATTATCTTCTAAACAGCAGGATACAATTTGATAGATTGAAAGGATATTATTTCTCCTTAAGAAATTCTGGAACTTTCTATCATGTGGTATGTGTTGAAATAAATATTGATTACATACACACAAAATAAATAAATAAATAAATAAATAAATATAAAAAACACCAGAATCACCAAAAATAAGAGCAAGGCTATCTTTCCTTTTTCTTATATTCTCTTTGATCTCCTTTTCAGAGTACTGTAATTTTCACTATACAAATATTTTGCACTTTTTGTTAGATTGATTTCTAAGTATTTCATTTTTTTTAATGATATTGTAAAAAGTATGCTTTGCCTGATTTCTCTTTCTGTGATTTTGTTGTTTGCATACAGGAATACTGAGTTTTGAGAGTTAAATTTGTATCCCGTTACACTACTGAATTTGCCTATTAAATAGGCATTTGTTGAAGACATTTGTTGGAAGTTTTGGACCCTTCCATGCAGACTATCATATCATCTGCTATTAATGATAACTTCACTTTTTCATTTTCTAATTTTATTACTTTTATATCTTATTCTTGTCTAATTGCTCTGGCTAATGTTGCCAGAACTATATTAAACAGAAGTGAAGATAATGTAGATCTTTGTCTTATACCATATATATATATATATATATATATATATATATATATATATATTACATATACTATATATATGCTAGATAGATAGATAGATAGATAGATAGATAGATAGATAGATAGATATTATGGGCAGCTCAGGTTGCCTTGGGGGTGGGCTGGTGCAGCATGAGGTCATTGTCTAACCTTTCCTAAGCAGGCACTTTAGACTGTTGAGCCATCTCACTGACCCTTTTTGTTTGTTTGTTTTGTTTTGTTTTGTGGGACTGGGTTAAAACTCATTACCTTGCACTTGCCAGGCAAGCACTTGTGCCATAGCTACCTCCTCTAGCCCGTTATTCCTGATTTTACAAAGTTTTCAGTTTTTTGAACATTCAATATATTATTTATTGATTTATAATAGATGACTTTCATAATATTGAGTTAAAGAATATCTCTTCCAATCTTCTATAGGAGTTTTACCATGAATGAGAGGTAGACTTTGTCAAATGCCTTTCATTCATCTATTGAGATGATCATGTGGTTTTTGTTTTTCATCATGTCAGTATGATGTATTACATGTATTTGATTTTCATATGTTCAAGCGTCTCTGCATCCCTGGTATGAATCTCACTTGGTCTCATTATATATTCTTCTTGATTTGCTGGATTTTCGGCCAGTATCTTATAAAGGACTTTATATCAAATTTCTTTAGAGATACTGCCCTGTAGTTTTCTATCTTGGTGAAGTTATGCTCTGGTTTTGGATAAGAGCCATACTTGCTTCCAGGAATGACTTTGAAAGTACTGTTTCACTTTCCATTTCTTTGAAGAGTTTCAGCTTTAGTAGCATTAGATTAAATTTCTTGTAGAATTCAACGGTGACTCCATCAGGATCTGGTATTTTCTTCATTGGTAATTTTCTAATCATATTTTCATTGTCACTTGTTGTTATACTGTTACTTAGAAATTTTATATATTCTGCATACATTTTTGGCAATTTGAGTAGAAATCTGTGCATTTCTTCTGTATTTTAGAGTATAAGTTAGAATATAGGTTCTATATTAGAACCTATAGAATATAAGTTCTATATTATAGCCTATTAAGATATAGGTTCTCCTTGTAGGTATTGATGGTCTCCTGGACTTTTACGGGATCCATTGTAATTTTCTTCTTTTTCAACTATACTTGCTTAAATTTGTCTGTTTTTCCCCTTCTTTTTGAGGAAGTTAGCTAATATTTTATCCATTTTATTTATTATTTCAAAGACTCAACTTTTAGATTAATATTTTGCATTTTTTTAGTTTCTATTACATTAATTTTGCTATTATCTTTATAATTTCCTCCCATATATGAACTTTATGTTTGATTTGTTCTTCTTTTCTTCTTTTTCTAGAATGCTGTGGTTCAGCATTAGCTTTTTGAGCTTATTCTGTTTTCCTGATGTGAGTACATCACTATAAATTTTGCTCACAGGACTACTTTCATTGCATCCATTAAGTTTTTTGTTTTGTTTTTGTTTGTTTTTCTATTATGGCTGGCTCAGCCTGCTCTAGGGGTGGAGCTGGCAGAGCATGTGGTGCTCAGGATTGAACAGTGATCCCTGCAACTGCCTAAGCTTGCCTAAGTAAGCATTTTAGACCACTGAGACACCTCACTGGCCCCTATTCACTAAGTTTTGATATGTTGTATAAGCATTATCTTTTAATCATATGTAATATTTAATTTCATTTTCGGTTTCCTTTGTGACTCATTGGTTGTAAATAAGGGTGTTGTTTAATTTCTGTGTGTTAATGTATTTTTTGTGATTTCCTGTCATGGATTTTGTCTCATAACACTATGGTCAAAAAGCATGCATGTTATGATTTCAATTTCTCTACACTTGTTTGCATATGTTTTGTCAGTTCATCTATGATCCTTTCTGGAGAACATTCCATGTGCAGATGAGAATGTGTATCTTGATGCTTTGGGGTGGAACACTCCATAGTCATCCACCAAGTCCATTTATTCCCGGGTGTAGTTTAATTCTAATATTTCTTTGTTGATTTTTTGTGTAGTTAATCTACAGTTTTTGAGAGTTGGATGTTAAGATCCTCCACTAAAATTGTGCTAGTGCTTATTTGTTTTTTTATGTCAGTTAATATTTATTTTATTTAGTTGGGTAGATCTTGTTTAGAAGATCAATATTTATGATTATTACCTTTTCTTCTTGGAGTCTTTCCTTAATGAGTATGTAGTGATTTTCTTTATCTCTTTTGATCAATTTTTGCTTAAAGTTTACATTTTCTGTAAATAGAATAATTATAGTTGCTTATTTTCTGGGTTGCTCTGGCAAGGAGACTTGTGTTAGCCTATGAATTTCTTTTGTGTGTTTCTTAAATATAGTATATTATTGACTCTTGATTCTTGATTGTTCTGCTAGTCTGTTTCTTTACATTGATGAGTTGAGGTCATTTATACTGATCATTATAATTGATATATATTAGTTTTTCCTTCTCATATTGTTTTCCTGCTGTTTGCCTTCTGCCTTTCTACTAATTATTTGCCATGCTTTTTAGCTTCTATGTTTGTGGTCTTTGCTATCTCTTTCTAATACATCCCCAGAGCATTTCGTGGAGCTGGTTTGGCAACCATAAGTTCCTTCTATTGATTTGTCATGGCAGTATCTTATTTCTCCATAAATTTTGAAAGATAATGTTACGGGAAACAACAATCAGTGCTGAAGAGTGCTTTCCTGTACTGTTTAAAATATTTCACTCTAAGATCTTCTTGATTTTAGGGTTCGTATTGAAAAGTCTACTATGATTTTCATGGGATTACTTTATGGGTGAGCAGCTTTTGTTTTCTCTAGGTGCTTTTAGAATTTTGTTTGTGTGCTGAATTGCTAGAATCCTGATTATTATATGCTTAGTATGGATTTGTTCTGGTTATGACTATTTGGAGTTCTATATGCTTCATTTATTTGTTGGTCAAATTCTTCATCCCTGTTTAAGAAGCTTTTGCCATTGTTTCTGTGAAGGGGTTTTTAATGGCTTTTGCACTAGCTCCAGTTTTCTCACTTATTCCAATCTATGTTCTTGTTCTTTACTTTTTCCTGTAGCCAGTGGGTTCATTTTTTATGGTCTCTTGAAATTTCCAAGGTATCTTTCTTTTCCTGCTCACTAATTTTGTTTGATTTAAATCTTATATTCTATCCTCACCTTCATTGAATCTGCTATATATACATTGATTAATTGATTGATTGATTGATTAATTGATTGTACTGGGAATTGAACTCAGTACCTTGTGCTTGCAAGGCAGATGCTTGGCTGCACTCTCACTGGAATTTCTTATCTTTATATATCTTTTTACATCTGTCCCACTGATTTTATTTCTTGTGTCCATTTAGCATTCATGGTTTCCGTCACTTCCCTGAGCTCCTCTACTTGTTTATCTGTGTCTTTTTTGGAGGGGGAACAGGTATTTTTGCATTTTAGAGATTAGTCTCTCTATGGTCTCCTCCATTTTTTTATTCCTGCTATCCTTTCAGAGTTGTATTTGTATGCTTCTGTTTCTTCTACCTCTTTGTGCTCTGGACTTGTCCTGGATGGGTTTGGTGAGTGGGATGCTACATTGATTTTTCATCTGCTCATTTTCTATTTTATTTTGTCTTCTGCGGTGATGCTTTTAAGTTTCTAAAATTAGATAGTCTTAATCATTGATACTGAGGCTTCCTAGGAAGAGTCTATTCCTCCAGATATCTCCTCTTTCTGGCAGCAGCATCCTGGGGCAACCAAAGAAGGGAGAAGCGTGAATTCACATTGTTCTCATTGGCACTGGTGTCAGTCTTCCTGTAAGCACCATTGGTGCCATCCAGAGGAGAACAAAGAAGGCTCAGGGTGTCAGTTTACCCTCTTATGGCTAGCACTGCTGGCACCACCTTCCTGGGAACAATGGATGAGGCATGGGGTGTGGCCTACCACTCTTCTATTTTGTCATTTTTAAAGCATTCTATACATAGATATAGTTTATTGATTTTACCCTTTTTGATTTGTCAGTAGAAATTCCAGTGATAGTTTATATTTTCTCCATAAATATCAATGACAATTCCCATTAAACTTATGTGTAGAAACTGTGTGTATTTCCTTGGTAAAATGGTCTTTTCTAAGTAGTATTTATCTTTGTTGCTCATAAGTCCTAATACTGATAATGATGAAAAATTTTTATCTATATAAAGTTTGTAAAGCATTATCAATGCTAATAATTTCTCTGCAGAAACTTTTGAGATTATCTACCACAATAAAGTTGTAATAATATTACCACATAAATGATGACTTTCAGAATTTCTTCCTTTAAACTCTTATATAATTTTTTCAACTTCTCATATGTAGTAAATAGATCATATATACAGAAACAGTGTTTCTAAGCATATTCTTGGATATCAAAATTTTTCAATATTAATCATGGCTGCCATACATTCATGATTGCTTCATTTGATCAAATTTATATGATCTTCTCTTTACAATTCACTTAATAGAATTGGATTTTCTTATGATTTCCTACATCAATTAAGATGCTTCTTGCCTATATTTTATTTTTTAAATAGTTTGAATTAAAAAAATGAAAATGATAAATTATTTCAAACTAGATAATAAGAAATTAACAATTGTCATATTGAATATTGTTATATTAGTGTCTTTTTTGGAGGGGGGACAGGCATTTTTGCACTTTAGAGATTAGTTCAGTGGCATAAGTGTGTTCCTGGTAAGTGCAAGGTCCTGAGTTCAACCTCTGATACAAAAAATTGAGAAAGAATGAAAGAAAGAAAGAAAAAAGAAAGAGAGAAAGAAAGAAAGAAAGAGAGAGAGAGAGAAAGAAAGAAAGAAAGAAAGAAAGAAAGAAGAAAGGAATGAAAGAAAGAAGAAAGGAGGAAAGGAAGGAAGAGAAATGCACATTAAAATAATATTGAAATTCCATCTTAGCCCAGTAACAATGGTTATAATCATAAAAGTTGTTTTTGCTTATAATTAAGTAGTTTCATGAACTGCACCAGAAATTTTCTCGTGTTCAGCCAACCATATATGGCTGAGATGAACATAGCATGGGTCATAGCTCAGTACTTTACCTGTAATGACTACCTATGTAAAAACTATTGATTCCTACTATACAGATATTCCCACCTTATCCCTGATTTTATCTATTAGATAATCACGAGCTTTAGGGAAAATTTCAATATTTACCTTTGTCAATTTTTGTATTCCTATTTCCTTACTATTTATTGAAGTCAGGACTTATAAAGGGATACCTTTAATACAGGCTCTATAATTTATAGAATTATTATACAACATTTATCTCAAAACTCAAATGCAGAGGAGTGTAGGCAATCTGTCTACCCAGTAGAGACTCAAAGAATCCAGCTGAGGGCCTGGATCCCACAACAATGTCCTGCACAAGTCCAGCTGAAGACGTAGAGCCCATGGCAATGTCTTATGCAGATCTGTGTCAATAATCTGCATGGAGAAGGCCCACAGGTCAGTAATAATAGCTAGAGAACCTACACCAGTGGAATAAAGGATCTGTGCCAGAAGTCTAAGGGATCTGTACTGGAGCCCCAAAGCAATGCTCAATGTAAGGATCCCCTGATCCTATCAACATTTACATTCCTAATCCCAGCATTGAATCATGAATTAATCACAAAGTCTAGACAATAACCCCATGACTATGTGAGGCTGTGAGGGGACAACTAGACACAAACCATAACAGGTATGTTATATCAATAATGAGAGAAAAATAAATAAGGCAATAACCAAAACTTATGTTTGAAATTTTTATTTCTTTGTGCATTGCTTAAAATAGCTTATGTTTGGCTCATACAGTTTTCTTAAAATAATGAGAAATTTAAGTTTCAAACATGTAAACATGTGAAGGATATAAAGTTGTGATGCTTCTTCAATGGGATACTTGTTTATTCTAGTTTTGTTGCTGTACATTCTTAGTTTAAGCTAGGTGTTGAATTTACTGGTATTCTTTACTTGACTTTAGACAACAGCGCTAGAAAGAGTAACGTTACAGTGCACCCTAGTGTACTTTAATATAAAATTCTGTAAAATGGGTCTTATATGAAATCTAGCTTATACTTACCAGATATAACCCTGGTACAACAAAAATATAAAACATATTTTATGAAACGGAAAGAAACCGCTCAAAAGGAAAGAACTGGAAAGGGGGAAGGGAAAAAAGAAGGAAAAGAAAAAAATATATGTATATACATGTATAATATAACAAAGATAAGTATGCTAATTTTTATTTGTTTATTGAAAATAATTGTACTTATATGGTTTGTACAATTTTGCATGTGTATATCTTGCAGTCTTAGCAACTACTTTGAAGATAACAATACTCAAAATATTAGCATTGTTAATTTCCTAATATCTTATTTTGAAATTCTGTATCTTTTTTTATTTTCTCTGTCAAAATTAGAAAAATATATACGTGCCTATTAATAAACTGTGGGACTCCTTCTACCCAGCTAAAAGACACCAGATCTGTGACCATTCTTGAGACTTGAAGGGCTGGTTTCACTGAGGCAGACTGACCCTGCTCCACTGCTATGCTCTAGAGTAAATGTGGAGCCTGCTCTGCCCCGGTTTTCTTTCTGATCCGGTCTGCTGTAGAGGAGGCAATCTGAGCTCCTGAGATTCCCCATTCTTGCCTTTCCAATACAAGAGTGAGGACTCATGGGAACATGTCTCAGTAACTCTCTGTGAGTATCAGAGCAAAAGACTTCTTCTCTGTGATCTGATATCTCATCTTTTCCTGCCACTTTTTACTTGCCTTTCTAGAAGGATGTAAGATTAGATAGAGAGAAACTCTAAAGTATCTCAGCCTTTCATCCTGATGAACAACTTGCTAAAGCTGATAGAAAATGAGTGCTTGCTAATGTCCAAGACAGGAAACATCTTATTTTTTTTTTTTTTTGTCTTTTTTGAGACAGGGTCTCGCTGTACAGTTCAGGCTGGCCTTGAGCTCAGTTTTGTAGCTCAGGCTGGTCTCGAACTCTCACCAATCCTCCCGCCTCAGTCTCCCGAGTGCTGGGATTACAGGTGTGCGCCACCATGCCCAGCTCAGGAAACTCATCTTAGATGAGGGACACATACCCTGTACCTGGATGAGATGGGACAGTGGAACATTGCCCATCCAGGAGAACACACGTAGGAGCTATGTCCTGGCTTAGCGTTCCAGGTAATACATCTTCCTCTGGAGGCTGAACCTGAGTTACAGTGCAAAGAACTGACTTTCAGGTGAAACCACAAGGGGCTATTTCCAAAGCACCACATTTAAGAAGCCAAAACACATTTAACCAAAAGAAAATCATGCACCATTTCTCTCCCCTCCTAGGTCCAATTATCATTTACATGTATAGGAGAAAAAATACTTTGGTAAGTTGTAGATCTTAAAATCTTTTACTGTAAACTTACATTGTGCTAAGTAATGATTCTGTGCAGGCTTTTGCCTATCCCTTACAGAACTTTAACAAACAATGGTTGCTCTGTCAGCTAGTTAAACACTTGTTATGGTTTGTGTATAGGTGTCCCCCAAAGCCTCATGCAATCATGGGGCAGCTTCTGTAATTTGTAATTGATTCTTGTGGAAATGAGTGCTGCATCTCCACTGGGGCAGGTGATTTGCATTTCAATGTAAGGAAGGAAGAGAAGTGAGCTGCTTGAGCAGCTAGCTCTCCCCGCTCCCTTGCCCTCGTTAAAGGTTGCCCCCTGCAATGTGCTGCTCTGCCTTGGAGCCAGCTGGATATGGGCTGAAACCTCCAGTAACTGTGAGCTAAATAGACCTTTCCTTCCCTCATTTTGACTGTTGGGCATTTGTCCCAGCAAGGAGAGAAGAGTAAGACAACAGTCTTAGAAGAGTTTTCACTTTTAAAGGAGAGAACAAGTTTCCCAGAACCTTCTGGTGAATCCCAACCAAAGCCAATGATCAAGGGAATTTTTACCAGACAGCTACATTCCTTTCTGGGGATGGATCTATGGTGACACAGCCAATAGAAAGGGAAAGTAACTGAGGAGGTGTCATGGCCAACAGTGTTCTCTGGTGGATGCTTAAAAGTTCCTCAGTGGAATCTCACTCTTGACTACAGTTAATTTCTTCGTGTATAGGGATATGTGGGTAAGCTCCTTGTTTAAGTGCCTGCTTGGGCAAACCCAGTATGATCCCCATCTTCACATGCCTGACCAGACCTGCCCTTAAGGCAGCCTGAGCCAGCCAAAAAAAAAAAAAAAAAGAAGAAGAAGTTCTTCATGTATCTCTCCTCCTACTTATCCTTCACTGGTAGTAAAGTAGAAATTCTCTTTTATAATAACCAGCAGGGGAATGATTCGCATTTATGTCTTGGCATGATAACTAAGAGTAAAAAGGAGATTTTAGTCAGTGTCTTTCTTTCAAGTATGTGTAGAAGACAAATAAATATGTCACTATGGACATGTAAAATGTGATTCCTAGAAAATAAGTGTAAATTTAACCTGTGAGCTTCAAAGATACAAATTTTTAAATAAAGCATAACCTTGTCTTGATGTTCGGAAAGGTTTTCTAGGTCATTGAAATAGATCATAAGGTGTTCTGGAGACTTCTTTGCCCCAGGGCCCCAGGCAGAATTCCTCAAGTCAATTGCTGCTTGTCTGTCTCTAAAGGTCATCTCCCTTACAGGCTGAGAAGTGCTCTGCTTCAAACTGCCTTTTTGGTATGTGCCTTCTTTCAAAGAACAAAAACAAGAGTTCAATACAAAGGCCTCTTTCTTTAAACTTTATTGTCATAGTTCAAGCCAACTGTAACTTGTGCTTATAAAAGGACCTACAGGAGTAAGAACAAAAGCTCCTTGGGAGGATGAAATTGTGCACCAGGGTGACAGTGGGTAGACTGATCCAATTTTGTCCTCTAGTGTCTCTCTTGATGGCGTCTTCCTGACCTACAGTGGAGTTGACCCAAGGGACATAATAAAGGTGCAGAAATCAAATAGAAACTAAAGGAGATGTCTAATTCTTTCATTTTGCTTTTAGACATGAGAAGGTAAGTGTCAAACTCTCTTGCCCTTTGGAATGTATTCTTAAGCATTTATGGAGACAAGTTTATTACCCAGTTAATCCTAGATGTTGATAAGTTATCAAACAAAGCTTTTGCTCCAGATACTCACTTGGCACTTTAGTAAAACCTTTTTCCTTAGTATTCTATAATTGAAACTGAGAGCAAGTTCAGAAAATAAAAGAGAGAGACCAAAATGCAGTTGCCTTTGTTATGGCCTTAAAAAGAACAGACCCTAAGTCTGGTTCTTGGAGCTCCAGACAGAACCCAACATCTAGGCTCAATTGCTACTACTATGGAAAGCCAGAGCACCCTACAAGCTGCCTTCAGAGGCCTGATGACCTGGCCGCAAAGGCGGCCACTGGAAGTGAGGCTGCCTTCTGAGCTAAAAGCTCTGGGGCTCAGATCCGTCCTTTTGGCTGGTCTAGAACAAAAGAAGGAAAGGCCCCAGGGAGCTCTGCCTGCTCCTGCTAGCCAGACTGTCATCTTCATGGAGGAGCCCTGAGTAATTATCACTACAGAGAGAAAAGAAATCAGCCTGCTGTGGACACTGACACAGGCTTCTCAACCGCTCTTTTCAGTCCTGAGTTTCCTTCTAGCCATTGTACCTCAGTAGGAGTCGCTGGAGAAGGAACTCACTGCTTCTCACAACTGGTTACAGCCTAGTTACCCTAGGCTGTAACTGGGTAACTGGGGTGGCTTTCTTTTTACAGTCTGTTTTGATTGTGCCCGAAAGGCCAGTTTCCCTCCAAAAGAAAAATATCTTGTTTAAATTCTATAATCTACCTACACCTACACAGACCTGTTGCCTCCCCCTCATGGAGGCAGACATCCTCAAATATGGAAACTACAGGTAAAATAGGACAATAAGAGCTGCTCCAAGACAGATATAGCTCAAAGATCATACTGTTTTCCTTCACCAGAGATGATAAAGATTATTGCCTATAATTGATCATCTAAGGGCACACCAGGCTTATTTCAACCTTGTAACAGCCCATACATACTCCAATCTTGGGATTTCAAAAACTCAGTGAAGGACCAGTGAGATAGCTCAGTGGGCTAAGTGCCTCCTTAGGCAAGTACAGGGGTCAGGGTTCAATCCCTAGCACCACATGTCAGGTCACCAAGTCTGAGCATGGTCATGCCCACTGCTGGGGAGACTGAAACCAGGAGGATCGCTACAAGTTTGAGGTGCATAGTGAGACCCTGCGCACATGTGTACACACAGACACACACACACACCCCAATAAAGAAACAAAATAACAATGGGGAACAGAGGTTGGTACAGGATCTTAGGTTGCTAAGTGAAGCAGGAGTACCTACTTCTACTGATAGTACCTAACCTGTACATTCTCCTTTCTCAGATCCCAGACCATGTCATTTGTTTTTCAGTGTTAAATTTAAAAGGTACCTTCTTTTCTATTCCTTTGCATATAGATTCCTCCTGGTTTCTTTATGCCTTTAATAATACTCACAGCCAGGCCTTTCAACTGATGTGGATTGAGCTCCCCCAAGGATCCAGAGACAGTCCTCATCTTCTGGGGTAAATGTTTTCCCATGATTTAATGTTTTAAATTTTCCTAGGTCAGCTAGGGAGACAGCTTGGTGGTCTAAGTGCCTGCCTGGCAAGCATAAGGTCCCAAGTTTGGTCCCTGATACAGCATAGCATGTTGGCTTCAGAATCCCAGGAGCACTATACCAGCCTCATATCTGAGTGTGGTGGTGCATCCTGTAATCCCAGAGCTGAGGAGGCTCACAGAGGAGGATCGCTATGAGTGTAAACTGTGTAGCTAGATGCTCATATCTAAATAAAAAATATATAAAATATATAAAAAAACTATGGGCCAGCGAGATAGCTTAGCATTCTAAAGCACCTGTTTAGGCAAGCTCAGGCAAGTACAGGGACCACAGTTCAATCCCCAACGTCACATGCCATACCAGCCCATCACCAGGGTGGGCTGAGCTGACACTACACACACACACACACACACACGTTTTCTCAGGTCATGGTCTTATAATATATAGATGATATACTGTTATAATTCAGCAGAGCTCTGCAGCCAAAGCATCCATGCTCTGCTAAACTTTCTAGCAGAAAGAAGTTGTATGATTTCTAAGTCTAAAGAACAACTTTGTAGCTATGAGATAAAATAGGTCTCGTCATACTGAAGAAAGTTGAAAGGCTAGGGGAAGAAAAAATTAAACCAATTATTTTCTTCCAGTAGCTCAAAGCTCTAAAACAGATGAAGGGATTCCTAGGAATTAGGGGCTTTTGCCACCTTCAGATACCAGGATATGGAAGATTGCATCATCCCTCTATCAACTTATAAATGAGGCCAAAAGGCAGACACCCATATTTTAACCTGGGAACTTAATTACCAAATTAATTTCTAGAAGCTAAACAAGTTCTAAACGCTCCACACCTGAACAAGTATCATGGCTTTAGGAGTGTTTCTGCAGGACTGAGGACCCGCTCAACAGCTGGTAGGGTATGTGGGTCACGAATAGTAGCACAGGGATGGCCTGAATACCTTAGAGCTAAAAGTAGCCCTCCTAGTGCCAGAGGCCCTTAGGAAAAGATCTCTCCTTTCTCTCTCTCTTTCTCATATATATATATATATATATATATATATATATATATATATATATGATAAGCTTTCCTGGTATTACAGGCCCTCATGACCTTATGGAAAGAGAGAAAATATCTGACAGCTGATGGATCTCCCACAAGGTATTATAAGGAAATAGATCATCTTTTATTATGTCTGTATGTCCCTCCAAAGTGGCAACAATACACAGCAGCAGACACCAAAAGAGAGCTGATGAAGCATCTCAAGGTAATCAGCTGGCTGATGCAGCAGAAAAAAGGCTGCTTGAACACCCGCCTCCTTCAGGCTCCTCTGATCTGGGAAGGGATCCTCGATTATGCTTAGCCCAAATACTCTCAGTGAGAAGTTGCATGAGCTCTGTGTCGGTGTCAGTTCCTCCCATCAGAATGGCTACAGTCAGATGACAGTAAATCATTCCTTCCTGGACTGAACCAGTGGCACACTGCTAAGTCTGCATGAAGCCTTTCACTTGAGCAGAGAAAAGTCCTAGCAGATGACACCAGAATTATGCAAAGGAAAAGAACATTCACAGGCAAGATAACAGATAACTAAACCTGTGAGCTCTGCAAAAGAACCTCTTAAGCAAATAATAGTTCCACCAGATATGCAGAGGCATGATAAATGCCCTAGAAGACACTGGAAGCTCAGTTTCATTCATTTGCCTAAAATAAGTCACTTAAATACTTATTAGTCTGGGGCTGGTGAGATAGCTCAGTAGAATAAGCACTTTCCTGGCAAGCTCAGGGTCCTGAGTTCAATCCCCAGTACCATAAAAAAAATAGCTAATAATCTGGATTGACATTTTCACAAACTGGGGTGAGCCCTTTCATTGTGAAATAGAAAACACACAGTAAAAGTTTTGACCTCAGAAATCATCCCCAGATTCAGACTTTCTGAGAGCCTATAGAGTGATGAGAGGCCTTCCTTTACAGCAACACTCACACAGAATTTCTCTCAGGCACTAGGAATTCTCCATCAATTCCACTGTGCATGCAGGCCATAATCATCAGGAAAAATAGAAAAAGTAAATTAGACCCCAAAGAGACATCTTTATAAATCAGCTCAGGAGAACCACCTTCAGTGGCCTCATGTGCTACCTTTATCTCTTATCAAAGAAATATACCTCGAATCCTAGGCTTCAGTGATTTTAAGTGCCTTATAAATCTCTCTTCCCAATAATGACTTTCTTACTGGTAGACAAACATCGTCTCCTTTCCTGGGACCAACTCGGAAAGAACCATATGCTGTGATCCTGTCAACACCACAGGCTGTCAAAGTAATTGGCCTGAACTGTAGGATACATCACCCTATCCTTAAGACCTGGTAAGCAGAGATTATCACTGAATTAAGAACCATCTGAACACTCCATGAACTCATGAAGACTCAATTTTCCTGTTGAAGAGAGAAACTCTTCATTAGTGCTGTTGCCATCAGCCCTTTTACTAATCACATCTCCACTTAAAGAAAGTGCCATTCCTTTTTACTGTGGGCACAGGATTTGGTAGCATCATTACAACAAACATCTCTCTGGATATGTGGACTACTCCCCTCACCCCCGGATTCCTCAGGACTTCCTTGGTAGGGATCCCCAATTCAAGGAGATAGTTGGAATAAATTACAAGTCTATGTTAATGAGATACAAAAGAGTTCAGTGATTTATAGCATAGGCTACTATTTCAAAGTAATTAAGTGGCCTATAAATCATACTCTTAATGATCCTGGATATAAACAAGCTTTTTCTAATAATGACACTGAGGCCTCTCTAAGGCACTAGCAAGATCCCTACTAAATAAAAGTAAGGATCCTACCTATCCTGAGAGCGAACAATCACAGATATCAAGATGGTTATGTCAGATATGGGATGACTATATATGCTTAATGCCGAATACAGTGCATCCAGTAGAAAGATCCCCATATTTTGTGAATAAAAACCTTAATCCTATTGTCATTGCCTCAGCTTTACTAAATACTCATGATGGACATTACCCAAAGAGTGTAAACATACAATAATTTCATAGGCTGAAGTCTTATTTGCAATGGACTTGTTTAATTGTCCTGGAATTAGATGGGAAGTTCCCAACAGCACTCATTCGTTTTGTTGTGGAACCGATCCATGACCCTGGATACTCCCTGGATAGATAGGGAGATACATAGTATGATTTGTATGGTTATATAGCATGAGTGTCAAAATTACCAACAACACTGAAAACTTACCCTGTCAATGGTATCCATGGCCCAGGAGTACGTTTTACTGGTATGAATACCAGTAAAATACTAAGGTATGAATCCCAATAAATACTGTCTTTATCCCTTCCCTAGGATTAGAAGATAGCATGCAACATATCAAGGCCTTCACTAACACCATAACACCAAGGCCTTTAAACAACACCATAGCTAGTTGCTCTCTCCTGAAGCAAAGTTAATCAAACAAGCTGTCCTCCAAAACTGGATGGCATTAGACATGCTAACAGCAGCTGAGAAGGGTACCTGTGGAACTGTAAAAGCTGAATATTATGTGTACATTCTTGCTCCTTCTGCTAATATTTTAATATCTGTTCAAGATATCAGACAACAAATTAATGACCTGTCTAAATCTGAAATTCCTTGGCCCTTATCCTCATCCTTATCCTCTATATAGGAAGCTATTACTCCTGATAGAAACCTTTGTTGACTGTATTCATAATTATCCTGTTGAACTTCTGATTTGGCCCATGCATACTTGTTTCTTTGGCTTCATCTCCTTCAGATTTAAAGCTATATGCCTATATGGGATGAGATGACTTGGTGTCTACTGAGTGGTTTTAGGTAGACCATCTGAAGAATAGCTCTGACTGCTAATCACAATGGTAACCCCCTTCAGCCCAAAGAAGCCAGATCAGTCATCACCCGCTGCTCCCTTGTGGCAGTTTGGGGTGTTTCCTCTGAGGGGGGAATATGATAGACAACTAATCTAGGTATAAATATCGTAGGCAGACAGACAGGGCCAGGTCCTCAAAGAAGCCAGTTCAAGGAGAAACACATCCATGGAGAGCCAGACTTCAACACAAAGGATGAAAGGAAACCACCCACATATTTCCTCTAAGGATGAACAACAGGGATTGATCTTCTAAATTAGTATAGATCACCTGGAGAAAGTCAAGAAGAGCAACTGACCCAAACCCTGCAGGAAAAAAGCCCCTGTTCTAGTTCATGTCCCCTTGCTATGTGACACACTTCCCCATTTGATCCTCGTTTAATCAATACTACCTGAGCAATTATGCGGATAATGTCATTGGTTGGTCACAGTTTCATCTCACTTTATGCTCACTCTGTCATTTCCCATTGATTCCCATCCATCTCTCCTTGTGGTTTTGCTCTATAACAAAGTCTTTGGTGTTTCACTAGGGACCCCTTCTATCTCTCTCAGACAGAAGCTTTCTTTCCCCAGTGAATATATTCCACTCTTAACTTTTATTCTTTCTAGAATTCATTGTTTGATTTTAATGAACATGAATTCGTAAGAATACCTAGAAGTTTTGGGAGCCTTTCCCATGTATCAATAGTCTTGATGTCTTACCCACATCCTGCTACTGGTTCTCCAAGTGAAAGGTCACTATGCAGGGTCCAAAGAGGTTCTTATATTGGAGATGGAAAACCTGGATTCACTCAGCCCATATTGCAGGTTGCAGGTTCACTGACTTCCATCACAGGCAAAAGAAATTCAGCACACATGAGAAAAAAGGCATAAGGGATTAATGAGGCAGAATTTTAAAATTAGGCACTCAAGGAGATAGAGTAGATGCCTTCAAGAGGGAAAGAGAAACCTTGTGACCTCCAGCTGAATATGTCCACGTGGAACTGGAGGTTGCCCTAAGACGAGTGGTCTGTGATGCTTGTCCTAGCATCAGTAGGTTTTGGTTTTTTCCCCCCATTTGGGGGGGTATTTCAAAATGCAAACCACAACATGTATTTGAAGCTGAGTTACCCTAGCCTCTGAAAAGTGAGCTCTGTGAGGACAGTGAGTAGAAGGGCAGAAATCTACAGATGAAAGGCTCAAGTCCAAGGTCAAATTTAAGGGCTTATTGTGTTTAAGGCCCTTAAGAATTTTGCCTGGGAAGGAGAATAAAAATTAAAAAAAAAAATAAATAAAAATAAAAAAATAAAAAAAACTTGAGTAACTTTTGTGTTCTGAAGCAGCAATTTTTCTTTAAAAGTACAATTTTAAGATTTTGACTGTCCATGTCTTTTTATCTATGTTTATTTCTCCTACCCTACTTCAGTATGAATGTTATTAATTTTGTCTTGACTTTTTACTTTCATGTCGCATATCAATTTTTTACACATGCTTTATTTTCTTTTAATCTCAAGGCAATTTTCCTACCTACTGCTTTGCCTTTCTAGGAAATTCTTTGTGATTTGAGTTTCTAAGCTGAGTGAATTTAACATCCCTTGGGAAAGTGTTCAGAAAAAGCCAGGAATTCACTACCAAGCACAGAAATCAAAGGAGAAACTCCCAGGAAACAGAACTCTGAACTCAGTCCCCAAACTCTCCAGGGTCACCTTGTGTGAACACTGCCTCCTCCCAGTAGCCTTCCACGTGGTCAAGGAGAGCCTACTTTATTCCATTAGCCCCTACAAAATGAGCAAGGTACTGTGAAAGCAGGCTTTTCATCCACCTTATGAGGAAACGCGAAGCCAAGCTGTCCACGGGGCCTGGACCAGGTCGGGAAGGGGGAGCTTCAGTGTGAATCATACCTTCTTGCCTCTAAACATCTGCGAGAAAGCCCAGTGATTATATGGGAGTACAGAGTTCCATTAAGTGAGTTTTATAATGAAAATGTAATCTACTTTTAATCTCCATTTTACTTTCAAATTTAAAAATGTACAAGGGCAGCCTTTTAACTTTTGAAGAATTATTTTACAATCTCACACCTTGGCAAGCAATGTAAATTAAATCTAGTAAACTTGTGTTGATGAATGGTAATTCTAACATTTTGTTGTTTTTAAGTAATGCTAAAATTGCAGAACATTTGACTGTGTATGCATCTGCTTCCTCTTAGTCCAAAGAGAAGAATTTTCTTTTCCTTTCTTCTTTTTTTTTCTTCTTAGCAACATCAATGGGGAAGTGGGTCATGCCCACACACTACTCTGTAGAACTATTGTGAGGACAATATGCAACATGTCAACTTTTTAAAAAAGAAAGGGGAAAAGAAAAAAAAAAAGTAATGTTGATTGAATGTGTTAATGTTTAATTGTTTGATCAGTCTTATATACCTATATCTATTAATCTAAACTGATTTGATGATGAAAATATGTAATATAACCGTTGTTAAATTTAAACAATAAAAAATATTAATAAAATAAAACAAACAAAGTAATGCTAAAGCAGTATTTGACCTTGTACCATATAGACAAATTTCTGGCTATTACCAAAGTCCAAGGATGTCCCCAAAGCATAAATATAGAAACTGATCCCTCACTATATACAAAATAAGTTCACTGACTTTTGTAGCAGAAAAGGAATTTTCAGGATTAGTCAGTATGCAGCATACAATAGACTTATTTAGGAAAGAAAAGTACACGTTCAAGAGTGGTGTGGGCATTCAGAGAGGAACAGCATTATCTGGGGGAGCAGAGTACATTTGGTCTTCTCTTAGGGGTTGGAAACCTAAGGAATTTTTAAGTATATAAGAAGTTCCAAGGGGCCGGGCAAATAGCTCAGCAGACTAAAGTACCTGCAAGCAGGTACAGGAGCCAGGGATTCCATCCCCAGGCTTGTTATACCAGCTCCACCCCAGGGATACCCTGAGATAGCAATTAAAACTGGGCACGGTGGCACACACCTGCCATCCCAGCTCTTGGGAGGCTGTAAATAGGTGAGTCCCTATGAGTCTGATCTAGTAGTGAGATCCTGAACACCCTGTAGACCCTTGCCTAAAATGCATTTTTTAAAAAAGTTTCTGCTTTTTCATGTTATCAGGGAAGTCAATCTACAGATTTGCTGTGCCCTTAAGGAATTTTGTGTGTGCTAAGTGTGACAGCAAAGAAGCACACATGAACCTAGGAAATGCAAAAACGGGTCACCTTTGGTAAATCTGTGTACAGATGTCACAAACTTCTCTAAAGTACAATTTATAAATTATAATTTTCTTCATCTCTTCTCCACCTATTTTTAGTTTTGATCCTACTTTATTACCTTTCACAATTTTTTCCACCTTTTTCTTCATATCTCAATTTGGGCTGCTAAATAACAACATGCCTAGACTGCCTGCTTTAAGACAACATTTTTCTCCCAGCTCTATATAAAGGAGTGTTCAAGGCCTAGGTGCTGGCCAATCTAGTATCCGCTGAGGGTTCCTTCCTGGTCGTCTATATAGAGCTTTATTCTTCTATCCTTCCATGGGGCAGAAAAACAGCTCTACCTTACCATTCATATACAGATGCTACCTATCCAGGAGCCAAAACTGTTACTTCACTTAAACCTCACCACCTCCCACAGACCCTACCTCCTAATGCTATCCCCTTGGGCCATCCCATTGGAAGTTCAGGCGCCTACATAATTTGGGGATGACACAAACATACATTCTCAGTACATTCAGATGAAAGGTTTCTATTTGTTGTGTGCTCTGACATTCTCCACATTTTTAAAAACTTTTTTATGTATTTGGTAAAGAGTCTCACTATGCAGCTCAGACTTGTAGTAATCCTCCTCTTTCGGCCTACTCAGTGCTGGGATTACAGGCAAGTGCCACTATGTCTGGTGTTGGTTGCTGGCTCAGCGTGCCTGGGGAGGGGCGGTGCAGCATCTGGTGCCAGGGAATCAAAACCTGGTCCCTGCTCTTGCCTAAGCAGACATTTAGTCTGCTGAGCTATCTTACCAGCCCTTCTCCACTTTTGATATTATCTTGATTGTGATAATAAACAGCTTGATAATATTAGTTTTAAAATATAAGCAAATAAGCTCCAACAAAAGTCCAGAGAGTCTTTTCTGTTGTTCTTCCCTAATGATTTTGAGTCTCTATTTTCAAAATATTCTGATCATGTTTTTTTCTTTGCAGTACCAGAGACTGAACTCAGGACCTTGCACTTGCCAGGTAAGCATTTATTGCACTGAGCTATCTCCCTGGATACCAAGTCATAATTTTTTATTTGCTGGTTGTGGCTACTTTCCAAATACTTAAAGTTGCGAAGGAATGACTGCTAAACATGTAGTTTTCTGTTTATCTTTTAATTATCATTTAAAATTCAAACTTTTATTGTTGTTTTGTTTTTTAAATATTTAAGTAAAATACATATTCTTCAATGGAAATGATTGTATCCCATATTTTTTACCCTCTATGATTCTATGCCAAGTACAACCTTGATAAAGATTGGTTAACTGGAAATCTAAAGCTCTGATCAGCTGCAGAGGCTAATGTGAAAGCCTGGGAGCAGTAAATCAAATGACACCAGAGAGCATTATAGTACAATGAAAAATCAAATTATTATGAAAAAACATAAGAGGTAAAATAATAGTTCTAAATGTTTTGCTTAAATATTATGTACATTTTCAGTGGTAAACTTACAATGTGACTTCTAAAACGTGTCATTAGAAGTTTAAATAGTGACACGCAATCTTTAAGTGGACAGTGCGCATGCGCCAACTTCCTCTTTTTCTGGCTGGAACCATGGAGTGTATAGAAGAGAAGAAAAAGAAGGTTCCTGCTGTGCCAGAAACCCTCAAGAAACAGCGAAGGCATTTTGCAGAGTTGAAGATAAAGCGCCTGAGGAAGAAGTTTGCCCAGAAGAAGCCTTGCAAGGCCTGGAGGAAGCTCATCCACGAAAAAGCCAGGCACTAACATAAGGAGTACAGACAGACGTCCAGAACTGAGATCCGAATGGCTAGGATGGTGAGAAAAGCTGGCAACTTCTACGTCCCCGCAGAGCCCAAACTGGCATTTGTCATCCAGATCAGGGGTATCAGTGGTGTGAGCCCAAAGGTCCGCAAGATGTTGCTGCTTCTTCATCTTTGCAAAATCTTTAATGGCACCTTCTTTAAGCTCAACAAGGCTTCATTAACATGCTGAGAATTGTGGAGCCATACATTGCATGGGGTACCCAAACCTGGAGTCAGTATATGAACTAATATACAAGCATGGCTACGGCAAAATCAATAAAAAGGGAACTGCCTTGACAGATAATTCATTGATTGCTCGATCACTTGGTAAATATGGCATCATCTGCATGGAGGATCTGATCCATGAGATCTGTACTGTAGGGAAATGCTTCAAAGAGGCAAATAACTTCCTGTAGCCATTCAAGTTATCATCTCCACGAGGTGGAATGAAGAAAAAGACCACCCACTGTGTGGAAGGTGGAGATGCTGGAAACAGGGAAGACCAGATCAACAGGCTTATCAGAAGGATGGACTAAGCTATCTACCATGGTGTTTTTATGATCTGGCGAGTTAATAAAGTATCTGCTTCCAAAAGACAAAACAAAAGTTTAAAAAGCTACAAAGGACACAGTTTTAATTTCAGTACATTGTAAATATTGAGTTTTAAAAATAAAACTGGTCCTATTTTTAAGGTATCTAACAGAATTCGGATGCATGATGATTAGAAGCCTCCACGTTGATTTTACAAATGCACAAACATGCTCTTCTCTAGCAATCCGATATATCAGATCATTCCTTTATATTTTTGGAATGATATTTATATTTCACTCATATGACAGAATTTCATTGTTTCTGGGTTGACCTATCATTATATTTACTGGCAGTTGCTATAATTGACATATGGGTTTTTCTCCCCAGAGATGAAAATTTTGGTCCCCAACCAAGAGCTCTGTGGCACTTTAGTAGGTGACGCCCGGGGCCAACCTTAGGTCAAAAGGGGTGTGACCCCCCACAGGGATTGTGGGATCCTGGTTTCCCAGTCTTTTTTGCTTCTTCACTCTTGATATAAGTAGTGAATAAGTAGAACATAAGTAGAATAAGCTTATTCTGCCACATGCTACTACTGCCCTAATGTGCCATCTTCCTCAAAATAACAAAGCTTAACCACCACTAATATTGGGCTGGAAGGTCTGGAGCCATGAGCTATCATAATTTTTTTCTTCCAAATAAATGCCTCAAGCATTTTATTACAGTAACACAAAGAGCAGCAAAGACAATAATTGATAGGTGAGTCTTCATAGGATTTTATTGGAGATATGTTTAAGGAGATGAATGGTGTTTAATTTTTTCATACCTCTATAAATTACTATTACATTTGTGAAATGAGAGATTCACAAAGCTTTAGGTTTGGTGGAGGAAAGTCCAGAGGGCAAAGGGGAGATCTCATCCAGGCCACAGCAGCCCCAGGGGCCCTCTCCCTGCAGCTCACTCTCTGTTCTTCTGCCTGCAACAGGAGGAAGAACAGCTGCAGCTTTATTCATCTCCAGCTCCTCTGATGAGCTGCTTGGCGTTTTCCGCGCTAACATTGCTATATGCGCAGTTGTTTCCTCCATCGTCTCATTTGCCTCTGCCTAGGATTTCCTGGTGCAATTATTTCATCCTGTTGTACTCTGTGTATTTTGTAAGGCAGTTTGAATCCCTTTTGGAAGGAGGTAGGGCATGAATAAACAAAAGTACTGTCTCTAGGGCCACCTTTTCCCCCAGCAGGCTTCCGGCCCTGAGCCTATGGATGCTACTTAATAAATTACTGACTGCGTGTATCCTGAAGGTAATGGAGCTTCCAAAGGTGCAAAGTAAACCACCAGAGAGTTGTTTAAGCACTAGGAGAATCTGGCCTGATATGTTATATCATATCTATATTTATGTCCATGACTTACAAAGCACCCCAGGGCCTTTAGGGATAAGAGAAACAGCATGAATCTAAGAAAATAGTATTTAATAGATTTATCTGGGGTTTCAAAAGAGTATAAAATCCTCTGGAGGAGGCTTGAGGAGAATGAATTATTTTCTGCAATCTCCAACACTTGTCTCTTTAAGAGTCTCTCACTGAACCCCTGGTGCCCACCCTAATAGTTCCAACTAATCCTGCTGCTGTAGTTGCAACAATTAATTATATGCTTAACTAGCCTTGCTAGTCTATTGCAGCAATTCAGTTCGGATCTGATTTCATTCTTCCTGTACTGTCAGGTTCTTATTTTTCATCTGTAGTTCTTACTACTGTCCATAATGTATATTGAAACAGTCCCCAATGTCACTCAGTCCATGTCCCAGTGGCATCTCTGGCTAAACCTTGATGGGACAGGGCATTGCCTTGACACAAGAATCAAGCCATTTGAGAGACTGAATTTAACGACTAAGCAAACTGTAAAAGTAATACTCAATGGGTACAGGAGAGTACAAAGACTGATTCCTCCGTTCTTAATTACAGTAATGTATTTAAATTGGAATGGGAAAGGCTGGCCAAATAGCTCAGCAGATGAAAACATCTGCAATCAGGCACAGGGGCCAGGGATCTGATCCCCAGGCCCGCTCTGCAGGCCTCGCCTCCAGGGAACGCTGAGGTAGCAATGGAGACTGGGCGTGGTGGTGTGTGCCTGTAGTCCTAGCTCTTGGGAGGCTGTAAACAGGTGGATCACTACCTTGTAGATCCTTCCCTAAAACACACACACACACACACACACACACACACACACACACACATACACACACACATTAGAATGGGCAGATACAGGATTCCTGTATTAATGGCTATGCCTGACTACTGATATAACATCTAGTGACTTTCTCAGTGTCCCCAGTAGCTGTGGCTTGGTGTGTGATGCAAAGCTCCTGGAGGCCAGGAAAGACACAAGGCATGGTGGGGTCCACCAAGGTTCTGAACAGTGGTGAGAATTTTGGTCTCTAGCTTAAAGATACAAACAATCTACTTGTAACTACCCGTATATTACCCCTTCTGGTGGCTATCAGTGTCTGTGAAAACC
Organism: Myocastor coypus; assembly: GCA_004027025.1. Taxonomy (NCBI): domain Eukaryota; kingdom Metazoa; phylum Chordata; class Mammalia; order Rodentia; family Myocastoridae; genus Myocastor; species Myocastor coypus. Next base: position 143,812 of record PVJA010000309.1, on the reverse strand, counting down.
CAGCACTTTCATTCACTCAGATGGGAACAAAGTTTGAAAGACACCTTGTTAATTCTGCATCAGTTTTGAGGACAGAATTGGTAATAAAAATTCATTCTAATAAACTTTTCAACATTAGCAAAGACATTCTACCAGTGTAGCTAACACTATACTTTTCTGATCAGTCTCTTTTCTTTCTTTCTTCTTTCTTTCTTTTGGGTGATGACTGCTCAGCCCACCCTAGTGGCAGGGTTGGCATGGCATGTGTTGCTGGGGATTGAACAGTGGTCCCTGCGAGGTTGCCTAAGCTTGCCGAAGCAGGCGCTTTAGACCACTGAACTATCTCACCAGCCCTGTCTCCTTATTTTTAATTGCTTTTCTTTTTATGACAGCTAAAACTGATAAATGTCTACATACTTGGCACTGCACAGAGTGATGACCACACTGTTGGCTTTTGCAGTTGTGGAGACTGAGGCTTGCAGCAGCGAACAACTCCTGCAAGGGCACTGAGCTAATGCCAAAGTGAGCCTCATGCCCGACCTTCCTGTCTCTTGTGCGTGCACTAAGCCTTTCTTCTCTCCAATACTGCTTTATCGGATCCTTTCTTGAGTGGTCACTCACTCACCAGTGACTTCTCACACAGCAGCTTCTGTCTTCACTTCTCTGGGGGCCATCCCAGTCCCAGCCCTGACTTTTCTACAAGTGCCCGTTACAATTGATCCCCCATCTCCCCTGCTCACACGAGGCCTTCCATGCAGAACCAGCGTCCCCTCTCCTGACCCTCCCTGCATCTGACCCCTGCCCTCTCTATGATGGAACCCAGCTTTCTTCCTGTCATGGAGCCTGGAATCTTCAGAGTTCTCTTTGATCTTCAACTCTTCATCTTCCTTGACTTCGTACAGGGAACCACTCTCTAGGGCTTAGGTTTACCCTCAGGGCCTCCTATTGGTCAGCTCCTCCCTGTGTCCTACACAGTCCACTTCTGGGGCTTGCACTGGAGGCAATGGACAAGCCTTGTCTTTTGCCATGAGTTAAAACTGTCAGTTTGAAAAGAAACTGCATAAGCTTCCTCTCCACTCCGTCCTATCATTCCATCTGCTCCTTCTCATCACCCGCAGGTGTGCAGCAATTCTGCGCCATGTTCAGCAGGGTCCATGTCCTCTCTTCTACTGGAATTGGACCTCCTTCTCTGAACCATCATTGCACCCCATTTTCTGGATGAAAGAATCCTTCTGTGGAGGGCATCTAAACACCCTTCGTAGACACATCTTATTTTTTATACAAAGTCAGTACATTATAGACATTTAATGCATTTGATCTGCAAACTAAAGTGAGGTTTAACAAATGAGATTTTTTTTTTTTTTTTACAGATCCCATCAGTTGAATGGAATTTTCCAGGACGTGTGTGTGTGTGTGTGTGTGTGTGTGTGTGTGTGTGTGTGTGTGAAGTTAGATGAGTAAGGTCAATAACGTATGCATAATATGTACAACAGACTGTATTTTATGCTGCATTTGGATTTTCTCAGTAGCTTAAGAAATGTTCATTAAGTTTTGTGTGTATAAGGCACTGTATTAGATATAAATATTATCTCTCTTGAGTAAATGTTCATGAAGTGAGTTAATGAAGGAATGAAAGAATTAATTAAACCTCTAGTTTATTTATCCATCTTGGACATCATGGTGGGGTCAGAGAACAAAGTGATAATTTTATTATTCATGTGTTCCATAAATATTAAGTGAAAATTTCCTGTGTGCTAGGCACCACACCAGACCCTATGAATACAAAAGTGAACAATGAGCAGCGAATCTTATTAAAGGAACTCACCTTCCAATGATTGGGGCAGGAGGTGTTGGACAAGAGAAGTCTATGGAGCCACTGAGTCCTGACCTTGTGTAGATCCTGGAGTAGCTCTGTTAGAGGCAGAAAGAGCCTCAGGATGCTGTAACTCTGAAGTATTTTGCTCAGGGACCCCGTAGCTTACCGAGTGCACAGTGGTCTTCCCTTTTCTCATCTTTGATCCTGTGACTTTCCAGTCTTCACAGGACATCCCCTTCCCCCTGGTTCATTGCCCAAGAGACAGTTCTGGAAACCAGTGTAGCAACATACTATTTCAAACCCTATGCAGAAAGAGGACAAGTATAGCCTAGTACCTTCCACTTTTACCTGGGACCTGGATGTTGTCTCAAGGGAGAGAGGAAGATTCACCCAGGCAAAATACATGATGCTGACCATATTCCTAATGCAGACCACTGGCTTTGCAGATGTCAGAGAGACTCTTCAGGATCCCACATTCAATTTTCAATAGTTGACACCTTTATAAGAACAGGTTTAACCTCATCAACTCTACTAGAGGAAAACAAAATGAGAAAAAGTGTTCCAGTGAAATCTATTTATTATGTGATCACTGTAGCACCACTGCTGCACATGGCTGTTTATCTAGGTCAAAAATTGCCCAGATAAGAGGACAGTGGGGTGTGTTTGTACAGCAACTGGGGAACGTGCATGGCACACACAGCCTATAGCACTGCCTTGCGTCTACCTTAGTTGTTTCCTCTCTGAGGAACCTGGAGGTGGCTCAGTACAGGAAACACATCCCCAGAGGTCTTCAGGCTCATGTCTGAGGTGAGTCCACTGCTGTCAACTCCTGAGGATCCCAAGCAGTTCAGACTCAGGCAAGTCCCCTTACAGTGGTCCTAGCTTATCTGTCTCATGGTCTAGAATGTCCCTGGAGCTAAACAATGAGTCCAAAATAGAAACCCAACTTATTCCCCATTTATTCTCCCCTCTCTGGGGTATACACTGCAAGCCAAGCTCCTTTTCTGTTCCTAGGGCCTCATATACCAGAAACCCTCTTTCAGCTTTTTCTCTCTTCATATAACTGTAACTTTCTGTCCTGGATACCAGAAGCAGGAATTATCTCAAGCTCAAATCCTCCTTTTCCAGACTTTCCAGATCACTCTGAATCTTGAGCTTCCCCTATCATGGTTTCTTTTAAGAAGCTCCTGGGCTTTACTAAACCCTACAGGTCCCTTCTCCTCTTCCCCACTCCTGTTGAATCTCTGGGTAAACACATTTTGACAACTATTGGCTTATAGCCAATCAGTTTAAGCAAAGCAATGTAGTTTGATGATTTCAGGGAGTTTAGATTTGGTTACTTGGCTTCACCGGGAAAGAGCTACTTTCATAGATTTCACTTCCATGAGATTCAGAGTCAGCTTGGCCTCTTCTCAGAGATGTGGGTCAGAGGCAGATACTGCCATCAAAGGTAAAAAGTTGCTCAGTTACAGGCCATTCAATACAAGAAATTAAACTTGTTATAATTGTCCTCTTTGCAGTACTGACTATGAAAAATAACATGGAAATATACTAGAGGGGAAAAAAAGCCATTTACATTATCATAAACTGATCTAAGTCTCAAATCACTGAGAACAGCCTACTTCACAGAAGATGCCTGTGATAATCTGGGTGTGTCCTGTCAAAATTTGTGTGCTCGCTTTCTCATCTGCAATGCGATAGCAATAGTGAGGCCTTCAGGAGGTATGACCTGGTAAGACTGTAGCCCTCAAGGTTAGAATTATTGTCCTTATCAAAAAGGTCTAGGAGCAAGGTGCTATGGTTTGTGTGTATTTGTCTCCCCGAAGCCTCCTGTAGTCATTGAGGCACAGTTCTACAGTTTGTGATTAATACCACAAAGCTGGGATTGTGGGTGTGAGTGCTACACCCAGCCTAGGGTGGATAGCTTGACTATAACATCAGAGAGACAGAGAGACAGACTTGTTCTCTGTACCCATTGCTTCTGATCCATCTCAGTTTGTTCTCTACTCTCCATTGCCACCATGAAAGGTTGCTCTCTGCCCTGCACCACTCTGCCTTGAAGCCAGCCAAGTATGGACTGAAACCCCCAATAACTGTGAGCTAAATAAAACTTTTCCTTCCCTAATTTTGAGCATTGGGTATTTGTCCCAGCAATGAGAGAAGAGTAACTGTGACACAGGACCTTGCTCCTTCTACCCTAGTGTCATAGGCAGCTGAATTAGATAGAAATATTATAGGCAGTCAGACAGGGCCAGGCCCTCAAGAACGACATGGAAGGGCCCGGCAGGATGGCTCAGTGGTCTAAAGTGCCTACAGGCGGCTGCAGGGACCACGGTTCGATCCCCGGCACCACATGCTGTGCCAGCCCTGCCCTCAGGTCAGGCTGAGCTGGCCATAAAAATAAATAAACAAAAAGTTCTGAAACAAGAAAAAAATAAATAAAATAAAATAAATTCTTAAAAAAAAAAAAGAACGACATGGAAGACAAGGTGACTTTACAACTAGAGATGGACACTCCTCCACCGTGGATCAGATCTCAAGACAAGTATCAGTCACCTTGAAAGAGTCCAATTGAGTCACTAACCCAACCCCCAACAGGAAGAGAATAGATTTAATCAATTTTACTCGAGCAGTGTTGCTTGTAATCTCACTGGTTCACCACAGTTTTCTATAAAAGCCCTTGGAAGAGACAGCTTCCTGGGGACACCCACTGGGGAACCCCCTCATATCTCTCTCTCTCTCTCTCTCTCTCTCTCTCTCTTTCTCTCTCTCTCTCTCTCTCTCTCTCTGACAGGAACTTTCTTTCCCTCAATAAATTTGTTCTGCTCATTACCTCCCTTTGTTCCTAAAATTCATTCTTTGGTTTTAGAGAACACGAACTCATTCCAGGTACTTTTCAGGTTGGGGATCAATTTTCCCTATATCATTTGGAGGTTCCCTATTGGAGGTCAACCACGCCAGATCAGGTTTTTCTCCCTGTGTCGGTAGGAGGACACAGTGTGGCGCCTACACACCAGACAGGAAACCCTAATCAGACACCAAATTTGTCAGTGACTTGACCTTGAGCATCCTACCTTCAAACTCTAAGAAACAAAATTTTATTGTTTATTTCCCACTCAGCCTATAATATTTTTGGATCACAACCCAAATGGACTAAGACGTCTTGTGAAATTGGCATCGCAATCTTTATTTAGAAAATCGCCTCCCAAAAAGATTTCATCTGGAGTTAAAAGAATAGTATCCACCACCCTTCACACAGCACTAATCACTTTCCAAACCTCATTAGGGGTGGTAATAATGCTTCCCTCACAGGAATTAATTTTATGCTGATCATATATGTCAGTGGCTCTCACAACTGCTTCACAGAAGCAAGGAGTTTTGCAAATTAGCTGCTTTCATATTTAGGAAAGGTGTGGGATGGGCCAGAAGCAAAGGCATCACTGGAACTCACACAATGTTTTAGACTTGTTAATTAGCTTAGCAGTCTTGTTTTATCATTTCACCAGAGGATGGTTTGGGGCTTGAGCCATCCTGAGGTGAGGACTTCTGACTCAGCTGATTAAAACTGGGCTTGTCAGATAATTGGAAAGGTCAAATAAAAGTGTCAAACACTGCTCCTAAAGCTAAAATTACTGTCAGAAAAAAATTTTCAGAGATTTTCCAGTCCTTGGAGATAAGAGCTAGGAATTAGTAGAATTTAAGATTCCTGGTCTCTGCTGTCTTACTGCATGGCCTGAGAGGAAGAATTTCTCAATGCAGACCAAAGATTTCCTGCTTTCTGAAAATAGAAAACAAAAATACCTCTCCCCAAGCAAGGGACAAACCAAGCCGTGTAAAGCGTAATGTCCAACACACTGCAGGTATATGATAAACTTTCATTTACTGAAATCCTAACATTGACTGGAAAACTTTGCTGCTAGAGGCAACTTCTAAATGGATTTGTGTTTCTCACTCTGAAGAGAATGCTGAGAGGCTTCTTTCAGCTGAGAGTGGAATCTGGCTCAGTTGGTGTCTGATGTGGAGAGTACAGTAGAAGGAACTACTGAAGCAGATGCTGCAGTGATCCAGGATCCATGTGGATCGCAATTGAAAGAGAGTCCAACAAAGAGAGGGAAAACGTTCCCTTTATGCATTTATGTAGGCAACATTTATTGAGCACCTACTGTGTGTGGACACAGAGTTTGATGCAAAGGTTAAATAGAGAAAGATACAAAATCTCCTGCTCCCTTTCTTTAGAGAGCTGCGCTCATAGTAGAGGAAACAGGTCTGGACCCTAAATAGATTGTCAGGGCTGTGGTGCTGAAAGATCTGGCTGCTGTTGACATAGGGGAACAGATGATCTAGGTGCATGACCTCCAAGCGATATAGGGGAAAAATGAAACTCCCGACCTGAAAACTACCTGGGGCAAGTTAGTGTTCTCTAAAACCAAAGAATGAATTTTAGGAAGGAATGAAGATTATGAGCAAAATATATTTATTGGAGAAAACAAAGCTTCTCTCCAAGAGAAGGACAGAAGGGAGGTCCCCGAGTGGGTAGTCTCCAGGAAGCTGTCTCTTCCAGGGACTTTCATAGTGTAAAACCAAGTGGTGACCTGGGTCTAAGGTGGTGGAGAAGATGGGTACTCGCTTAGGTGGGCATGAGGTGGGACAAAACTATGGTCAACCAATGAGATTACAAGAACCATTGCTCAGGTAGAATTGACTAAATCCAGTAACAAAGGAGGACGCAACTCATTTAGCAAACAGGCATGAATACAGAGACAAGGTCTCTTCCTATTGGGGGTTGGTTAGTGACCCATATGAGTTCTTTCAAGGTGATTGATACCAATTTAGAATGTCAATCCCCAATGCCCACCCCTAGGGAAGGTATGCAGTATGCAGCTGTATTTGTTTCATTTTGTTTTTCTTGAGATCTGCCCCATGCAGGAGCATTTGTCTCTTCCAAGTTGCAAAGTCACCTTGTCTTCTATATTGTCTCCTTGAAGGCCTAGCCCTGTCTGACTGCTTGTAATTATTTCTCTCTAATTCAGCTGCCTACAACACTGTGATGACATAATGTGGGCTCCGTGCTATTAATTCTAGGTAGACCTGAATCAGCCAAACCACTTTCCACTGGCAGTCACCTTACTTAAGGTTCTAAACCACATGGGCAAAAACCAACTGGGCTGGGTACCCACAGTGTGGCATTAGCAGGAAACGCTAGATATTGTATTCTGTCAAATGCCAGTCTTCGGAGGAGTAGTGGCTCCCTTCCCTCAAAGTACAAGTAGTCATCATAGAAGTTCACAGCTCCAGTCAACTACCTCATACTTACTCATTTCTAGACCATGCTTAACAAGAGCAGCATGCAACCACTTCCTCGGGGAGGCTGAGCTGTCAGTCCCAGCACTACCCTGGTCATGGTTTCTCTGGGCTCCTGCTAATCTCCCTGCTGAAGAACTCCAGTGCAGGTCATGGCAGGGCAGGGGGCATGGTGCCAGGTGAGATGCAGAGGTGGAAAAAAATCTGTGTGTCAGGTCAAGGACTTTCACAGCAAACCACACACAACTTGAGAATTCAACCCACTATTTTTATAAATATTAATCATTGTTTCTTCTTTTCTGTATAAACTTATTATAACTTAGGTCCCAATATGCTTCTAAGTATTTAGAGACCTGTGAACATGTATTTTTTAAAGTTCATTTTTGCATACAATTTACAGATTAGCAAATGTTTTGATTTTGTTGTCTTAACTGGATACCTGCATACATCCCAACATAGTTATATAAAGCACACAATTAAACATATTTTGCTTTCTTATTGAACTCAGCACAGTGATTTACATAAAATTTTGGTTTCTTGCCGATATTTTAATTTTCATACTTTTTTTTTTCAGAACTGGGGTTTAAACTCACAACCTTGCACTTGCCAGGCAGGCATTTGTTCCATGGAGCTATTTCCCGACCCCTTTTGCTCCAATTTATACCAAAAAGTAAAACATATTTTTGAGAATTTCTGATTGTGACACTTCACATGGACTGTGTCTACATAGATAGATAGATAGATAGATAGATAGATAGATAGATAGATATCTAAGAAATAATGAAAAATATTTTCTCTATCATTTCTCTCATTTCTCCCAATGCAACGTGCTATACAACTATAACGGAAAATCAGAACCGAGTTGTGACAGTGGCACAATCAAGACCCACAGCATTTCTACCCCACAGGGTCTCACATTTAGCCTTTCATAATCCTACCCACTACCATCAAGTCTCCAACTTCCCTGAACCCACAGTCAGTGCTGTATTTCCATAATTTTAACAATTATAGAAATGGAATTATATATCTCATAATATTTTTGACTCAGTATAACTTTGGAGAGTCATTAAATGGTGTTTCTATTTTATCAACAGTATATTGCCTTTCTTACTAACATTCTGTAGTGTGGATTGACCACCACATTTCTTTTTTTTTTTTTTTTTTTTGTGGAACCAGGGTTCAAACTCATGACCTTGCACTTGTCAGGCAGGTACTTGTGCCACAGAGCTATCTCCCCAACCCCTGTTTAACCATTCATTCCATTGAAAGATAACTGGGATGATTCTACTCTTCAGAGCATGATAAACAGAAGTGATACAAGTAAGTACTCATACGCAAGTTTCTATGTACATAAGGCTCCATTTCCCTAGGACAAATGCTAAGAAATATGATCCCCTGATATTGAATGTTACTTACGTATTTAATTTGCTAAAGCGAATATTTTCTAGAGTTTCTGTTCTTCCCAGTATTTTCTATCTCCATTATTTATTTTAGTCATTTAACAGTATTATGAAAGCTTCCTGTAATTTGCTTTCCCCTAACATTTAATTACAGAGCATCTTTTCATATGGTTATTAGTTATCTGTCTTTGGGAGAATTTTTTGTGAAATTGATGTTAATTCTTTTGTAAATATTTGTCAGACTTGGTAGAATTTCCCAGTAGACTAAGCCAGGATGTTTTGATGGATTCAATGAATCAATAATTTTTCTTAGTAGTTATAGTCTGATTTGAATTACCTGTTTAACATTGGTTGAGTTGTGGCAATTTGTGTTCTTCAAGGAATAGTGGGCCATTTACACTAAATTATTGAATTTATTTGTAAAAGTTGTTTATGTTATTCTCTTATTATCTTTTTGCCCTTCCTAGCATCTATAGTAATGAGGCAAGAGGTAGCTAAGGAAAAGGAGCGAAGGTCAACCTGCCTTGATGTCCTTTCTGGGGTGGACATCAAGCAGAAGGAAGCCAAGAAAAAGATGAGAAAAGGGAGTGGGGAGAGAGATCCTTGGAGCCTGCTTTCTGAGTTGAAGCCACCCTCTGAATTAAGCATTGGCCTAAGGCCAGCAGAGCCCAGATCTAACTTAAGTCTCAGTTGCTTTTGTGCTGTTCCTGGGACAAAATGCCTGACATGCAAAGTTAAGGGAAGAACAGTTTATTTACCTCACAGTTAGTGGAAGTTTCAGTCCATACTCAGCTGGCTCCAAGGCAGAATGGCACAAGGCAGAGGGCAGAAGTTCATGGTGATGGAAAACAGCAAAGTACCAAAAAGGAGGAGAAGAGGCAGAGCAGCAGGGGCAGGCTGCAGACCTCTCTTCCCTCCTTGCATTGTAATGCAGATTATCCACCTCTGAGCAGGGATAGCACTCACACCTTTAATCCCTGCATTGGATCAAGAATTAATCACAAGCCCTAGAAGCTGTACCATGACTGCATGAGGCTTTAGTGGGGACAACTAGACACAAATGATAACCCTCAGTTTATATATAAAGAGGCAGGCATGCACCTTTGGACAATCCTCTACCCTAATAACTGTGTCACTGACTCTGTGCAAGTTTGTCTCACCTTCCATTCCTCTCATGGGCCTTGGATACCATGACTTCTCATATAAGGTCCATAAATGGTCTTTCTTCAGGCCTTCCCTGGCAAGGGTCATACCTTAGTGCAAACCCTCAATTCCACCCAAAAATCTAACACATCAAACATTCAAAATACACCCCATCTTGGGGCTGTGAGTACTCTTCATTGGCCCACTCCCAAAGACAAGTGGATCTTCTCTTTTGCTTTTCTAAAGTATTCATTGATCATGCTGTTTTACCCAGGTGGGTATAACAAGTCTTTGTTTAAAACATCAAGAACCTAGAAAGGACCTCAATTCAGTGACAGTATCCTCTCTTTTATTTCTGAAATTGATAACCTTAACTTTATGTATTCATTTTTTATTAGCCTCTAAGTTTGCAATTTTAATTAAATTTTCAAGGAACTATGCAGCTTTGTATTTCATTGAATTTGTCTACTGCTTTTTTGTTTTCAATTTCATTGATTTGTATTCACACCTTTGTTAAAGTTGCTGTTGTCTTTTTTATTCATTCATTTTTTACATGTTTACTACACATGTACTAATTTTTTACATGTGTTCAGTATGTAGGACCTCCCTACACAGATCAAACTCACAGTGGTCCTCCTACTTTCAGCCTGTAAGTGCTGGCATTACAGGTGCACACCATCATTCCCAAACTCAGTTGCTGTCTCAGCCTGCCCTGGGGGTTTGCATGGCTGGGCATGCCGGGGATTGAACCCCAGTCCCTCTATCTGCCTAAACAGGCACTTTAGTCCAGTAGCTGACCCTTGTTGTCTTTTTTATAATTGGATATGTTTTGCTCTTGATTCCTATAAATTCTTGAGTTGGTAGTAGATTTATGACTTAAAACTTTTCTTCTTTTCTAATATATGAGCTGAGTGCTGTAAATTTTTCTTGTTGCTTTATCTGGGTCCTACAAAGGTTGTTATGTTATATTGTCATTTTCTTTCCATTCAATAGAGTTCCTCATTTCCTGTCATGCTTCTATGTCCCATGGGTTATTTAGAAAAAGCTTCTATCTGCCCCATTTAATGCTCACTGTGTAGTATCATTGCCTGTTTAGTGGCCTGGTCCTTTCAGCATCCCATAATATCTCTTTATGTTCTCATTGCTTTCTTTTCTCCAAATGCTGCTTAGTCTGATGTTATGAAAACCAATTCTTCCTTCAATTAATATTCCATGACATCTCTCTTCACCTTTTTACTTTAAATTTACCCCATAATATAAAGTCAATTTCTTATACACAACCTGTAGTTGTCTATTTCATTGCACCAGTCTTTGTCTTTTAGTTAATGAATTTACACCAGGTACATTTAATGTGAGAGATATTGTGGTAGGTAGGAGTTCACTACCAGTGGGGATGAAGGTCTTGGCTCTTGATTGGGCTTTTTTTTTTACCCTACTGTGATGAGACTGTTATTTCATTACAGCCTGGTAGAGATGGAAGTCAAAGCTCCCAATCCAAGTTTTCCTGGTGTGACTGAGAGGATCCAGAGTTTATTCTGTGGTATTTGGTGAGAGTAGAGTTGTTGTCTGAAAGTTTTTAGACCAGCTTAATCTGTTTGTTTGTTTGTTTTATCTTTTGGCTATAAAGAAGGCTTTTCTTTGAGCTGTTTCTCTCTATGCCCACTGACATTGCAAAGTTACCAGCATCTCTGCCTCTGAGTAGAGTATATATTATATGCAAAATAAGAAAAAAAATCCAAGGAACTTACCCCATGTCATCTGTCAGATCCTGAAGCTTTTAGGTCTCTATGTTTTTTTCATTTTTCAGGGTTATCTTGTGTTGTTACAATGTATAATTTCCAAGGTATTTAATGTACTTACTGAAGGATAATAACAGGAGGGTAAGTATTTATCTTTTCTCCTCTACATGTTCTTTTCTCTACAGAAAAAAAAAAAAAAGTTTAAAAAAAACCTAAGAAGCTTCTGACATCTGTATGAATTTGCTGTTTTGCATTTGAAGAAATAGGTTAAGGAGGTTTAAAAAAAATACATCCTCAATAACAAAGCTCTTCATTGCTACAGCCCCAGAGAAAATCCAGGTGGCCTAATGTCTAGCCATGATTTTATCACTTTAAACACCACTGTGAGGAACCCTTTCAACCTTAGACATGTCTGGGAGGTGACCCAAGTGTCAGAGATGACCTCACAATCTCTTTGAGATCACAACAAGATGATCTGATTCCCTGATACCAAGCTGTAAGCAGTCAGGCAGCAGTCAGTCTGGATGCACACTGTCTGAAGTGTTACTGTGAGGAGTCTTTGGTCACAAGAAGCTTAGACAGAAAATAAGGAGTCAGTGGTTTATTTCTATGGAACAAGAGAAAAGTACCTTTAGCTTCTCTCCACTAGTGCTAAGAGTTAGCTAGTGATCCTTTTATGTGATCACAGGTAGAAAAGAGAAAATAGACTTGTTTGGCCCTGCAGAGATGAGGCAAATGCTTTCTCATTCCATTTTTCATCTTTCTGATGTGATCAGAGTTTTCACTCTTCTAGTGAAGCCTTCCTGGGTATTTTTAAGCTAACCACAAGCAGAAGTTGTGGGAAATGTTGCAAGCCTGTATTTCCCAGTAGCCCTTCCTAAAATTATCAAGGTGTCTGGCTAAAGTAAGCATTTAAAGTTCTTTGTGCAGAAATCCAAACAAAACATCAAGCCTAAACTTCGGAAGAGGCAAAGCTGTTGTCCCCAACAGTGGCAGGTTTCAGGAGGTCAAAGTAGGATGAAAAAGATAACTTGATTCATCTTTACAGACCCAGAGAATCATAAAATTGAGACGGTCAGAGGGGGTCTCTAACTCCCAAATGAAAGAGACAAGAAGGGATATTTCTCCTTTCTCTGTGTGCAGTAACTCTTCTCCCCGCTACAGCAGGGGCTCATTTCTTGCCTTTCCAGTGCCATCCACCCAATCCAGTTGATACCCAGCCCATGTTCACAGCTTCAAATAGGCACAGAACCTGGCAAAGGTAGACCTTTCTTGGGTGTTCCCTGGCATTTGCTCCCCAAGAAGGACTGAGGTAAGATTAAAACACAGCGGTGTCTTGACCAGGGGCATACAAAAAGGATTCCTGTGAAGCTGAACCAGAGACAGAGAGGTGGGCACAAGGAGCAGAGCCTTCGGTCATCTCAACAGTACAAATAAGAGAAACAATGATCGAGGGTTAGTCCAGGCACATAGGACACTTCGGAAAACTCCCCAGCTTTCAAGAATAGCTGGACATAGCAGGGCCTCGGAGCCAGCAGGGGCTTTGCAGAGCCCTATGGCAGGCAGCCCTGTGTTACTTGCTGATGCCGGAAGCTTCAGGTGATTTTGGAACAGCTCATTCTAGTAGGTATGGCTGGTGGAGGGTCTATTGTAGAAGTTGCTATTTTATGAAAAGTATAGGATTTCTGCTTACTTCTTCCTGGGCATTGGACCAATGTTTCTGGCCCCTGGGGACTTCTGTGTGCACAGCCATTGACCCTGACTGTGCCCTATGATAAGGAGACTCTGATTCTCAGAATCTGCATGCCTGTGCTGTGCTGACATCTGCCAGCGAGCAGGCAGAACAGAAGGGGCACAGCCAAATCCAACTCCAGATCTGCATACTTCCTTTGCTACTGTGGCTTGCCCCCTCATTTTCTGCCAGGGTGAATCACTGGTAAAAACATCTCTTAGAGAGCACCGTGGGAGCAAAGCTACGCTCAAGGGAGGTAAGTAAAGAAACTCCCTTGCGCTCTACTTTCCCTACTCCTTGTCAAGCTCTAGCCCTCCCATATTAGAAGAGAAGGGCAGTGTCTTTTTAACAGTCTGATTGTTGCCTCTGTTCATTTCTATTCATGTGCATTTGCATGTGAAAATTACCTTCCACAGCTCCCAAATTGATGTTTGCATGTGCAAGGAGAGAAACCTCTGTTATTGAAACTCGAGAAGACATAGCTACAAAAATAATTATCATTTCCATTCTGATGCTCACATTGGGGCCTAGTACACCTCGCACATCAGAGCTCGTCCATAAGAGACTGCACACCCCGGCGAGCAGTCATTTTCATTCAAGCGTGGGCTCTACAACTGAAGCGGGCACTGATACTTCTGAGAAAAGCCCATACCCAACAATTTAATTTCTCAAGCCTTCAACATGTTTTATTTTGTTTTGTTCTGTGCCACTCTCTGATCAGCTGCAATTTGGTTTCGTAGTTTACAGAACCATTGGGCAGGCACTGGAATTCTTTTCTGTCACTTTAGACCAAGATGAGGCTATAGGAGCCAGGTGCAGCAATGACTTGGTGCAGTTAGTGACACAGTGCTCTGTTGACCTGTGCAGGTGTGAAAGCCGCGTCCACAGAATGTGCAGAGCTCCTACTAGGCCCTGCAGAATCACCAGAGGCCTCTCTCTCACACATACACACACCCCAACAACCAGATCCCAGGCCCTAGGGTTCGCCTGAGCAGCCTCCAGATACTTTGCTTCTCTCTCCATGTCTCCTCAGCTCCCTATAGCTCTCTGCCCAAGCTCTGCTCACACAGGTGGCTTTCTGGACCCCTAACCACCATGAACTTCATTCAGATTGTCATGAAGCCAAGGGCTAGTTTGTGAGCAGTGCCTGCCTGTGGTGAAACCATCAAGGATGTTAAATCAGTCATGCTACCCAGATGTTTATTTTAGAGTTTATAAAAATGGCTCTTGATGTCCTCAGCTTATATTTTGAAATTTAATTCTAGGCACATACAAGGTGGGTCTACAAAGCCAATTTCATATAAATTATGGGAAACTAAGGCTTGAAGAGTATTTTTACTCAAGACTCACAGTCAATATGAAGACACACTCTTGGCAAACGCCTGGGATGGTGTGACTGGGCCAAGAAAGGTGGACTCATGCATTCACTCGCCTCCCCCCACATCTGCCCTGTGAAGGTTCAGGAAGCAGTGAAAGTCCTGTCCTACCCCCAACTCTACCCAAATCTTTCTCAGTTGTAAGGTACCAAAAAGAAAGAATAAAGAAAGCGAATGGCTACTTCTGCCCGTGAAGGTAGCTAGCACCACAGCTGAGCACACTAGTGCGTGGTGCATTACAGCACACTCACCTTCAATGCTTCCTACCTTCTCAGCTCTGTCCTTGACTCAAACAGAAGAGACTGAAAGCCAAAGCCATTACGGCTCCTTGTCTTGAATAAGGTTGATAGCATGATGTGGTAGCATCCGCACCATGCAGCCTGCAGTGCCCTGACCACAGGAAACACAGTCATGCGCAATAGAACATCGTCATGGAACTGAAAACATCTAGCAGTGAGATGAGGGTCGTCACACTGTCACAGAACAACTATATGGTTGGGGTTGGGGAGTGAATGCTAACGTATGAGAACCTAATGTATTGCCAGTCGAATAAAAACACATCATACTCAGTTGTATGTTTTGTATATTTGATTGTGAAAATAGACTTCTGATTTATGCACTTACCATACTACAACTTTAGCATTATTTTACAGTGTACCCCTCTGCTCATGAAAAGAGTTTGTTACATAGCCATATGCTACATAAGGTGGCAGTGTCCAGATAGCCTAGAGTTGATGCCATCTTTCAATTACAATCTGGTGATGGACGCAGACTACGTAGATGCACGGCTTGAATTTACTCTGTAATAGCCACCTGACTGTAAAATATCCCAACCACACATTTCTTTGAACTGATCTCCACCATTAAGTGCTACACAAATGTAATTCACAGAAAGGTGGCTCCAAAAGCCTCAGTTCCTCCATAAACAAATTAACACCCAGCTCAGAAGAAAGAGTAAAACTTAGCTTAACCAATCAGAAGCTAGGAACCAGCTTCGCACTGAGGGATCTCTGTGGGATCGTGCACAGAACGCTGATGCTCTGTGTTAACAATCACACACTGTCTTGGCCTTGCTCTGCACTCAGTCTCTGCACACCTTCCCTCCCCTGCTCTGTGGCAGAACCCCAAATTGCTCCTGATCTGGGCTGACCTCATCATGAGTCACTGTTTACTCAAAGAGATGGTGAGCAATTGTAAGGTGCTTTGATTTATCTTTTAACAGCCACTAAGAAGAACCTGGAAAAAACAGGGTTCAAGAGCTGCAATAATCTTTGCAGCAGACACTGGAATGTTTGGACATCTTTTACGTCAAGTGAGCTGGGTAGAGTTCAAAAAGCAAGAGCCACACAGAATGCTAAGGGCTCTGTGGCCTCCTCCAAGTGCATTCCCACAAGTGGAGTTCTGTTGCACTGTAACAATGCCTCTGAGACATTTGCTGAGCGGACGTGATTACCCCCAATCAGTAAGCAAAAAAGATGAAGGCCTGAGGTCTCTATTTGTCTATAAATGGGCAGACATCATTCGTTGCTCAGTCCCTGACAGGAGGATAGTCACCATGCCATGCCAAGTCCATGGCTTATCTTTCAATCCTCACCATACTGCTACTGATGATAACTTCAGAGAGGAAAAACACAGAGGTCTAGATAGCTCATATGGTCTGCCCGAGGTCATTAAGCCAACATTGGTAGGATTGGGTCTCACAGCCCAGGCTTCTGGTGTTCACTGTAGACCTGTGTCTGCTACTCAACAAATGCTAACACCTTAACCCAAGTCTTCTGGAGACCCTGAGATGATTACCAACACAAGCAAATCCTTTAATACTTGGCAGACACCCATAGCAAACATGGTAAAGAAACACGGTAAGTGGATTCTTTCAGAAAAGAAAAACAAAGTCTGAATATAATTTTGGGAAAGTCTGGCCCTAGGAAATGTGATTAGGACCTGCAAGGAAAGCATTTCAAAGATGGATAATAACTGCAAATAGGTAGTATGTGAGGCATCAGATTGCACACTGACCTGAATTTTTTCTTGGATTTCTTTATGCAATCTATGCTCAGCTCTGCCTTATAGACAAAAACCTGTGAAATTCATTTTTTTAAATCTGAGAATAATCTATAAGTAGAGCCTGCAACAGCAACTGCCTTACAAACTGCAATGGGAGCAGAAAGTGATGGCTGTCATAGAACCGTTTCAGGCCCCGTAATAGGGAACAAGAAATGGGTGACTGGAGCAGGAACAGCACAGCATAAACACCAAGCTTTATCTACAAGTGACCAAAATTACAGGCACCTTCCGATGTGTAGGGCACCATCATCCGTGAAGGAAAAGCTTCTTAATGTGACACTGTGGGGAAAGCTGATGGTACGCAGGATTCACTACACGCTCTGTTTTAAAGACGCAAACCCTCCTGACCAGGGGGAGCCTGCACATGCACTCCGGTTCACCCACAAGTGCCCGTGATCTTTACTGACTGCTTTACTTTACCATTTTTGCACACTTCAGCCAAATCAGTGGACTAAGCAAGTGGAAATGTCCATCAAGGGAAAAACTGAAGTCTCAAAAATACTCAGCTATGAATATATTTCTTCAGTTCACAATACAAAGAGCAAATTTCCTGCATATACATAGACTACTAAATAAACCTGGGAAAGAGTGCAACTCATGAAAGCATAGAAATAACTAACTCAGGAACGAAGGACTACAACGGGTATGAAGCTTCATTAATAATGAAGGGACATAATTATGACTTTCATGGCAAGATTGATGACTATTTAAACGTGTTTGAGAGGATGCGGAGAAGCAGGAATTCTCATGTGTCATTGGGTTCAATACCTATGAGAGAAATTAAGCCATAACTTCCAACATTAAGTGCCAACTCCCTATAACTTAGCTCCAACATGGGCTGTTATCATACAAAGGTAAATATCACCACATTGATTATAATAAGAAAAGACTGGAAAACAGACCAAGGCAAAAGTACACACACACAACTGAATGCTATGAAGCTATGTATAACAATTACTAGACAGCTCTCTGGGCAGAGCTGTGGCAGTACAGCTACCATGAACTGTTCGGTGGTAACAAGACACACAGTCACACACATAACTTGTTACTGTGTACGGAGGCAAATGAAAACCCATGTGCACATTGTGGTACTTACATAAAAATATTTTTTAGATAATTTTTTCTTCTTTCCCTCTCTCTGAAGAATCTGCTAATGCTGCTGGCTTTTGGGAAGAAAAACTGGATTGCTAGGATTCATGTGAAGATGATTATCTACTGTATGTTCTAAATAACCTTTCAAATTATGAGCATGAATTACCAGTAATAAAAAACTGAAATAATTGCAATAACCTTAAAATATAGCAAGAAACAAAAAGACTAAGAAGCAATATTTGCACAGTAAATGTATGCTAAAGCAACCAGATACAAAGTACATAAAATCCCCTAAGAACTCAATAATAGGAAAGCAAGACCCATTTTAAAATGCCTAAAATTATACCATATGAGCAGGTACTGCATGCAAACAGATGAAAAAATGGATGCATTTATCAAATAAGCATATAAAAAGATGTCAGGCCAGCCAGATAGCTCAGCATATTAAGCACTTGCTAAGGCAGACACAGGGACTGGGGTACAATCCCCAGCCTGCCATATTGGCCTTGCCTTCAGGGCACACTGAGACAATAATCAAAACTGGGCATGGTGGTGCATACCCATGATCCCAGCACTTGGGAGGCTGAAAACAGGAGGATCACTGAGTCTGATCTACGTAGTGAGATCCTGTACACCCTGTATTAAATACACACACACAAAGAAAAGATGTCAAACTCACCATTCCAGGTAAATGCAGATTAAAAACACAACACGGGTGGGGGAGCTGGCTCCACAGTCTAAGCACCTGCCTAGAAAGCACAAGGTCCCAAGTTCAATCCCATGTACCACAGGCAGCACTTGTCTTTAAACTCTGGGAGTGCCATGCCAGCTACCAAAACCACACATGGTGACACAGGGTGGTGCACATCTGTAATCCCAGTGCTAAGGAGGCTGAGAAAGGAGGATCACTATGAGTCTGAGCTGTGTAGTGAGGCCCTGTACCAAGTAAATAGATAAATAAATACATACATAATTTTTTTAAATTTTTAAAACTGCAATGTGATCACACTATCCACTTTTTAGAATGGCTATTCTTTTTTAATGGAAGCAATAATACTTGGTACACATAAGCCCAGGGAGAGCTAGAATTCCTTCCTTTGCAGTAATGAAGTAGTTTTAGAAAGCAGTGTAGTGCCTTCACAGAAAAATAAACCTCTACTTAACACATGACTCAGTGATCCTACTCTAGGTGTTTAGAGAAATGGAGGCACAAACTCATAAGGACTTGTAAGCTAGGGCTCATAGAAGCATGACTTGAAACTGCTGAAAAATGAGAAATGACCCTAATGCCCCTGAAATAGTGAATGGTTACACAAAGTTTGGGAAATCCAAAGCATAGCAGTGGACTTTAAAAAAATCAGAAGAAAAAAAATGCTAAAACAACATGGAAGAATTTCAAAAACGTTCATGACAACAAGGCAATTCACTGATGCTGTTTACAGGATCAGATATCACTTAGTGACAGGATATGTACTGAAAAACATACCACTATCAGATTTTGTCATTGTGCTAACATGCTGGAAGGATGTGTATACAAGCTAAGAGGGCTACAATGGCACCAGACAGTGTAATCTTATAAGACCACTGTCACCAGGGGGTCGGGGGGGTTGTCCTGTCTTTGACAAAAGCTTTGCTGTATAGCATGTGATTGCCAGGTTAACTAGAAAATGCAAAACAAGGGAGACAGAAAGAGATCAGTGCTAGCCAGAGACTAAAGGGTGAAGAAGAGATTGATTGCAAAGAAATAAGGTGAATTTTAAGGCTCATGCTGTCGTTGTCATATGAGTTAGATAGTTTTTGTTGCTATGACAAAAGGCATAAGATAAACACATTCAGAGGAAGAAATCCTTATTTGGGTTTATGATTTCAGAGGCGCCGATCCATGGTACTTGGCTCAGTTGCTCGTAGCTTCTGGCAAGGTACAACCACAGTGGCAGAGAGGCTTGAAAGAAAGCTACTAGCCTCATGATGGCCAGGAAGAGAGTCTGAGCCCCACCCACACTGAGTCGCATCCCTCAGGTTTCTGGGTTATCTGCTGATCATCAGTGGAAACCCCGTGGATGACACACCTGGAAGGGACCTTTTGCTCCAGATAATCCAATCAAATGGACAACAGTAACCATCTCATCACACAACTATATGCATTTGTCAAAATGCACAGAATCCAAATTTTAAAAGTCAATGTTACTATACGTAAATTATTCTTCTATAAACCTGAAGTTTCAAATCTGTTTTATCCAGCGTGGCTGACTGTCAAAACTCTCTCCTAAAAAGAACAGAAAGGATTATTAAAAATTCAGATATAAAAATAAATAAATATAAATAAATAAAAATTCAGATGAAATCTACTATTTTTCCCTGTGAACGTGCTTCTCTACCTCCCTTCAAAGATGCTGAAGTCTCCATAAATTCAGAGGAATGGAGCCCTGCTTCCACTACATTGCCTATAGGGGAAAGCATTTAATATCATTATCTACACCAAATGCTGAGTGACAATGCTATCTATCCCTACTGGGAAGAAATTTCAAATATAAACATGATCTTAATTAGATGCTCCTCCTTCCAAATCACTTATAGGAAACCAGAAGGAGATGGAAAATTGGACATGACAGCTAGACTTCAGTATCCTTGTTCGTGACATTGACAGTTATGTCCTTAATGAGCACTTCTATTTTAACTTTCCAGTATACTCACAGTATATTACCAAAACAATTCATTCAGATGATGTTTAATATTAAGATATGAGCTGGAAAACACACGCAAACCTATTCAGACACGGTGCTAAATTGCTGTGTCTTCAACAATCCAGAGTTACTAGCGCCGCTTAGCTTTGGACTTGATTGCTCTGACAGCCGAAGTACCGTGCTTCTGCCTTGCATCTGCCTTGACTGTTGAGAGTTACCGAGGACTAGGCAAACAGACTATGCATTGCATTTGCTAAATTAACTAGAGCACTGCCTACAAGGTTGAAGCTGTACATGCGGTACCTGGGGGAAGCAGCAGGCACAAGCCCAACTTTCCACTTGGCTAGCTAGATGTCATTGTCATAAAAACCAGGTGTTGCTTGGAGATGTAAAAATAAATCTAATCTTTTAAGATAGATTAAATGTTTCCATCCTACCCTGGAAAAGAGAATTAGTATATAAAGTACAAAAAGCAATCCCTTTGATAAGCGGGGTTTGTCTGCCTCATGACTGGGAAATCAGAGAGCCAATTTAACACTGATTAGTAGCAATGTAAAATTTAATGTTGTAAAACAATAAGAAAAGAAGTTGGTGGTGAAAAATCACAATGCCGTGGCTCTCTTAGAAACACTTGCTCTGAATCTCACAGTCTTCTAAGGACAGCAGAGGAAAAGACTACCCCTGCCAGAAAGAGCAACGGGCCAAGAGCCCTTGCGTTTTATGCCCTCTTAGAAAATCTCCACGTCTGGAATTCCACTGCCTAACTGATCCAGGTAGCTGGAATATTGCTTTTTTCTTTATTCTTCATATTTATAACCAGACATAGGGAAATTTCAACAGCAAAGCAATTTGTGGATTGAGCACAGACCATTGATTTCCCAAAATCCAATTAAAATGGTATGAAAGGAATTTTTTCAAGAAAGAATGGCAAAGACAAAGGCAAGGAAAGAGAGAACAACAGTGGAGAAGACCAAGTGGGTGACCAAGACCTCTGGACCCATCATGTCCTAGAACAAGTCTTGGTCATTTCCATGCATGCTGTTACAGGACTTGCTTCCCTGATGCGTCACTATTACTTAAGTAACTGTACTGCATCCTTATTGGTTCATCATAGCTGTAGCCTGTCATACCCATGTGGATATTGCTCTATAAAATTGCCCTGTAAGTTGGGCTCTTGGGCTATTCCTTCAGAACCCTCTTATCATACAGACAGAAACTTTCTATCACTCAATAGATATTTCATTCTCTTAACCTCCCTCTGCTGCACTTAGAATTCATTCTTCAGTTTCTAGGGAATGCAAAGTTAACGTATCAGACATGTGACAGGTTAGGAGTTATAATATTTCTCATATCATATTTAGAAGTTCTGATATTGTTGCTGTAACACACCTGCAGGACCTAACACGAAATAACTTAACAGGAGGTAAGGGTTCACTTTTATTTCTTGATTGATGCGTTGGATTAGGTTGTTATAATTGCCATTCTTCTTTGTCACTGTTTGTGCCTTCCGTAAATCGCTTTATGCCTACAGTTTATGCCCTTTTGTGAAGAGGAATATGATGTTCGTTGAAGACTGTTTTACTTTTGAAGACGAGGCCTTGGATTCCTGTTTGATACACGTTACATCTAGACCTGTTTAACTTGTGACAGCAGTGGTTTTTAATCTTGAAACGGTACTAAGGAGAAATGATGTTAGAGTGCCATCTAGTGGACTTTGGTATAAAATTCTGTGAAATGGGTCTTTTTATGGAATCTAGTCTGTTTAGCTCAGGCTTTTTTCTATCCCTTATGGAATGTTAAAATCAAACAGTGGTTACTTGGACAGGTGCTAAGCACCTTTAGAGCATCTGCTGCTTCCAAACTCCCGAAAGAGAAGATAGATTTCTTCAGTACCACGGGCAAATCTTGAGTCCCCTGAAACCAATCATCAATGGAACGTTGACCAAACGGGCAACTGGATCCCTTTCTGGAAACAAATCTCTGATCACATGAAATTAGTCAAAACTGAGGGGTCAGGATTGGGTCAATTATCAAGTCTCTCAGTGGAAGCTAGCTCCCAACGCCTTTGAATGAACTGTCAGCAGAGAAGTTCTACTTAGCTATCATATCCACCTCTGCTCCTCAGCTGAGGAGAGAAAGGTAACCCTTTGCTTGATCAACAGGTACCTTCTGTCTCAGAGTGGCCTGAAACAATGCTGTTAGAGCTCTTTCTTAAGCGTCTGTTAAGGCTTGAGCTACAGGTCTGCATTCTACTCTCTCTAGTAATGTAAGAAACCCTAGGTTTCTCCAACTTCTGGAGAGTTGACTTTAGAACTCCTTGATTAGAGACCTCTGCCGGCTCCAGGAGACTAACCTGGCATAACTTACAGCTGTTTTCCATTCATGGAAAAGCAGTTATCAGGACAAAAGAAATTTGCATTCATGCTCTACACGTGTTAGAGCAAACAAGAGCTCTTCAGCCAGCCCTTCTCAATGAGCCACGATCATACCTTGGGTAACCTGGTCGGCTACTGCACTGCCACTGCGCAGAGCTGGTCAGCCTTTCACTTCCTTCAAGCACACACACACGTACACACACAAAAGTGAATGGATGTGCCTTTACTGATTTGTCAATCATGATTTTAGGTGACAACTGCAATCTAAGCCCTGGGACAGTTCCTCCTGCCACCTGTGGCTTCTTCTGTCTGTCTCTAAAGGTGATCTCTTTGATGTCATAAAAGTTCTTGCTTTGGGATCTGTCTACCTCATTCTTTTTCAAAGAACTATAAAGCAATGATGTAATGCTGAGCAATGCTTCTTTCTTTAAACATAGCAATTATAACTGGGATCAGTTATAACGTACTCATAAAAACCACCTGCTGGAGTAAAAGTTGAGTGGTCAAAAATACAAAACTGTGCACAAGTATGAGGGTATATAGGCTGGTCAAATTTTACTTTCTGGTCTCTTTCCTGATGGCATTCACAGGCCATGGAATGGAACCAATTTTAGGGATGCCTCAAGGTCATCCAACAGCGACTAAACATGGAGGGGGCAGCTAGTTTTCTCTTGTATTACAGAACTGGGAACCCGAGTATCAAGGTCCCTTACTCCTTTGGAAGGTATGCTTAAGCACTAGAAGATCTTCGACACATTGAAAAAGAGTCATTTGATATTTTTCTATAGGAACACATGGCCTGTCTGCCTTCTACATCCAGAATGGAATACAGAGGGAAGAACTAATGATGATGTTACTTTACAACTAGAGCTGTACTGTAAGAGAGCAATAACTATAATTATCTTACATTCAAACTGCTTACATTAAGAAATAATTCTTATTTTGTTCACTGCATAATTATCAGTTATATGAGGCTATTATGGTTGGTGTCTAGTTGTCCCCTCAAAACCTCATGTAATCAAAGGGCAACTTCTGGAGTTTGTGATTGATTCTTGATCCAATGCTGGGGTTGCAGATGTGAGTGCTACATCCTGGCCCTGGGATGGGTAATTTGCATTGAAAAATAAGAAGGGGAGAGTTGCTAGCTAGCTACTTTGGCTCTTGCCTCTTTTGCTCTTTGCCACAGCCATGAATGACTGCTCTGTGCCATGTGCCACTCTGCCTTAGAGCCAGGTGAGTGTGAAAGGAAACCTCCACTAACTGTGAGCTAAAAAAAATCTTTCTTTCCTCAACGTTGGGTATTTTGTTCCAGCCATGAGAGAAGAGTAAACAAGACAGAATTTGGTACCAGAGAAGTAGGGTTTTTACTGTGGGGTTGAAATTTGACAGTGTGGATTACAAGCCTGTGGGAATGGCTTATGGGAAGAGATGGTAAGGGTTTGGATATGTTGGCTACAAGGGAAGCACTGGAAAAGCCTTGGCTGTTCTGTATGGCAGGTTCTGGTCAAAGCTCAAAAGACGGAAAGGCTAGAAGGCTGATAGAAATCCTCCCTGTAGTGACGAGGCTTGGGAGGTTTCTTCTGGGAAGGATAGCATTGGCTGTTGACTCCAAACAATGTATGTTATGGCTTGCCAGAAAGTTTGTCTAAATTTTATTTGTGTCCAGAGACCTTGCCTAAGATTGACATTATGCATGGTGAACTGATTAATCTGGCCAAAGAAATTTCAAAGCAGTCAAATGTTATAGCAGTAGCATGGCTAATGTTGGAGGCCTTTAGATAGATTTATGTTCAGAGTCAAGAGCAAAGAGCTCAGAAGGATGATTTAAAAATGTGAGTTTAGCCTGAAAGGGAGTTCTGACAAGACTGTGGAAAGCAAAGATAGAGCTGAAAGGATCTCCATTGCTAAGAAGGAACAAGAGAATGGAAAAGATAGCTTGGAGGCATCGAAGGAGGCATGTCTCCACCGTTTTCAGGCTCAGAACTGAAAGAGTAAGGGACTTTGCCTTGGAGAGAAAGCTGCAGGTAGGTGGCCACACCAGGTTCCCGAATGGTAGCAGCATAGAGAATTTGTTCCCCAGAATCAAGTTCAGAGTGTTCAGCATCCAGGCACTTGATCTCCACAGCCAAGAGAGAAGAAAACCTAGCTACTGCTCCAGATGGCAGAAGAACTTGTCACCATCCACATGGCATTGGTCTTAGGTACAGGCAGAATCCAAGAGATCTGAGGTTCAGAAGGCTTCTACCTTGATTTCAGAAGGTCTGGGCAACCAGGCAGTGTGTCTTTGAGAAGTCAATGTATGAAACAAAGAGTAAGAAGCTGCAATGTGCAGTGGAACTCCGCTCAGAAGTTTGGAAAAGCCAGGAATGTGGATCATCTAAGAAAAGCTTTAAGGAGAGAGCAAAAGCCATAGGAGCAGAGCCACATGAAGCTCACAATTTGCCACAGATTGTTTTGAACGTTCCACATAGAACTATAGGACTTAATGTTCACACTTCTTGGGGGCAGCCAAATAGCTCAGTGGATTGAAGTGCCTGAAAGCAGATGCATCGATCAAGGGTTCAATCTCCCAGCCTGCCATGCCTGCCCCTCCTCTGGGGCACACTGAGGCAGTGATTGAGGCTTGACATGGTAGAATTAACCGATAATCCTGCCTCTTGGGAGGCTGTAAACAGACAAGCCATAGCCGGGCATGGTGGCTCATGCCTGTAATCCTAGCACTCGGGAGGCTGAGACAGGAGGATTGGTGCGAGTTCGAGACCAGCCTGAGCTACAAAAGTGAGCTCAAGGCCAGCCTCAACTGCATAGCAAGACCCTGTCTCAAAAAGACAAAAAAAAAAAAAAAAAACAGACAAGCCATTATGAGTCCAATCTAGTAGTGGGACCCTTGACACCCTATAGACCCTTCCCTAAAATAAAAAAAGAAAAGAAAAAAGTTCACCCTTCTGGATTTTGGACTTGCTTTGGTCAAAATGCTTGGCACCCTACTGTGTATACTTGTTGGAATGGTAATGTTTCTCTTGTGCCACTGAGTGTTGGAAGTGTATAACTTCATTTGTACACAAGCTTACAGCTAAGACTTTGCTTTAGATTTCCAAGAAGACTTGGTACTGAGACTTTTCAACAATGCTGAAACTTTTTGGATTTTGCCAATTCTTAAAGTTGGCAAATGCCTTTGGCATAAAAGGATATGTATGAGTCTTATGTGGCCCAGGGGCAGAAAGTTTTAATTTATGTCTAGTAGTCCCCCCAAAGCCTCATGCAGTCATGGGGCTGCTTCTGGAGGTTGTGATTGATTCTTGATCCAAACTTGAGATTACAGGTGTGAGTGCTACACCCTGGACCTGGGGTGAGTAGTTTGCATTACAATGTAAGGAGGGGAGAGAGGCTAGCTAGCTGGTGAGCTGCTGCCACTATTTTGCTATTTGCCACAACCATGGATGACAGCTCTGTGCCATGTGCCACTCTGCCTTGGAGCCAGCTAAGTACAAACTGAAACTTCCAATAACTGCAAAATGAATAAACTTTTCCTTCCTGAATTTTGGGTGTTGGATATTTTGTCCCAAAAGCAGAGAAGAGTAATTAACGCAAAGACAATCAAGGTTCATATCTCTTCTTCTCCTTAATGACTTACAGAAGATCAAATAAGATTAAACAGAGCTTTCTGAAGACTCTGATGAATACACTAAGGTGTTTAGAGGACTTATTTAGACTTAAAAACTAAACTGGGGAAATGTAATGCTACTCTTAAGTTAAACATTAACTTTTACTGAAAAACACACAACATTGTTATCTGCTGTTATATTTGGGAATGAACATAACTTTAACTTTAGAAAACCAGAATACAGGCACCCAGAGGAATGCCCAGTTACCCTGGAGCCCAAGTGCCCCTACCCAAGACTCCTACTGGCCTAACACCCAAGTGGGAGATTTCAGTAAGAGATAATTTCAGGTATGTATTCTTGAAGGTCTAAAAAAGACAAAATCCAAGCCCTCTAGTTATTTTAAATTTTCAACTATTTGTCAGAAGAAAAATGAAAACTCCTCTGCTTTACCAGGTCATTTACGAGAGGCACTGATGAAACATGTCTATACCTCCTTATGTGATAGAAGCACAGATTACTCTTACATAAGTTTATCACCCCATCAAACCCAGATATTAAGAAAAAGTTACAAAAGATAGTTTTTGCCCCATATAGCTCACTTGATATTGTAGTGAAGCTTTCCTCCTCAGGATTCTATAATCAATACTGGGTAGAAGCTAAGGACAGGAAACGAGGAGACCAAAAGTAAATGGCTACCTTTGTTTTGGCACTAAAAATAAAACATGTCAAAGTCTGATTCTCAGGGCTCCAAAAAAAAGTCCCACAAGTAAGCTCACCTGTTTCTGCTGTGGAAAGACAGGTAACCTTAAGATGCACTGTCCTAAGATGCTTCCTATACCATATCATGACAGCAAAGGTGGCTATTGGAAGCAGTACCGCACTCTGAGGTAAGGGCTCAGAGCTCAGACTCATCTTTGCAGCTGACCTAATAAGACAAGAGGGCCAGAGGCACTCTCTGCCTTTTCATTCTAGCAAAGGGGTCATTTCCACTAAACAGCCCCAAGTAAGCATGAATATCTGGAGGGGTGGGAACCAGTCTTTTTCTGGATATTGACACATATCCTTCTCTTCAACTCTGGCCTTCCTTCTAACCATCATATCTCAGTAAAAAGAACCACTGGAGAAGAAGTAGCTCACTTTATCTCTATCTTTAAACTGTAACTGGGATGACTTTCTCTTTATCCATTCATTTTAATTACATCTGTTTGTTTATTTGTTTTTTGTGGGACTAGGGTTCAAACTCACAACCCTGTACTTGCCAGGCAGGCACTTGTGCCATGAACCTATCTCTCCAGCCACTCATTATAATTCTATCTGAATATCCGCTTTCCCTCCTGGAGAAAGATATTGTATCCTGTTTAGATATTGTAATATATGTACACCACAATCAGGTATGCTACTTACCTTCGTGGAGATAAAATAAATCCTAAACTACAGACAGCCAAAGACAAAAATATAGAGGAATCTAAGAGCTGGCTTGGGGCTTCCCCTGGCAGTAAGAGGCCCCACAAATGCTGTTAAAATAAAAGAAGTCCTGAGTAGGTGACAGAAGGTAAAGAATCACCTGAGCCAAGGCTGCACAAAGGAACAGGGCACCAAGTTGCTGAAATTCTAAAGACAAAATAAAATAAAATAAAATAACCTATAGATTATAAGATTTATTCCTTCTAATTCCTATTATGAGAGATCTCTGTTAACTGTCATATAAAAGTACTGAATCATTTTATATAAGATTTCTTATCATTTAACTTGGCCAAATACATCTGAGTGCACACAAGTTTTATAGACAACTTGCCTTAGGTTTCTTTGTCCATCTTTCAGTCCAGTTTGGGACCATACCACAAGTACAGCTGTTTGTCTGAGCTCAACAAATTTTTCTCTTTTTTTTCTGTCTTCTTGGATTTAAAACATTTGTCTATAACTTAAGCGGGTTTTTAGCTAACTGTCATTAGAATTAAGGACCTACTTCCATCCAGGTTGCCAACTAACCAAAACGATGCTGACACTGGTTTTACAATCACAGTACATATTGTTATCCATACACAAAAACTTGGGAGTCTTTCATTGGCCAAAACAATATGTTATTTTGCTATAATTTGTTTATCAAAGGTCATCTAACATTTGTTAAGAAGAAACGAGACCCCTTGGGCTTGAAAAATGGACACTACTCCCCTTGGTAAATTAAAAACATCTGTTTGAAAACATCTCATTGCAGCCTTTGAACATTAATATGATTTCCAATAATTTCCATAGCCTTATGTGAGATACACCCTAATAGATGTTGCTAATAGTACTATTCTGATATGTTTACATTGGTCATTAACAAATGGATAAATTTTCTTTAAAAAATATGACGTTATTAACATTTTTTTTTTTTTTTTGGCTTTTTGAGACAGAGTCTCACTGTGCAGTTCAGGCTGGCTTTGAGCTCACTTTTGTAGCCCAGGCTGGTCTCGAACTCACAGTGATCCTCCTGCCTCAGCCTCCCAAGTGCTGGGATTACAGGTGTGAGCCACCACCCCCGCAAGGTTCAGCATTTTTTTTTTTTTTTTGGCTAATATGACGTTATTAAAAAGTACTCTTTTTTTGTATTCAGGAAAGGGCCTACGGGGTCAACAGGGTCTTACTGTGTAGATCAGACTCATAGTGATTCTCCTGATTTCAGCCTCCCAAAGTGCTGGGATTGCAGGTGCATACCACCAGGCCCAGTCTCAATCACTGTCTCCTCCTCAAGAAGCCCCACCTCTTTCTGCTGTCCCCAGCACTGGGGTGCTGGGATGCTCCTGGTTCTCTACTGGTCTTGTTGCCCAGGGTTCCTCTTTCCAAAGTTGCAGGCAGCCCTGCCTGTAGGACCCTGCCCACTAGCTTCAACAGACCTCCACCAAGATCAGAGATCCACAGACTCTCTAGGCTACAGTAAGTTCCTGTAGCCATGAAGCCTGTTTCTTGTTTGCACCTGTTTCTTCCCTTCAGGTTGGGCACATGTGGACATGGCTCCTCCTTCAGGCCACCTGGTAAACAATGACCGACTTGCTCTTTCCTGGCTAGGAGGCTTATGACCATTCTGCCCACCAACCTAGTCTTCCAACCCACTGCGCACATGCCCAGCTTGACTCAGGAGGCTCATCTCAGTTGAATACAAAGGGTGGGGGGGGGGGCAACTTCTCAAATGCAAGCATGGCCAGCTTGAACTTTTCTGGCAATATGGTACCATATGTATCTCAGCTTTGACAATATGGCACCACATTTATTCCACATATTAGAGAACATAGTATAATGACCCACAAAAGTAGGTATATTTAAAAGAGTGCAGCATACCATTTTACAATAAATCTGTGGAGCACGGTGGCTACTCAACACTGGTGTCTCTAAACTTCTGTCCCTCTATTTATTCTGTGTGGCAACTTACAGTTATTTTTGCTGTGATGCCAAGAACTGTAGGCCCTTTCCTGAACCCAGAGGCAGAGCTTCCAAAGGACGGATGGCGCTCAAGCTTTGGGACATCTCACTCCCAGGAGCCTCTCCTTGGGTCCTTGACAGTGCATGCACATGGCCATGTGTGTTTGCTACATATTCAAAAGTAATAATTGCAATCAATTGAGCCTCTGTCTCTTTTTCTCCACTACCTATGACATCACATCTCTCATTGTGTCAGGTGAGGTGTGAGTCTTCCTGGTGTCCAGCTAAGAGCAAACAGCACTGGGGATGCAGTCAGCTTGTCTTCAGAAGAACATGTTTATGATCCCAACAACTTCCTTATGGAGCTGAGGTACTGACAATGCCACAGTGTGGGCACAATTTTCAGGGATACATGTTCATCCTCTGTTTGTGCTCACTCAGCGTCCTGACCCTGCAGGGTCAGAGACCATGTGCCTATATGGTCGTTTTCTCCTGTGCCCAATAATGTGAAGACACATGCAACAAACTTGATTTGCCATAATCCTAAACATTAACCTGACACTTCCATTGATTTTACTTTGTATCTTAAAAGTAGCACGTTGGGGGACAGGAACATAGCTCAGGAGCAAAAGCACCTCCCTGGCAAGTGTGAGGTCCTGAGTTCAATTCCTGGTACCAAAAACAAAATGAAAACCAGTTTTTAAAACAGTAGCAGGTTGATGAGTTAAAAGAACCTTCTCAAATTATCGATAAAAAAAGTTTAACTAACCACAATTCAAACTAAATTATCTCTCTGCTCTGTCTATAAAGAGCAGCACCCCAAACTTCTGAGTAAAATGTTGCCAAAAGACTGAAAGAAAATACATTGCAAATTGTACCTGGTGGACAATAAAGATGCTGCGAATTTTTGGCGTCTATAGTGTTTGTGAACTTCAAATCCGTGGGCTTTTGGCTTGTTTTCTATTGTGCATGTTGTTTTTCCTTACTTGTACTAACTTATGCTTGTACTGAGTCTGGTGGGGGAAGGGTGGGTATGGTGGATAGGTGCGAACCTCGTAGCACAGCGCATTGCCTATGTGTTTGCAGCAATGTTGACATGAAGAAACCTGCTACGCTGCCCCTTGCAGAATTAAGAACAGTACCTAATGCTCACTTATGATAACCAATAGCTATGTCACTTTTTTTTTTCAAAGAAGACCCACCTTTAGTTTAAGGTCAAGTTCCCACAAAACTGGGATCTGTTCCTGCTAGTACCTGGATGTTAAAGTCTTCAGTTTTGTCTTGGGTCTCAAAGTGGACACCATTCACAGGGCACTAGAGAGGACCCTATAGAGGTGTCAGTGTTTATTTCTAGATGTCTGATGTCCTCACAGTTGGGGCTCTGGGGAGGTAACTGGACCATGGCTGTGCTGATTATCAGAAGGGGTTCATTCCCCTGAGGACTTTATAGCCCAATATGATTTGGGAGACAAAGGCTGCTTAGAGAAGGTGGTACACAGGGGTGTGGCCTAGAAGGCCCTAGCTCTCTCCCTCTGTCCTTGATCGCTGTCTCTGGCTTACCACGCCAAGTCCTATCTCCTTTCTGCCACGTCTCTCTGTTCTCCTTTGGAGCCAGCTGATTATGAGCTAAAGCCTCTACAAACTGCTACCCCAAATAAACCTTTCCTTCCTTAACTTGTGGGCGTTGAAGACTCTGACATAGTGACAAAACAGGAGGCCAGCAAGCACTTAGTCCTAGCAGGCAGGAGCAAGCCAAGCCTGTGGCGGGGAGGCCCTGATCCAATCATTCCTACTGCTTTCATTAGGGCAGATTGGGTGGGCACAGGAGGCCTCTGGTCTCTGTTCTCTAGCCCATTTAGAGCAGTAGATATGAAACCAAGCATGTGTGCCCCCAAACACACATGTACCCCAAGCTACAGTCTGCAGTGTCCATGTGAAAAGCCTTTCTTGGGCAGGACCTCTGGAGAGAGTTGTGGAATCAGGTGAACAACACAGCCCTTGACAGAAGGAACAAGGTTTCCAGAAAGCTATCGACAGCACTGATGGAATCTGCACTAGAAGCCAGAAGTCTGGACCCTGTGGGCAAGTTGTATTTGACCAGTGCCATTTGTTCTTCTCATCTTAAATTGTCACCGCTCTATATCCCTGACCCAGGGAGACCTGGAGTATTGATATTATCAGCCAGGGCTTGGAAGATGCATTCAGGTACTACATAACAACACTCAGTCAACTAGGAGCTGCATCTATAAGAGTGATCCCATAAGATCATGGGAGAGCCAGAAAATTCCTGCTGCCTGTGGGCATCGAGCTGTCCTAACCCCATAGCACCCTGCATTGCCTATATGTTTACAGCAATGTTGCCATGAAGAAACCTGCTGTGTTGCCCCTTGCAGAATTACAGATAGTGCCTAATGCTCAACAATGATAACCAACAGCTATGTCACTGGCTCACCTATTCACCATACCCACCCCTTCCCCCACCAGACTCAGGTCACTTGCTTTGGTTTTCAGGACTTGTGCCCTTAGGGTTGTCTCACAAGGTCACCAAGCTGGCCTTGTGGAAGTTGGCCTGGAAGCTCCAGTGCAGGCTGTGCCATGGGTTCATGGCAGGCACAACTGAGAAAGTTCCTTACCAACCTTTGCTGGGCTTCACCATATGCTGGAGGGACAGGGATGCTCAAGGTAGAGCCCCCAGCTCACTAGGCAGCACCCTGCCAGACCACACACGTGCCAGGCAGGATGAATGACTCGGTAAGGCTGTCCATCCGCTGAAGTTTGCAAGGAATACAGTCATAAGGAATGCCTTTCTGACAAAACAGGAATTCCCGAGCATCACTGTTCACCGGTACCTTCTCCCTGCTTCCCAGCCCCACTCCCACCAGGATCCATCAGTGCTTTCATGGGCATGACTATAGATAAACGGAGAGTGACACTATTCTGGACACTATTTTTAAAACAAACAAACAAACAAAATTCAATGTAAGTCAGGTGTGGTGCCATATGCTTGTACTCCAGCACTCTGGGAGGCTGAGGTAAGAACACAAGTTGGTGTCCAATACAAGTGTGTTAGCAAGACCCTAGACAGAGCGAGAGAGAGAGAGAGAGAGAGAGAGAGAGAGAGAGAGAGAGAAACAGAGAGACAGAGAGACAGAGAGAGGGGGAGGGAGAGGGAGAGAGAGAAGGAGGGAGAGAGGGAGAGGGAGAGAGAGACAGACAGACAGTGCTAGAGACATAGCTCAGGACAAAGAAAGACTATGGGTTCAACCCCCAATACTTCCCCCAAATCAATGTCAACACCAGCCTCTCTTAGAGCTAATAGGCAAAGCCCAGATCCCATACGAAGAATAAATAATTAACACTCAACCTCTAATCCTGGTTCCTCTCATCTTTCTGATTCTTAGAAACATTGTAAAGCTAACATAGACACAAGATTTCTTTGGTGCTTCTGATGAAAAGACATGAGTTAAATACAGGTCTTAAAATGTTTTTCTCCAGCTCTCACTGAGCACTTAGCAGGCTTTATAGGAAGCACATTGCTAGTTTCTAAATTTTTATGATAATTTTTCAAATAAGTAGCAAGTACAAGGTTCTGAGTTAGGTTCTTGGTTCCAATTAAAAAGAAAAATATATAGGTATTATATCTGGGAAATAAAGATGAAGCACAGAATGCTAAGATTTTGTAGTGATATTGTATATCAGCTTTAAACCCAAACTGCTTGTGTTGAAATTTCAATTCCACCATGCTTTGCTTCATTACACAAACCATTTAAATACTGTATTTCAGCTTATTCACTGCAAAATAGGGATGCTGACAATCACCTATTTTGTGAATTGTAAGAACTGAATTAAATGATATTTACAAATCTGTAGACTAGCACATAAAAAAAAAAGTAGCAAGAGAAAAATAGGCAGAATGGTCCAAGGATCCTGAGTCCCAACTCTGGGATCTGTATTAGCACATGATTTTAAAAATAGTTCAGATCCCCCCCCCCCAAATTACAGCCTCCCCAGAGGTCTCAGGATGTGAAAGTAGGAACAGTGGTCGGCTTTTAGAATGAATAGATGGGAGCTGTTCAATAATCATCCTTAGATTTAGCAACTTAACCATTTACAAAATTGTAGCCATACACTTCTATGGCCTTTTTACCTTGTTTTTCATTGCCTTTTTTCTTTCTTTCTTTCTTTCTTTCTTTCTTTCTTTCTTTCTTTCTCTCTCTCTCTCTCTCTCTCTCTCTCTCTCTCTCTCTCTCTCTCTCTTTCTTCTTTCCTTTCTTTTTTATTTTTAAGCAAACACTTACTTGGAGGAAGGTATAGCAATGACTGATATGACATCAGAAGTGGTGTCTAATTGGAAGACCAGAGTGATAAGTATTCCAAGTATGGTTTTACTACTTTCTTTGCATTTTTTGATTACTTTAAATGAGAAATAACAATGAGACCGTTTCACAGCACATCAGTACGACAGCCATAATAATTAATACAATGCACATTATTGTCTCCATCGTAGTTGTTCCGAGTACAAGATGCACAATTGTTTTGGGTTTTTTTTTTCCACATTTTATAAGGATTTAAAGGTTAGAATATCAACAATTGATAGAAAATACCTGTTTCGTGTTATGTCTAAGATGTTTGGTATTCAGAAAGGTAGTGATGTTAAGCTCGAGTGCCTATGTTATAGGGAATATCATTCAATTTCCTTTCTGGAGGGTTAACAACTTAAGTTGGCAAACCAAATAACTAGAGAGAAAGAAGCAATACAAGAATAGTCAGTATTTTGGCTCTAGCCCTTCTAAGTCGGTGAGGACACAAGACATAAAAGAGCTTGTACTGTAACAGCATATAATTCAGTAGAGCACCAGATTTCCTATTCAAGGAGATTATGAGGCTGTGGAGGAAAGTGATTGATGTTGTACAGTGTGCTAAGGAGAGTCACCTAGAGAGAAAGCATTCTCTCAGGCTTTCACAGAGAGCAAATTGGTCAAGCAATGGCCATGATTCATCCAGATAGTGGACACTGACAAAAGTTCTGCAGACTGAAGTACATGGCTTCAGGATAAGCTCTGAGGAGACCTGACTGACCTTGTCAGGTACAAAAGTTACATTATTTGTAATATATGTCTTGCTTTATCTTGGTGTTAACCATCCAACATCTAACCAGATATGAAAAAGAAAGGCATATTCATATGCTAACTTGTAAAATGCTCACGTCAACAGCTTCCAGTAATGCCAGATGAGCTGATAATTCACTACCATTATGGACTACTGGACTATATATGCAGTTAATTTCTCTTTGTACAATGAAAAGAAAGATCTGTACTAATGATGTTTAGACAAGAAATGATGTCTGTAGCCGGGCGTGGTGGCGCACACCTGTAATCCCAGCACTTGGGAGGCTGAGGCAAGAGGATCAGTGCGAGTTCGGGACCAGCCTGGGCTACAACAGTGAGTTCAAGGCCAGCCTGAACTGCATAGTGAGACCTTGTCTCAAAAAAAAAAAAAAAAAAAAAAAAAAAAAGAAATGATGTCTGCATCTTGTATTCTGAGCAACTTCGACAAAGACAACAATATGCAATGCATTAATTATAAAAATGAAAAAATAGTAATAAAATAATGAAAAAATCATCCTCAGATTTTGTCAAGGACAACAAGATACTTAGAAAGGTTTATAGAATCTTATATAGAGTCAAGCTAATTATAGGGAACAAGGCGTAATGTATAGTAATATAAATCATGAGGTATCAACACATATAACTAAATCTAGGATGCTTAACTCAAACTTGTCCCTAGCAAATTCTAGCTAAGTGGATCTCTTAGGGAAAGTATGTTGCTTATTTAAAAACACAAAGAGACACAAAAATGAAGTAGGAAATAAGATAATCATTCCCCTCAAATAAGTATAATTCCCACTTCTAAAAATAACAGGTAGACTAGCTTGTAAGAAATTAGAAAAAGGAGCTTTCTGCAAGAATGTTTTTGATACTGCCACCTGGTGGAAACATCCTGCAACTGCCATTTCCTCTGGCTCTCAACCAGACAGAAGACAAGATCTAGTGCCTAAGGAGGCAGTCCCCTAACTTTTCACCGTGATTTTTCTTTCATTTTGTCTTCAGCCATGTTCGGCCTACCTCCAGTTCCACTTTGACAGACTGATTCCTGACGTTTTTCGTTTCATTTCACGGCCTTTCTGCTGCATTAGAGTAATTTCCCAGGAAGATTTACAACGTTAGGAATAAAGAAAACTATAGTGAAATAGTCACGGACTATCAAAATATCAATAGCATGATAAGCCGGCAGTGAAATCAGCTCTAGCACCAAACTGGTCCTTATGGAGGTCACCTGTTCCGACTCTTGATCAGCTGCTTTTGCCCCATGCACTATGGTTTCCTTTGCCTCTTTCTCTAAAAAATCTTCAGATCTTGTAGTAAAAACTACAATGTGCTGAACCCCATATCGGGTGAACTGTGTTGCCCTGAAGTTCCCTAGCCACGCTCTTCCACCCACTGTGGTCAGCTCCAGCTTCGAGCTTTGCCAAAACTCAGGTAGACCAAAACCTTACCTTAACTGTTCTGCACTTATAAAATGCCCTTGAATCCAAACACTGTACACAACTCACTTAAAACTTTTCAAATAAAGATACTCGAGGAAGTTTGTATCATGCACTCTGTATGGAGAAAAGATCCATCATTAACAGGAACGACTCCCCTTAAAG
Source organism: Myocastor coypus (assembly GCA_004027025.1). Lineage (NCBI taxonomy): Eukaryota > Metazoa > Chordata > Mammalia > Rodentia > Myocastoridae > Myocastor > Myocastor coypus. Next base: position 107,398 of record PVJA010000309.1, on the reverse strand, counting down.
TGGGTTCTGTACAAGCTGAGAATCTACATATGTTCTCACTCTCTCTGTAACAACTCCTCTGGGTGACTTGAGCCAATCACTCATTACTTCTCTGAGTTCAATAAATAATTCTACTAATTCAATAATTATAGTAATAAAAAATCTCTACTAATCTGGAAGCTTACCTGCCACCTCTGCAGGACCATACTGAAATTTCAAAGTACAGTAGCACTTGATAATGAGTATTCCGGGTGAAGCACCCTCACGAGACTTCACATACTAATTCATCTTATTAATCACAACCAACCTATAAGGAATTATTAACATCCCCCATTTATAAAAGAAAATTTACACCTAGAGAATTTAAGTAATTAGCCAAGGAGTATAAAGTAGGAAGTGGACTATCCAAACTTGAAGCCCAGAAATCATATTCCAGCAGCACTGTGGTCTTTTGGCAATTCAATTTTTAATGACTTATTTATAAAATGAAACTACTACCAATGGCAGAGGGAAAACTTCTGCCAAAAATTCTCCTGCACAAAAATCTGTGGAAATGGTAAAAATCGTTAGAATTGATTTTTCTCAGAACTTTGGATCAAAGACTTTCAGCTATTCAGGAAGCATGTATTAGGGAACCTGTCAGGTCCCATAAGAGTGGGGAGCTCGGTGACTTTTAATTTGTGTTAAATTTTTTTTTTTTGTCTTTTTGAGACAGGGTCTCGCTATGCAGTTGAGGCTGGTCCTGAGCTCACTTTTGTAGCCCAGGCTGGTCTCGAACTCGCACCAATCCTCCTGCCTCAGCCTCCCGAGTGCTGGGATTACAGGCGTGAGCCACCACGCCCGGCTCAATTTGTGTTAAATTAAATCACCCATGATTTTCCAGTTCTACAGTAGCCTTAGAAATAGCAACCCACATTCCTGGTGCAGCCTGGGACAAAAATGCTTTCCTAAGGAAAAACAGGTATGCTAGGAAAATGAATATAAGTCATTCTTTTTAAATGTTCTGAGGCAGGGAAGATAGCTCAGTGGCTAAAGTATCAGCCTGGTAAGTGCAAGGTTCTGAGTTTGATCCATGGTAACATTAGATAGATAGATAGATAGATAGATAGATAGATAGATAGATAGATAGATAGATAGATGATAGTCTGAGAAGTAAAGGTAGTCATGAGTAGTCTGAGAAATAAAGGTAGTCATGTTTAAGAACTAAAGGAAAACACAAAGACAACGCCTCAAACGACACAGAATATTGATATAGGATTGGAAACAATGTATTTTAACAGAAACTCTAAAGTTCAAAAATACAGTAAAGTGAAAATTTCACTGTAGAAGTTTATCTGCAAATTTACATAAACTGAGGAAGGGTTAGCTACCATAAAAAGAGGTCAATAATTCTGTCCAGACAGACAAAAGGACAGAAAGAAAGTAGGGTGAAAATCGTGAACACCATCCCTACTTAATACTTTTCAAATACGTGTAAGCAAAACAAAATCTATGTAAGGACAATCTTAGAAGGCAAGGAGTGAATCAGAATGTTCGAAGAAATAATGACCGAAACTTCTTAGAAGTGATGCAAAGCACTGATTTGTACATCTAAGGAGTGCAACAAAATTTGTGAAGCTTAGACAAACACAAAGAGCGTAAGAGCCAAACACATCACAGTGAATCCGTTGAAAAACAGAACCTAAAGAAAGCACAGGCACAAGTGCATTTTGTGTAACGATCCCAGTGAGACTGGCAACAAGTCTGTTCATTAGAAGCCAGGGGGCCCCAAAGACATTACAGAACAGAATCACAGTTCTGAAGGAAAAGAGGAATAAAACGATACTCTATGCAGCCATAGTGTCCTTCATAGTAAAGGAGAAATTCATACTTTCCTAAAGACAAAACCTGAAGGAATCCATTGCTATACCTTCCCTAAGAGAAGTCTTTTGGACTGAAATGAAGACCCAGTACGTTGAACCCAGAAGGAGAAGCAAAGAACAGGCTGGGGAGATATCTCCGTGGCACATGTGCCTGCCTGGCAAGTGCAAGATTGTGAGTTTGAACCCCAGTCCTGCAAAAAAGAAAAAGAAGCCAAGAACACCAGTATAGGTAACCACATAGGTAAGTAAAACATGAAGTATAAATGTTCTTTCTTATAACTCTATCTCCTCTCTAATGTAAAAGAAATCCTCACCAGGGAATAATTATAAATCTGAGCTGATGGGTATGATATACATGGTGCAGTTTCTATAACAACACAGAAGATGAAGGGAAGAATGCAATCTCATATTGCAAATTTCTTTGCATAGCATTGTGATCAAGCTGACATGAACACAGACTAGACTGTACTAAGCTAATAGGTTATTTGAGTTCCTGAGGCCACCACTAAGATAATAAGTTTAAAACACATATAGTAAAATAACTACTTGAGAATTAAAAATTACAGTACCCAAATATATCTATTTAACACAGAAAAGCAACAATAAGGACAAAAAGATGAAGGACATATACAAGTAGGAAAGTGACAATATAAAGCCTTATCAGAGGTAAATGTAAAATAAGATTTCTAACTAAAAGATAGAAACTGGCAAATGGTTTCAAAAAACATATCATTGAACTCAGTAATCTAAACAGCTTTTCATAAACAAAAAAGGAGGATAAAGAATGAGGAAGGGTCACATAGCAGTGCAGCATAGGCAGTGGAAGAGCAATAAAAAGCTAATAAAAGCAAAACTTGGTTCTTTGAAAACATCTGCAAAATTCACAAAACTTTAGATGATTAAGGGCAAAGAAAGAGCAAAGACTGATACTTTTGAAGTGAGAAAAAGGATGTCACTATAATTCTTCATAATAGAAAGGATTAGAGAAAACTCTATGAAAATGCATTTGACAAAAATGTGCTAACCTAGAAAAAAGTGGATGAACCCTCAAATGACAAAGATAAACTAAAAAACTGGCTCAAAAATAAATAGATAATGTGAATATGCTTATGACAAGTAAAGGGATTAAATTACTAACTAAAAACTCTCACAGAGGAAAGCACGGGATGAGATGACTTTACTGGCAAATTCTGCCTAGTATTTTAGGGAGGACTGACAGCAGTCCTTCATAAAACTTCACAAAATAAAGAGACGGGTGCATTCCTCAGTGTACTCCAAGAAGTCACTATTGCATCAAGCAATATCAGACAAAGACATCATAAGATATGAAAATTATAAACCAATATTTATATGGAAATGGCTATAAATATCCTGAACAAAATACTAGCAAATCTAACATCGTACCAAAAGAACAATATGAACAAATAGGCTTTTCCAATAACACAGAGTGACTTTATACGTGAATATCATCCAGTGTGATATACTAAACTAAAAAAATAAAACATTACATGATCAACTCAATAGACATATGGGGATAACATCAAAATGTACTCTTCCCTTTACCTAGGAAAGAAAAAAAATAATAAATTTGGAATGGAAAGAAAGCTATACAACTATCTTTGTTAATAAGTGACAAAACTTTGAATATAGAAAGATGTTAAACCAGGTGTAATGGCACATGCCTATAATCCCAGCACTTGGGAGGCTAAAACAGGAGGATTGGTGCAAGATTGAGACCAGCATGGGCTACAAAAGTGAGCTGAAGGTCAGCCTGAACTGCATAGGAAGACCCTGTCTCAAAAAAGGGGGTCAACCAGGGCGTGGTGGTGCATGCCTGTAATCCCAGCACTCAGGAGGCTGAGGCAGGAGGATCGATGAGAGTTCGAGACCATCCTGGGCTACAAAACTGAGCTCAAGGCCAGCCTGAACTGTACAGTGAGACCCTGTCTCTAAAAGACAAAAAAAAAGGGGGGGGCAGGGAAATAGCTCAGTTAAATAGGCATTAGCTTGTTCAATCTTCACTCCCACAAAAAACCAAACAAACAAACAATAACAACAAACAAACAAATATATATATATATATATATATATATATATATATATATATATATATATATAAAGATAGAAAAGGAAAACCTTAAAAATCTACTTAAAAACCTACTTCATAAAGAAGTAGTCTTACATAACTTTAGATAACTAGTTATATGGCTGTAAGACACAATATTAAAATGCAAATTTACTGTATTTCAATGCGGTAGCAATACACAATTCTAAATGTAATTGAGAAAACAAGTACAATAAAATATTTCGCAATGAAATTTTTAAAGAAGTTAAAGATTTGTGCACTGGAAAATATGAAACCTTGTTAAAATAAATAGGAGAGGCTAGAGAGATTGCTCAGTGGTCTGAGCACCTGTCTGGCAAGCTCAAGGACCCGAGGTCCATCCCCAGTACCAAATGCTGTGCAGGCCCCAGAACCCGTGATGAGTTGTACCAGTCTGGAAATCAGGTATGATGATACATGAGTGTAACCTCAGAGGTTGGGAGGCTAAGACAGGGGCATCACTGTATGTCTGAACTGTGCAGCAAAACCTTGTATCAAATAAATAAATAATTAAAATTTTAATCTTCTTTTCTTTTTTTTTTTTTTTTTTTTTTTTTTTGGTTGGGGAGAGGGTACAGGGTCTCACTATGCAATTCAGACTCATAGTGATCCTCCTGTTTTCAGCCTCCTCAGCAATGGGGATTATAGGTGTGTGCCACCAAGCCCAGAATCCATCACTGGCTCAACATATCCTGTGGACAGGGCCAGTATACCATACCTTACCAGGGATTGAACCCCAGACCCTGCACTTGCCTATGTAGGTGCTTATTCCACTGAACTATCTCGCTGGCACTAAGAAAATATTTTTAAACAAATAAATAAAAGTGCCAGCCAAATAGTTCACTGGATTGAAGTTCCTGCAAGCAGGCACAAAGGCAGGGCATTCAATCCCCAGGCCTACTGTGCTGGGCCACTGGGGTATGCTGACATAGCAATTGAGACCGGGCATGATGGCGTGCATCTGTAATCCCAGCTCTTGGGAGGCTGCAAACAGGCGGATCGCTATAAATCTGAGCTAGTAGCGAGACCCTGAACACCCTGTAGACCTTCCCCCAATAAATAAATAAATAAATAAATAAATAAATAAATAAATAAATAAATAAATAAATAAATAAATTTCAGATGAATGGAAAGAAATTGCATATATGCTAAATGGCAAAATTATTATTAGAATTGCAATTGCTCTCAAAACTGATCTAAATGTTAACGTTATAGGCAATCCGTGTCAAAACTCCGTCTGACATTTTTGAAAAGACTGAGAAGATGATCCTAAAATTCATATGGAAATGGAAGGTAAGTAAAATAACCAAAAAAGCCTTGCAAAAGAACAAAACTAAAGGACTCACGTTACCCAATTTCAAAATGTACTACAAATCTGTAATCAAGATTTTATATTTTTGTCATGATAGACCTAAAAATTATTGGAACAGAATTGAGAATCTAGAAATACATCTATACATAACATCTGTTGTCAATTGATTTTTGACAAGGATTTCAAGACCTTTCAGTGATAAAATAACAATGCCTTTAACATAGCTTGTACTCTTACCTCACACCCTATACAAAAGTCAATTCAAAGTAATCAAAATTCTGAAAATAATAGCTACAAGTATAAAAGTTCTAGGAGAGAACAGGCATACACCTCTATGACCATGGATTAGGCAAAACATACATTGGACTTCACTGAAATTCAGTTTTTGTTTGTTTGTTTTGTTTTTTGTTGTCATTGCTAGTATTTTAAGGAAGGGTCTACATGGTGTTCGGGTCTCACTACTAGATCAGACTCGTAGTGATCCGCCTGTTTACAGTCTCGCAAGAGCTGGGATTACAGATGCACACCACCTTGCCCAGTTTCAGTTGCAGTCTTAGTGCACACAGGGGTTGGGGGAACCGCTTGGGAGGCCCAGGTTTTTGTCATGTTTTTTTTTTTGTTTTGTTTTGTTTTATGTATGACAGATACAATCAAGAAAAAAATAGCTAGACACGGTGGTACATGCCTGTAATGCCATCAAATTTAAGGCCAGTTTGGGTTACATAGGAAAGTCAAAGCTAGCCTGGGGCAGGCAAGATAGCTCAGTGAACTAAGCATCCACTGAGGCAAGCACAGAGTCCCACCCCCAGCATGCTGAGCTGGCCACTGAAACTAGGTGTGATAGTGCATGCCTGTAATCCTAGTTCCAGGGAGGCTGAAAATAGGAGGATAACTTTGAGTCCAAGCTGTGTAGGAAGACCCTATACCAATTACATTAAATAGAAATGAAAGCTAACCTGAAATACATACAAAAACCCTGTCTTCCAAAGTTATAGAGATGTTGTATTATATTATTATATATATATTATTATATTATATATAATATGTATATATTTTGAGAGAAGAAAAAACTACTAGTGGAAGAAAATCCTCATAAATTATATATTTGAGAAAGATCTAGAATATGTATATGTCCCATATATATTTCTATAACTCATACCTCATTAGTGATAATACAGCACAGTTAAAAGTAGGCAACAGATTACATAGGCATTTCTCCAAGGAGGATATGTCAGTTGCTAACAAGCATATAAATGGCTGCTCAGTGCCATTAATAATTGTAGTAAAGCAATCAAAACCATAAGGAGATAGTACTTCATACCTATTAGTATGTACAGATGAAACTGAATTTTAAGTGAAACTGGACAATAACAGGTGTTGGCACAGAAAAGGAGAAAAGGGGTTCCTTGCTCATTTCTGTGGGAATGGAAAAGCATTGAATCTACTTTAGAAAACGCTCTGGGAATTCCTCTGAATGTTAAATGTAGAATTAGTCATGCGACCTAGTAACTCCCCTTTCTAGAAATATACTCAAGAGAATGAAAACAAAATTTGTGGCAGTGTAATATAAAAATATAATTTGGGTTATAAAAGTATAGAGCAAAAATGTGTCTATCACTGCTCATAACAACATCATTCAGAGTAGCTACAACAGCTTGAGATCCATCAACTGTTAAATGGACAAACAAAATGTATATCCACATAATAAAATTTTATTCTGTGCTAAAAAGCAATGGCATACTACAGATGCGGGCTACAACATGAAGAAACCATTTTGATAAATGAAGCGAATCAGACCCACAAAGTTGTTTATTATATGGTTTTTATCTATGAGAAGAAACGCAGAAGAGGCAAGACCAAAGAGAGAAAAAATAGATTATTTCTTTGTAGGAGCTCAAGAATAAAGCAGATGAGGACTGACCACTATTCAGCACACAGTATATTTTAGGGGTGAAATAAAGTTTTTGCACTTAGGAAATTCTAAGCTTGTATGCAAGAGAAACATTTGTCCTGCAGTTAAGCTCTTTTGGTTTAGGGCCTCCTCCTGCAATGTGCGGCGGAATTTAATTTACACCAGCGTTGGATCTTTGCCTCCCGTGGAATGCTTTAGCATGTACAAACCCCTGTTAACACCCACTGCCTCGGCTAATCCCCACAACCACCTTGAGAGATACACAGGGAAAATAGTTTTCAACAACCCACAGAAGTCTGTAAGATTTGAAGCTGGCAGAAGGCCCGAGAGATGGTGAGGAGCAGGGCTTCTGGCCAGCAGCCCAGACACAATCTCTACATCTAATACATCCAACAGTCCTGAGTCAGTGAGGCTCATCCGTGATCCCATTGTGCCTGTGAGACAGCTCTGTCTCGACACATCAGGATTCAGTGAAAAGCACAGTTACTTGTAAGCGTAGTCATTAGAAAAATCTGTAAAATACTAAATGAAGTAGTCTCTTCTTATTTCCCCTGTATATGCACACACACACATGCACACACACACACACACACACACACACACATGCATGCATGCACACACACACAAACACACAGAGCTTGCTTAGTTGTAGTTTAAAGTCATTAGTCATAGTGTGAAGCAATACTTTCTGCTTCTATTGAATTATAAAACTATTAAAGTGTAAAGTACAGCTTTATTATTATTACTATTACTATTATTATTATTATTACTATTATTATTTTATGATAGCCACTTTCTTAACAGCAAAGCCATGAAGTCAGCCATGCTGCTGTGTTGTCTGGACTGGTAGATATCATTCCCCCAGTAAGGTTGCGGGAGGCATGCATGTACACCTGTTTCCTGGATCCGCCCAGCAATTGTGCACCCTGGGCAGAGTGAAAGAGTACTGTCCAACTCCAGGCTGGCTCTTAGGCCTGGCAAGAGTCTGCCTGCAGCATTTTCATGACTTATCTTGTGGCTAGTTAAGAGAGAGCAATTCCAGGCAAATTTTTGAAAATGAAAGATTTTCCTCTCAGTGCAGATAAATACAAGGAAGCCTGATTGGAAGTGAAACTAAACCACGGGGTCAGAGCTCCAGAGCCATTGGCCTGCGGGCAGCACAGCAGTGAAAGTACCTTGGGTCAAGAGAACCGTGCTCTCCTGCTAGGAAGCCTCCAGGTAGGACTTCAAAAACTAGAATGAATTAGCCACAGATGCGGAGGCCAGAAATTAATCCTTCTAATAGGCTCCATATTGTTCCTTTTCTCATTAGTGTTCTTTACCCAGTTTGTGGCCCAAGAGAGATGTCAAGACCTGGAGATGGTCCAAAGAAAAGCAATAAAGATGATGAAACAGCTAGGAAGTAGGTGTGAGAAAGGTGAGTAGAGAACGGAGACTGGAAAAGATGCAGCGCTCGTTGACCCAGCAGTGGCCTTAACTGGCGCAGAAGCCCAGAAGTATGAAAAGCCCCCAAATTGGCTCCATACCTCGGCTTCATTCATTCAGTGCAGTATGATTCCATTCGCCCAGTGCACTGAGAGTCTTCTGTTTTGAAACAGGTCTCTCGCAGCTTATTTCCCATTTATATCAAAGTCAGTGTTATGTTAACTTACCCTGAGTTTACAGCAAGCCCAGAATTTGCTTCTGGAAGAGTATCGCTGCTATCTGTTGACTCCAAGTTGGGTGCTTCATTGTTTAAAATTAACAAAGAAACGCACTACGTCTAAACCTTCGAATAAAATGGTAAAAGAGATATTAGAAATCCTGGAAAGTTTGAGAGTCAATGACAGTGGACATGCTCTAAGTTTTGGTAGGCATGGGCACCATAGATGAGCAAGACATTACAGCTGCTGCAGTATGGACCTGGAAGGTCGCCAAAGACCAAATATTAAAAGTTTGGTTCCCTAAAGCATCAGGGAAGTATCAGAACTTTAGAGAGGTCAGACCTATCAGGAGATTTTCCCCTCATCAGGGACCAGTTCTTGAAAGAGGTGGTGGGAGCCTGGCCCTCTCCTTATGGTCCTCTGTGTCCTACACATGGGGTGAACCACTTCACTCCACCATAATGTGCTACATCACCACAGGCCCAGCGTAGCAGAACAATTCCACCGTGGACTGAAGTTCCAAAACCATGAGCCAAAATAAATGATTTCTCTTTATAATCTGATGACCCTAGGTGGCCATGATAGTGACAAAAATAAATAAATAAATAAACTGATTAATACAGTTCCTGTCTTTAAGCCACCATAAGTGAAACCAACACAAAGAGCCAGGGTGGACTCTGAGGAAGTGTCAAGGGTGTGAGTGATCAGCACCAACTTCCGGGCAAAGAGAATCTCCTTTAGTGCCAGGAGGTATTTGCCTCCTTAGTCCTTTGAGATTAAGTTCCTTTCCCATGTTGCAGAGTCAGTGAATCTGGAGTGGAATGCAACTTCCAAGGCTGTATCCTATAGCAGCACAGCCATAGAAAGTTGGAGAAAGCAGTTTTTAAAACAATGCAGCCATCTATTTGAAGTGTTGCCACCCCTTACTTCCATAAGAAGAAACTAAAGCCATAGTAATCAATCCATGAGTACTTGCTGAGGATCAACTGCTTGTGAGACTGTGCAAATGCTCCTGAGGAAACTAAGCCATGCAACTCTAAATGACTGGGATACACTTGAGGAGATCCAAGCATGGGGAGTCTTGAACACTCACGGTTTTGAGGCATCACAGTCATTACACTTTGCTCACATTCTCAACTCTACCTTGCTTTGTAGGGATCCCTCTAGGATCCAAAGAAGTAAAAGGACTGGACTTAAAATAGGACAACCAAACAGACAGCCTGAGCTCCTACAGTCATCTTTGGATTTCAGCCCCAGGATTCACTGCAGCTCCCAGCTTGCCAGAGTACAGATGGAAGGGAGCCAATAAGGGTGCCAGTCATGATGGCGCCAGGCGTGAGACAAGAGAGGGATGTTTATTTCTGGGGAAAGCAAGTGGATCTGGGGAGAGGGAAAGCCAGAGAGGGAGCAGGAGAATTATGCTGATCTGGGGAAAAAACACAGGTAAATAGGGCAATCTTATCCACAATAATCTTCACCTCCATGCAACAGATGTGAGAGTTAATCAATAAAAGTATCAATAAATGCTTGTTGAGTAATTAGCCATGATCAAAACTGTTGTAAAATGGGTAAACCACTAACATGCATATGCACACCCAGTTGTAATTTTTCAGAATTTCTAGTACTACAAAAGATGATAAGAACCCAATAGTGTAATGATCACTGTTATGGTAATAGCACAATAAGGCAACCATGTGCATAATGTGATATTGACTTTGGAAGTTGTGCAAGGAAATTAATAAGTCTTATCCACTCCTAGAGTGACCTGCGAGTGCCGCTGCAGCAGATACTAGTGTCTGAACGCCTAACAGGTATCTTTCTTCATCCTTCTAGCAGAATCAGAGCTCTGTATTGATGTCATACATTCTACTGAGGGAATGAATTAAGACTGTAATCTGACTTTCCTTTATCTGATGACCAAGCTCCCAGCCTTCCTTGTAATTACATATGCATGACCCAGTTCTTATTAGTGAGAATTTCAGCAGAGTCCTCTAAGTTGAAAATCAAATCCAGATGCACTACTTAAGACTTATCCACCAAGGGGCTGAGGAGATAGTGTGGTAGAATAAGCACTTGCCTGGCAAGCTCAAGAGCCTGAGTTCAATCCCCAGTTCTGAAGAAAATAGAAAAGATTTGCCCACAGAATAGATGTTTGTTACCACGTTGTTTAAAACTTACTTTTAAAAAAAAATGCATTTAGGACGCTGACACAGGGTCTACAGGGTTTTACTATGTAGATCTGACTCGTAGAGATTCTCCTGTTTTCAGTCTCCCAAAGTACTGGCATTACAGGAGCCAGCCACCAGTCTCAATCCCAGTCTCAGTGAGCCTTGGGGGCAGGGCTAGCTGAAGATTAAAGCCTAGCAGCTGCACTCTGCCAAAGGAGACACGTTAGTCCCTTGAGCTATCAGGTCAGCCCTCAAAGTTACTTTAGAGTGAGGCATAATACAGCAGCAATACATTTTTCACCTTTAACCCTCACAGCAAAAATCACAACTGAGAAGATGATCAACATTCTACTTATTCCGAGGGGTTGTCTTAAGGATCCCACACACAACCAAGGGTATGAACTTAAGAAGATTCAGTGTTTTGAGAGCAGGAGATAACATGAGAGCCTGGCCACCTGCATGTGTGGCTTCTTGTTCCATTTGGATTTTCATATGCTCAATCCTTGGTACATCATTCTCATTTTATAAGTCAGTGGGTCAGAAAAATTCAGATCTTGTAGGAAGTTCTGGCCACATGGCGACTTGATGTCCATTGGAAGTTGTGTCCTTGTCTAATAAGGCCAATGGAAGATCAGGAGATATTTTCAAATAACTCTCTGGTGTAAATGTATTTGTTCTAGTATATTAGGGATCTACATTATGATGCTTTTGACGGGGCTTGCATAGATTTTACATTTTTTCTCTTCCCACCATAGTTATGGGGGTGGGAGAGAAGAGTGGAGAGTCCTGAGTTAAGGCATCAAGTTACTGTACCACATTCTTTCTCTGGTATCCAATCAAAGCTTGAAGCCTTCCCAGTCACTTAGCAAATGGGTTAGTACAGCATCTCCAAGTGTCGGATCAGCTGCTCCTAGGACCCACAACTTTGAGTCAAACATTTTTTCTCTTTCCTTGGTGTTTCAGTGCATCAATCAAGATGTCCTTATCAATCTCAGTGGCCTACACCTAACATAACGAGAAGATAAGTATTTGCATATTTATCTTCTCTCTGGAATGATTAAGTTCCAAGTCTACTTTGGGCTTTTTTCTGTACTCTTTCTAGAATACACACACAGAATACACACACACACACACACACACACACACACACACACACACACATATATATATATATGCTGACAGTCTGGGGATATCACTCAGATATGGTAGTGTGCTTTTCTGGCATACACACAACACCTTGGATTTGATTATCCAGATCACAAAAATAAAAATAGTTTCTAAAGCCACCAAGGAGGTTCTACTATTTTCAGTGTGCCTTAAGCTTGTGATTCGACACTCACCACTTGTCATTGTCTTTCTTCAATGCGTTCATAGCCCCATTAACCTCCAATCTGGAGTCTTTTTGATTAGTAAATTTTAACTTTACCAGATCTTAAGTGCTTAAGCTGTTGCACTTTTCATGTATTCCCTTTCTCTGGTACCATGTTCAGCCCTCCAGTGAGAAATTTAATAGTACAGTATTACTTATGTGGAGGCTAGACAAAACTCCACACCCCTCCAGAGGCTGAGTTTCACTACAAGATGAATAGTGGGCTCCATTTCTAAAATCCCATTTTAGAAGTTTCTTTGCTAGCCCACTGTTAACACCAAATGCTGTGTGTCAGTTTTCAAGGAAACACACTTTGAGATGATAAAACAAGGACAGAGGCCTTGGGAAGTACTGTGCTGACAAGCACAAGAGTCTTTAGAGAATTTTCCAAGGAGCCAAGAGACTGCATTGTCCTGAATAGCGGTAAAGTTGGCAGGCATTTGCACCCGTTATCAGTCAGCCCTTAGATGCAAATTTCTGTGAGAAAGGGATTGGCCTGCTCTGAGTGAGACAGGAAAGGACAGGATGACTCCTAAAGAAGGTCAGCTCTGAGGGGTAGAAGGCTGCACCCATGGCCTCTGGGCAATAATCATCTTGTTCTTGAATAGAGATTCAGGGACACAGTGGTACCCACAGCAGCACAATAAACTAAAAAAATGAGATGGAGCCTTGAAAATCTCAACAAGAAGGAAACACACAAAGAGATGATAGTTGCAGGAAAATAAAAGAAAGAGGTATAGAATAAAACCACATCTAGCACAGAAAATTTACACCTGAAGTATGACACATATAAGGGTCCCAGTGACAAGAAATAAATACAGCCCTTACCAAGGGTCATAGAATACATAGGGAAAATATCCTCTTTCTTAAGACTTTTTTGTTGGTGTTGAGATCTGGAAGTGTTTCTCCTTCACTTCTTTGTAGAGTGTGGGCTTTGTGAGGTAGACAAGAACACCAGTATCCTCTGATGGTCAGTAAAATGTATGAGAGGGAGAAGTCAATAAAATGCATTTATAACTAAATGATGCGACTAGAGACCATACTCGTAAGTGAAATAAACCACACCCACTTAGACTAATGTGCTGCTATGGGTCTCACCGTGTCCCTGAATCTCTATTCAAGAACATCATGTTTTCTCTCTAGTATAAGAACCTGAAAGTATAAAATCTGAAAAGTGTAATAGATATGGTGAAAGGGAAAGAAATAACTCAAAGAGAAGGAAGAACTGGGATGAGCGAATGAAGAAAATGAAAGTACTCAGGAAAAAAGGTATGGTTTTGCATAGGATACCTTGGATGATCGTAGTGCTGATTTCTGCTGGTCTACTGATAAGAGCAATTAATGTTTATTTTTTCTCTCGCTCTTGTTTTTACAATTTTATCATTTTTAATCAATTTTTCATGGTCACATCTGATAATCTGAATGGCTAACTTGAAAACATGTAATACAACAACCATTGTTGAGCTTATGTAATTTTTAGTGAAATTCTGTGTGGTTCCTAATACTTTTTCCTATTTTTATTCTCTTAAAAAATAAAAATATAAATCACACCAAAAAATAACACTTTATGGAAATCTTAGAGCCCACCAAATAGCTCACCTCAGATCCAGCTTCAAAGGATAGCAGCTAACCAAGTTAAACAGTCTATGTCTTTCTCTAAGCAGACTACCACTAAGAAGCTCTTGCCAGATTTCACTTTAGGTTAACTTTAGAAGCACATACATAAGAACATTTTTAGAATACCTGTATATTCATAGGAAAATTCTTTGGAAATGACTACAATCATTGCAATAATGTACTTCATTTTTTGAAACGTTTGTTCAGCAGTCTTTGAAAAAAGCAAATCATTTTCCTTTGGTGAAAAATCTGGTGATAAACTAAGCCTTTCATGCCCAAAGCATATTTTCTTATTTCCATATCTCGCCCTGTTGACATTCAGAGAGATGCATTTATGAAAAAAGCAAAGCAGGGCACCTGACTGCATAGGGGAAGGAAACCCCCTTCTGTCTCTAAGTGTCACTAAACTTGGGTCTGAAAGCATTAGGATGTTGTGATTGTGAGCCTCCTCACCAAGTAGCCTGTTTCCATCATTGAAACACTCTGCTTGGTTCCAGCCACTTTACCCACTCGCAGCACCCCTGCCCCTGTTTCCCTTCCCCCAAAAAATTCTACAGGACTCATTTGCTTGCATCTAATCTTAGTTCAATTGCACAATATGTCTACAGCCCTTGCCACTTGGCAAAGATCAAGTTCCTTTGCCTTGAGAGTACTTTCTTAATATTTTGCTACTTTCCAAATCTGTATATATTCTTCTTGCAGGACTTTGATACCCTCCGAGAGTGGAAGCATACATGATGGGTTTTCAAACTTCTTTTACTCATTTGCTTTCTCATCTCTGATTACCTGTCACAAGCCAACTTGAGGCACTGCCACTTTAAATATGCCCTGTCTGGAGGATAAGATCAAGGCCTTCCTGTCTTGTAGATGTCAGAAAAGGACGGCATAGGTGGCTGCATGGCAAACACAAGGTTCCAGGGTCACTTAGGAAAGAGCCTGGAACTTGGATTTAGACAAAACTATTTTCAAGATTTTGTTTATCTTTATATACCTGAGCTTTATTTTTTTATATGTTAGCAAATAACAAATTCTGGTTTTCGAAGTTATGAGGACTAAAGGAATCTCCTTGGGCTTTCTGTGATCTCTACTTAAAAAGGTTGTAAGACAAAGAAGCAAGAGCAAGTCATTTATTTAGAGATAAATTTGCATTCATTTGCTTAAGCTGTCAAAAACTACATAGTTCGCACACAGAAATTTATTATTTTACAGTTCTAGAGGCTGGAAACCCAAGCTTCAGGTTTTGGAAGGTTTTTTGTTTTGTTTTGTTTTGTTCTCTGAACACCCTCTCTTGCACTTGTAAATGGTTTATGTCTCCATTTGTCTTCCCATGGTATTTCTTATGTGTATATGTGCCAATGTCTAAACTCAGGCAAGACAAAGATCTACCCTAAAGATCTCATTTGATTTTCACTATCTCTGAAATGTCTCCTTCTCCCAACATATGATTTTTAAAGTAATATATAATTCACAGTACTTCAGCCCTTCAAACCCTTCTACCCCAAGGAATCATAGGGAGTGTTGAAATAAGATAGAAAAGGCAAGAGACTATGAGAGCTGTGCTATCATGTCAGTTGCTGTCCCTGGGACTTAGAACTCAGCACCACTGGGGAATTCTAGGAGACAGCAAGTCAATAAAATGCCTAAGAATCATCCCAAACTGAAAGTCAAGTACATTGACATGTACGCATAAAATTCTTGTTCATCATTGATTGAGGCTAAGATTTCCTGTCACAAAGCAACCTGAGAGAATTCCTCAGAATCTTTGAAGAAACTCCTATATCTTACATCAAAATCCCAAAAAAGATCATGTGAGAATTCAAGAAATTGAAGGAAAGCCTTATAAATGTAAAGAATCAATATAAAGAACAGTCTCAAAGATGACAGAATGGTAAGCCACAGAGAAAGAACCTCTTGCCATATTTTGGAATATAGCACTAGAATATAGCAACATGGAGAAGATAAAAAGGCAAATGAGTCCCCCTGGACCCAGGAAGAAACTGAGGCATGAACTGAAGCCCATGAAGAAAGTAAAGACAGAAAATTCAACAAAAAAGAAGTGCCTTCTCCACATGAGAGCAGTGATCCAAACCTAGCAACACAGGGAGAGTGCTGGTGACCCTAGTAGCTTCCAAGGAAAGAGGCAGGAGTGGAGGACAGTGAAGGATGCACTATCTGTACTGAAGTACTGTGGTAGGTGGCAGTGAGTGCCGAGAGCTAAGTCATCTTGCATGAGAAAGCATTGATCAGGACCATTTCGAGGAAGCCCCAACAGAGCTCCAAACTCAGAGAAGCTGCTGGCTCTGTTAGTGGCTCTGAGCTGAGCTCAGGCCCATCAAAGGGGTTCTGGTGGCTGAAAGTTGACAGAGGGTGCAGACTCTATGAGATTATTCACTATGCCATAAAAAAATACCCCTGGCTTTTGGGGACAAAGCAATATGGATCAGGATATTATTATGTCCCTACACTGTTTACCGGTGATAGCAGAGACAAACCTGAAAGTGGATTCCAACCCTACTTTTTATGTCGTTTCCTTTATTGTTTTGTTTTCTGTTCTTTTTCCCTCTTTTTTATGTATTGAGAACAAGATCTCCAGGGACTCATTACATAGATCCAACTTATAGTGCTTCTCCTGTTTTCAACCTTCCTAGTGCTAGGATTATAGGGGCAATACCCAATCTCAAGCTCTGTCTCAGCATGCGCTGGGAGTGGGGTTGCCATGACACCCTGGGGTTCAAACCCTAGCAGCTGCACTCTGCCTAAGCAGGTACTTTACTCTGCTGAGCTATCTGGCTGGCCGTGTTTGTTATCTTTTTTAATTTCTTTCTCCTTCCTTGTTTGAATTTGTATTTATATGAGGTAATGTGTCTAGCCTCTTTGCGGTTGTGGCTCTGTTTGTTCGTTATCTATTAATTCTCTTCCTCCACTCTTCTGCACCTGTTTCCCAAAGTTAGTATGATCTATTTTGTTCTCTGGTCTTATTTCTAATCTCTTCCTGTTCTTCCACTTCACTGTTTACTCCCTACCTCACTTTAAATTTTAACCCCTGAGGGCAACATTGACATACTAAAGACTTACATACTACCTAAAATTTTGTGGCTTATCTTAGATTTTATGATATAACCACAAATGTAGTTCATATAGTTAAATGTGGCAAATTAATGCCTACTTTAGTTTGTCATTTTCTAGACTGTGTTTTATGTTATTGTCACCATTATTGCAAGAGTGACATAATTGTCCTAAACAGCTGTTTTTCCTGATATTACACAATCAAGCTTGATTAAGGGTCAAAGAAAATACTGTGGCATAATGCCAAAGAATCACAGGCTCGGCCAAAAAGACTCCAACACATTGCAGAGGTAGGACCTCTCAGGAGACTCAAAAAACAAAAACCAGCTATACCTGAAAGATAGCTGAGAGAACCAGTCATTTGCTAAGGGTGCTAAATACTAGCACTGAAGCAATCAACTATAGGCACTTTGCAAACATCATCCCAGGAATTAAACAAGAAAAAGAGAGAGAGAGAGAGAGAGAGAGAGAGACAGAGACAGAGACAGAGACAGAGACAGAGACAGAGACAGACAGACAAAGAAGAAAATGATGACACTTAAATAACACGTAATTTCAAACATCACCAAAGGAAAACCCAAAGGGCAATGAATGAGGTTGGACAATCCAAAAACCACCCAGTGTCCTCTCTGAAATGGTAACAACAAAGCAATTGATTGAGGCTCTAGAAAAAAAATCAACCAGAAATAATTTTGAGATAACTATAGAGATGGTGGCCACAACAAAAACTATGCTTAGTAGTTCTAGAATGCACAGACACAAAAACAGACGAGCTTAAAAAATTATGCAAGTCATGAATTTTAATATAGGAAAGAAATGGAACTGATAAGGCAACTTCAAGCAGATACCAGAGTATAAATATTCCACTGAAAGTTTTCATAGCAGATTAAGTCAATTAGAGAACAGAATTTCGGATATAGAAGACAGGCTTGCAGCTAGTTATCACAAAAAGAAAGATTGAATAAGTATAGCAAGAAGCTATGAGAGATCAGCTGATTAATGATGCAAAGAAGAACAATTTAGGGTCAATTGTAGTCAATGAAAAAGCAGGAGATGTCAAGTATATTCTCACAGAGGTCATAACAGAAAACTTACCCAATAAAAAAAGAGAATTTGATGTATAGATAAGTTAGACACATAAAACTCCAATTCTTCATGATCAAAATCAAAAATCTACAGCCAGGCATATCATAGTTAAGACTGCAGAAATTCAGCACAAGAATAGAATCTTAAATGCTGTTGGGGGCAAAAAAATCACCTTAAAAGGAAAGTCCATCGGAGTCACAGTTGATTTTCCATCACAAGCCCTAAAGTCAAAAAGAGTTTGGAGTGAAGTGTTTCAAGATCTACAGGAAAATAACCTTAGCCCAGAATTTTGTACCCTACAATACTATCTTGCAAATTTCCTGGAGATTAGCTCGGAAAATTTATGACCACCAAACCGGCACTCTAAAAATTTTAAAGGACATTTTAGAGAGAGAAAACAAGGAGCATCACCCATAAACCCCAACAAAAGGAGTTTACCAGGCAAGACAAACAATTAAACAGAGGGAGGAAAAAAAAAAATAGAGGGTGAATCAGCAACAGAAAAATAACAAGGATAAGACAATGCATGTCAGTGGTAATAGTGAATGTCAAAGGCCTCAATTCACCAATTAAAAGACTCAGACTAGCAGAACAGGTCAAGAAACATGATCCAGAAATAATCTGCCTGTAAGAAGCACATTTAATTAAAAAATAAATGCATAGACTTAAAGTCAAAGGACAGAATACAATGTTACATGCAAAAGAAACTCAGAAAAAAAGTAAGGGTAGCTGCCTATTTGAAGACAAAGTGAATTGAAGCCATGATTGATTAAGAGATAAAGTAGGTTATCTCTACTACTTTATCTTATAAAGGAAATAAAGAATCTAAGAGAAGGAGATAGTAATCGTAAATATATATGTAACAAATACCGGTGCATCCATTACATAGTATTAATGGGCACAAAAAATAAGACTCACTTAATTGTATTAGGGGATTTCAAAACCCTGCTATCATAAAAAGATAGATAAACTAGAGAAAAGATCAACAATAAAATGGAACTGAACCAATGTTTTGTCACAAATGGACATAGTACATATCCACAGAATGTTACAACCCACAGCAGAATACACATTTTTCTCAGCTGCACACAGGATGTTCTTCAATATAAACCACATACTTTCCTATAGAACATGCATAAGTAAATGAGAAGGAATTAAACTTATCTCATACATATTGGCAGACCACACTTCAATGAACCTGGCAACGAATGTCAAAAGAAACCACAAGAACTTCATAAAAACATGGAAATTAAATAACATTTTCCTAAACAACAAATGAGTCACAAATGAAGCTAAAGAAGAAATTATACAGTTTCTACAATGAAATGATAACGAAAATACAACACACTAGAGCTTATGGAACACAAGGAAAGAAAATCTGAGAGGGAAATTTATAACAGTGAATACCTGTATGAGGAAAACAGAAGAAACACAAATAGACAACTTAATTTTGAACCTCAAACTTCTTGAAAATAAGAGAAGACAAAGCCAAAAGCTAATATGAGGGAAGAAATTTTAAAGATCAGAAAAGAAATTAGTACACTGAAGACTAAAAGAACAAGAAAATGAAGAAGTGAATTCAAAAGTTGCTTTTTGACAGATTAAATAAGATCTACAAGCCCTTATCCAATCTTAACAAAAACATGGAGAAAGGGATTGCAAATTCATGACATTAGGAAAGAAAAGAACCAAGCCAAATAGACTCTAAAAAAATCCAGATTATCTGTATCTACCTTAAAAATTTTCACTCAAATAAGCTGAAAAATGCAGATGAAAGACACATGCAAATTATCACAGCTGAATAAAGAAGTTATAAAAATTCTAAGTCAACCAATATCTATCATGAAATCAAACATGTAGTTAAAAACTTACCAACAAAAAAATGCTCAGACCCTGACAGATTGACTGCTGAATTCGACAAGAAATTTAGAGAAGATTTAATACCAGTACTTCTCAAAATCTTTAATGAAATTGAAAGGGAAACAATACTCCCAAATTAATTCCTGGAAGAAGATATTACCCTGATACAAAAACTGGACAAGGACCCAAACAAGAAAGAGAACTATAGACAATGAACATAGCATAAATCCTCACTAATATACTGGCAAACGGAATGCAACAAATCATCCAGATTATACACCATGACCAAGTGGGACTCAACCAAGGAATGTAGGGATGGCTTTACATATATAAATCAATAAATGTAAATACACTATATTTGCAGTGCCATGGACAAACCTTACATGATCATCTCAATAGATAAAGAAAAGACTTTTGGAAAAACCCAGTACCCATTCACTATAAAACCCCATAGAAAGTTGAAATATATGGCTTTTATCTTAATCTACTAAAAACCATCTATGACAAACCAAAATCACAGTAAAAGGAAAAAAGGAGTCGGTTGCCTCTGTCGCGATTGTTGCTGTTCTGCAGCCACAAACTGGATGCTCTCTGCCCTGTTCCACTCTGCCTTCGGCCAGCCCAATGTGGACTGAAACCTCCAGTAACTAGGAGCTAATAAACCTTTCCTTCCTTCATTTTGAGTGTAGGGTATTTGTCCCAGCAATGAGAGAAGAGTAACTAAGACAGCTTGACCTTTCAGTGGTCTTCCTGCCTTAGTCAATCAGTCCTGGTAATATAGGCATAAACCACCATTCCCAGCTTTGCTTACTACTGTTAACCCTGGAAACATGCTCAATGTTTTGTGGGTTGTTTGTTTGTTTTATCTTTTTGAGTCAAGGTCTTGCTATGTTTTGCAGGCTGGCCTTGAGCTCACTTTTGTAGCCCAGGCTAGTCTTGAACTCATACCAGTCCTGCTGCTTCAGCCTCCCAAGTACTGGGATTACAGGCATGTACCACCACACCCAGTGCTTGAATGTTATCTTATGTTATACAAGTGCTATTCCACAATATACTCTGTTATTTTCCACTATTGTTATATGCTGTTGACCTGCTCTTTAAAACTACTGCTAGATATTGAATACCAATTTGTATTTATAAATGGCACTATAAAATGGAGTATTTTATGATGTTGGAGTGTCTACAAATCCTGCAAGGGAATTCACAGTTCTCATCCCAACGCCCCATGAGAGATGGATGAGGTAGTTGGAAATGCCAGTTGAAGGGTGCGGCCTGACACTTTGGCCCCCTGGCTGGCAGTTCTGCCTTGGGGAAATCCAGAGCTGCTCTGAATACAGGCGGAAGTGCCCTGGTAAGGCACTGGGCAGGACAGGGTACAGCCTGGGTGGGTAAGAGGACCACTGATGTGCCCGAACTCTGTGCTTCCATCACAGCTAGATCTCACCAGGAGGCTCACTGCTGACCCTTTCTGGGTGGGTCTCCCCATAGTTTTCATTACCCCATGCCTGTTCACACTTCTCTACACCTAGGGCACCGGTACCAGACTCTGCAAAACCAATTCAACCACATATTCTGCTGAAGACAGGCTACTGCCTTCTCAAATCTCTCACACACACATCTTTTGCTTTCACTTTTGCCAGACAAGTTGTACAGGTCCAGCCAGATCTGAGCCTTTCCTCCTCAATTTTTCTTCCCAAACAAATCCTTCCTGACTCATTCTTCATCATCTTCACAGTCAGGTCCTTAATGACTAGCACAGGATTTCCTATCCTTAGTTGTAAAACCATCTCGCCAAGGCGCTGGCCTGCACTGGGGAAGGAGAAGATTAGAGATGAGATTTCAGAACCTAGTCCAGCTGCTGTCTCATCCTTTGCAAGAACCCTCAGTAAGAGACATTCCCCAAAGTCGATAGGTTGGTTGCTTTTCACATGTTAGAAGATCCTCTTAGAGTAGTTACAGGAAGATTTCTATGGGACATCGTCAATGATAATGATTTAGGCTTGCATCATTTTTAGCATTTTATTCAGCTACACTGCTGAATCCCAAGCTAATGGCCAGGGAGTAACATTTAGAGAAACAGCCCTCATGTGGCCCATCCTTGGCAGTGCCTTCATTAGCCCTTGGAGAAATGGCCAGCCAGGCCCCTCTCCAAGTGCCCCTCTGTTCTGGGATTTCACTCTCCCACTGTTGGCTCTGTTGATGCAACTACAAATGTTCTTTGCCTTCTCTTCAGGAGCTTTATCTAGAAGTAACAAACCTTTCCCTATCATATGGCTAATCAAGCTCACACTAATCATCAAAGTCTTACAGGGCTGTTGAGAAGGAATTTTGCAAACAGAATTACAATGGTCTGAGTAAACAACCCATTCCTGAATCTGGGCTGATTTTGAGAAATTTAGGAATAGGATCCTTCTGAGTTCAGTGTTAGGATGGTTGCCCACTAACTGATCTGGGGCATCTGTGACAGATACTCCCTGTGCTGAGCAAAGTCTTGCATTTTGCTCACTCATGAAAACCTCTTACGCATCCGGAGATATAGCTCAGGGGCACAAGTGCCTGCCTGGTAAGCACAAGGTCACAAGTTCAGTCCCCAGTACCAAAAAAGAAAAACTCTAGAAAAAGGACTTGCATTGACAACCTGTTCAAGACCCTGTCCATTCAGTGGCATCTTTTCCTACAATACTTCACTGATGAAGAGTAGGAAGATTCGTGCTCACCTCTACCCCATCCCTGGCAAAGAACATGGCATGGTCCTGACTGGCTAACACTAGCCATGGCTCATACCTGGAGCAGAGGCACACTTATTCCAACCAAAAATGTAGGTCTAGTGGTAAGAAAAAAGGGATTTGTCAAGAGGAGGTGGCCTACAAAACATAGCACACATTTTATTAGATACCCTCTCCTCTCTAGGTTACAGAAGTGTTAAAAGAGCAATCATATATTGGAAGCAAGGGAAACATTCTCAAAGCAGATTGTATGGCTGTATGAAAACACAGCTCTTGGGAATTAGAAAAGAAGCATCCTTCTAGAATTCAGATCACAACCCCTAGCAAGTTATAAAGGCTTGCTCAAAAAAAGGCCTGGGAATTGAGTATTTTTGTCAGTTTTAAAAGTAACACTCAGTTCTCTAATGAATTCCAATAATTTTTCCAAAAATATAACAAAAGCTAAAAATAAATTTTATCTTATCTTAGACATGCTGTTGTTAAGCACCAGCCTGACTGGTAAAGCAAAAGTTCTACAAAGCTAGCTCCTGGGCTTCCTCTGCAGCTTATGGACTGTTGACACTCTTCCAGCGGGAAGTGGAGGGGAAGATTTGGCCCCTCCACCATGCCACCCAAGTACTTTATTCATTTCTACTTTTACTTTACAAACTGGCCCCCTCTCTCCTTGTTTGCTTTTTTTGGTTAGCACTGGCGACTAGCATTTTCCATTCTGTTCCGAAATGTTGCTCTCCTCTCCCGCCCCAGACCTCCTGCAGCAGGAGGTATGACACCGGTGTCCCTCTTTCCCAGCAGGACATTGGCACTTATTGTTCTTATAGTCCCACCCTGACGTATCATGGTAGCCATCTTGTCACCCTCTTGCAAGCGCTTATTTACATGTGACCCAGGGTCTTGTTCATAATGAGGAACCCTAGGGCCATTACACACAGGAGGCTGGCAGAGATGAAGTGATTGCAGGATGGGGAAAGGAAGCAAGGATTTTGAAGTCAAGCAAATCTAAACTCCAAGTCCCCACTCTATCTCTTACTGAGTCTGCATGTTATCATTTGTGTCTAAGTGTTCCTCTAAAGCTGCCTGCAGTTGTAGTGACTTTTTTTCAGAGATGACAGAGGCTAGAGTGTGTGATGCTGAGATTAAGAATGTAAGATTATTAACCACAAGTGGTAAAAAGTAAAGCCATATTGGTACATTGAGCTGTAAAAGGCTCAAGTCAGCACCTTCCAACACTGCCAGTTCTGCCAATAACCCACTAGTATGCAATATTGGCCTATGTTCACAACTACTTTCTCTTAGTTCAATGAGAAGAAATATCTATACCAATAGTTTGTAGAAAAGTTATCATGCCTGCATCTTGTACTCTGAACAACTACTATGATGACAACAATATGCACTGTATCAATCATTGTGGCTGTCTTACTAACATGTTCTAAAACTATCTCAATGTTATTTCTTATTAAAAGTAGTAAGAACTAAATAAAAGGAATGTAAGATTAGCTTGGCAGATTTCTGGCTAGGATTAAGAGTGTGAGTGTTACACACACCCTAAGGTGGTTAGCCTGTTTATAGTATAAGGGACAGAAAGAGTCTTCTCCCCTCTCCTTGTCTACTTTTGCTGTCTTTCTCTGCCTTGAATTGTTGCCCCTATGCCTTGTGCCATCCTGAATGGGAGCCAACAGGTAATTAAGTGAAAGTTCTACAAACTGAGCTAAGTAAACCTTTCCTCCTGAAACAAAATAACTCAGGTACTTGTGGTGGCCAGGAGATGGTTGGAATTCTTTTCTACCCCTCCAAAGGACAGATGGAAACCAACTTCCTGCCCTTCGAACGTAGGTTGCCCTGAGTGATTGGACCAACAGAATATGGTGGTCATGAGAACAACTCATCCAATGTCTTGTAGATTTTTATAGCCTCCAACCTGGGGGATTCCAGCTCCACACAGACCGTCTGACTGTTCTGAAACCACAACACAGTGAGGGAGCAGATGTGTGAATAGAATCAGGTCAGGCCAGGCCCACTATATGTAAGAGAAAAATGGGATATGGCCTTCTTCTTGGAAGAAGGGGCAGAAGGATTGCAAATTTGAGCCCAGATAATTGAGTAATTAATTGAGATCTTATTTCAAAATAAATAAAGGACTGGGAATATAGCTCTCTGTGAAGGTACAGAGTTCAAGTGCCAGTACAAAATAAGAAAAGAAAATGAAATGTGCAAGCTTAGACATTCCAGCCCAGCAAATAGAAGATGAAGATGTTATGGTTTGTGTCTAGATGTCTGACAAAAGCTTCATGCCATCATCTGGGTCCTAGGAGGAGGCAGCATCTACAGCTTGTGACTGGTGGTGCAATGCTGGGATCAGGCATGCTGGGACTGAGGGTTGGGGATCATTGGATCAGGCACCGATTAGACTAGCACCAACCTGATCTCACCAGACTGAGTACAATCTAGGGATCAGAAAACACTTGTCCCTATTCTCATTGTTTGCTGTCCTTAGACACCATGAACTGTTGCCTTCTGCTGTGTGCCTCCCCGCTGTGTGCCACCCTTAGAGCCAGATGATTATGAACTGAAACCTCAACAAACTTTACTTCATCTTTTCTCCCTCAACTTATGAATCTTGAGTATTTTATCTCAGCAACAAGAAAAATCACTAAGACAGAAGAAGACTCGAGGCATCTAGCAGACATCCAGAACAAGCGACTAGACCAGGAGGCTCAGCCACCTCTATCCACCCTTTTGAGCAGCCAAATTACCTGTGCCTTTAGGCCCTGTGGGCCAAAGACCATCATGTTATTCATGGTCTGCATCCTGACAACAAACTCCTGAGCACACCTGAATGGTGCATACAGATAAGCTGGGGGAGGGCCGGCAGTATAGCTCAGCGGATTAAGTGCTTGCTTAGGATTAAGTTCTTGGCCCTGCCTGCCACGCCAGCCCAGCTCGTAAGTATGCTGAACTGGGGATGGAGTCTGGGCATGGTGGCATAGCACTTGGGAGGTACAATCAGGAGAATCACTACCAGCTAGTGATCATAAAAAAAAAAAAAAGACAGAAAAAGATAGATAAGCTGGGGGGACCAATTTTGCTGCAGTAGAAAACTAGAACAAGAAAAGCTAGACAAATGTTCATCTTTGTTCAACCTCCACAATCTCAACTGCAAAATGAGGCTTTAGATAGCACCTCTAAGGTACGATCATAAGACATGGTGAGGGTTTAAAATTTTTAAATTATTACCTTAAAAGTCACATTGCCATTTTTATCCCATGCCCTAAAACTTCTCAAGGTCCTTTTGTAGTGAGTATCTTTAGCTGCACAACTGTGGCCATCTCTGTGTTCTGAATCAATAAAATGTTTGCATTTCATGATTCAAGAATTGCTAGGGATCCTGTGATGGGAGATCCAGTAAATAAGATGAATGAAACACACCACATTTCTATGAACCAGGCTTGGTGTAGGGTGGCACATGGCAGCAGCACTCATTTTTTTTTTTTAATCACACCTTGTAAAGATACTCATGGAAGAGGATTTCCAGAACTGCTTCAGAAAGTGGCAAAAATAATATCTTCAAAGGGACAGGGAATATTTTGAGGGACATTAGTGGCTATGTGTCTTTTATTATATTAAATATTTTAATTTGAACATACACTATAGTTTTTGATTAGTGCTTGTATATTGTCTATATTATCTCGTTAATGTGGGATAGTCAAACAATGACATAAAATAAAGAATAGTCCAGTGCTTAGCACAGCATAGGTAATGGTTTATCATAGAGCTTTTGACAAGATAAAAATGTACTGTATTGTAGACAACCATGTGATAAGCCTGTAAGAATTTTTAATGATAGCTGACAATACTTCTTGTCTTCTTAGGCACCGAGCTAAAATCCCAAGAATGTTTCCTGAAATGCTGAGAACCAGGCCAGAGATGCAGCTGGCCAGGAAGATCACTCAGCTCATGAAAGCTCTCCATGCTGGCCTGGAAAATGGGATTAACCTGTTGAACTTAGGATCTGTGTCAACAACAGTACAACTACTGGAGTTGTAGAGGACACCATGTTAAACATGGTATTGTCCATGACTTCAAAATCCTCATTATTGGTCATGATGATAGTTTGTGCTATGTGTTAACATGGCCAGGCCCAGATAATTCTTCTAATATCATCCTGATAAGTTCTGGATGGTACAAGTGCTTGTGGTCATGAGGAGAAAGAAAGTAGATTGCACAACTACTTTGGATCCAGAACAAGCGATGGAAGAAGAAAACAAGTGATTCCTACAGACTTCTCTCATGGACAAACTTGTGGTTGATACTTTGAGGGTGTCAAGGGCATACGCTTGTACAGGTATCAAAAGAATTAAGTAAGGGGGCTGCGAGGTAGCTAAGCAGCCTACGTGCCTACCTGGCAAGCACAGGGACCTGGGCTGGATTCCTGGTACTGAGCGCAGCAGCAGCTCCACCCCATGTGCACCAAGCTAGCCACCAAAACCAGGCATGGAAGTACAAACCTATAATCTCAGTACTGGGGCAACTAAGACAGAGGATCCCTACAAGTCCAAGCTACACAGTGAGACCCTGTGCCAAATACATAAAATTTAAAAAGAAAGAATGAAATAAGGGTCTGTCTGGCAAGTGCAAGGTCCCAAGTTCAATGCCTCTGCTTCCTGGTACCAAATAAATAAGTAAACATTAAACATTTAATAATTTTGTTCACTTCAACCTGAATACAATATATTGACTTTAAAGGCCAAAGCTGCAAAAACAACCAGAAGTTCTAACTTCTGCTGCATTAAGTAGATTATAATGTAAACGACTTCATTCTCAAGTTTCAATTTTCCTAACCTGATCACTGTTTCACTGAGGGAGGCATCTCCTTGAAGTTACCCAGTTCTGAGCCCAGAGATACAAGCAACAGTCAGTGGAGATGCCGAACCGGTGAGGGCAATAACAGAACAGAAAAAGTTTCATTAGCAAGGTCACCCTATTAATATTCATTACCACTAACAGAAGCACATTCCTCAGTGCCTATTTACGAGTGGGTTAATCTAAGTGCATCACTCTGTGTGTATCTTTGCTTTGTACCTCTCTATGAAATAGATAGCTTATTTCTAGCCTTTCACAAAGTTTCAGGCTGATGAACCCTATGGATAAGCCCAGGGACATTTATCCTGAGCACCTTTTATTTTTTAAAATTAATTATTTAATTTTATTAATAGTTCGGGCTTTTTCTGCACTTCACTTCATCTTCACCAAAAGTCCAGGAAGTAACACTTAGGGTTTTTTCTTGTCAGAGGAACTTGCTACCTGGTCAACCTCAGTCTTCTTTTGACTGATAATATCAGCTTTGAGCAGAGAAGTGTGTCCCAATTTAGGGCACAATGGGAGTGTTCAGAAGTTCATATCCCTTCCTGGGAGTAGCTATTGACAATCATAGATGATAGCTGTAGGATAAATACCCCAACTTTCTCTACACTTTGATGGGACAACTCTCAGTTACATTCCTTGTTGTCTTCTAGAAGGCCATGACACAATGAGCCGCAGTCACCTACAGGGGTAATTTGTTTACTGTATGAGCCTCCATTCCTTCACTGTCTTATAGTTAGGGAAAGAATTAGCATTCTTTACTTTTTAAGATTTTTTTTATTTTTCTTAAACCTCATTTATTTATTTGTGTTATGGCCAGCTCAGCCTGCCCTTGGGTGCGGTGGTGCCGCATGTGTTGCCAGGGATGGAGCAGAGGTCCCAGCGCTGACTGAACTTTCCTAGGCAGGAGCTTTAGACTGCTGAGCCATCTTGCTAGTCCAAGAATTAACATTCTTGTCCCAAGGTAATATCATGTGTTTTCAGCAATCTTTTCCTAATTAAACAAGGTACTTTCAAATCCTTCTCTTCAGATCTTTTTTGGGGGAAAGGAGCTCAAATAAAGACAAGAGCCCTTGAAGAATTTTTCATTGACTGGAGGTCCTTTCCTGCCCTACAAATTTTGACTCCTTAGTCCGTTATAAATGTGTCTCCTCTTTCAGCAATCGGAGTTCAGAACCTCATCTGTTCCCCTTCGACACAGCAATCGCTCTTTAGCTCATCTTCCCCTCTTTTGTCATTCCTTTCCATTTATCTACTGCGCTATTGCTACAATGATTTCTGTAAATTTCAGTTCTTGTCATTTCACTGATTAAATCACCCCCAAATTTCCCATCAATTGTGAGGTGACCTTCAACCTCTCTAACCCCCATCACTCTCTCTGAATTGGCCCCACATCTTCGGAGGTTCAGGGTCAGCTGTCCCCTATGGGGCCCTTTATTTTTCCCTGCTGATGCTTCCTCATGAGCCCACTCATCATGTTTATCCACTAAGACTCACCTGGGAACAGATTGTCTTCCCACAGTATTCTCAGAAGCTTTGTTCTTATCCTAATGGCCATGTAGGCTCCATGGAGCGCTGAGCATCTGTTTGATCTTTTGATGTTAAACCTAGGGAAGGATTCACTTCCAAAACATCTAGCTGAATGAGGCAAGATGCCGAAAGTCCACATGGAGAATATCTGCCAGGAATCACAACACAAGCATTTGTCAACGGGGGCAGGAATCACAGTGGCAGGCTGACAAGACTCCCCTGATAACTCCCAAGGAGGTCACACTTCTAGGGCAAAGCCAACTCTGGAAGAGAGCTGTAAAATGCTTCAATGAGTGAAGGGTTGTATTCCTATGATTTGTTCAAAAACATGGTAGTAAGGTTCTATCTATTGCCCCTAGAATGTGACAGACTCAACAATATCAGCAGAAACACATTAAGACTTTACAATTAGGCAAGTCGTGTTTTTTTTTTTTTTTTTTTTTTGTTGTTGTTGTTGTTGTTGTTACTGCTAATCTAAAGAATCCTGGTTCTTATCAAGGAGTCTTGATATCAGATTGTGAATGTGTATGCACACACACACACACACACACACACATACACAATTCATTGAATTATCACAATATCTCATTGAAGTACTTGCTTCATCTCCTTGTCTCAAATCTGGGGAGAGATGCACTTTAGTTACACATCTCATCAGGGTATTTGAAGACTAAAATAATTAATACAAATAAAGCACTTAGAACTGCATCATGTATATAGACTTCTATTTCTCCTGTTTATATCATCATCTCTGTCAACAATAGCAACCCAAACTTAAAAGAGGAGAGTGACACATAGCGAATTAAATAACTTAATCCAAATCCCAAAGATTACAGGTGCCAGAGTAGGAACTGATCCATGCTCGTAACTGTCTGCCACATCTCCCTCTGGCCACTACTGAACATGGAACTCCTACAAGTCCAGTGGCCTCCCAGGCCTCTATACCTTTGCATGTTTTATTCTTCTGTCTGGAAAACTTGCATTGCATCTCTAGGACAGGTTTCCTATGTTCCCATAGAACTATGCAGTCTGATTGATAACTACAATGTAAATTTCCTTGGAGCCCTTCCCTGTTTTGTCTTAATTATCTTTATATTCCTGGCACATAGGGAAGTACCTAGCATATGGTTGATCTCTAAATACACATTGAATAGATGTGTATATGAATATATAAATCCATGATGTTAATTTCATCCAAGAAAATGAGATGGAAGTTTACTCCACTGAGAAATAACATTTGATACTTCTAGAAGCCTCAGGATTAATTCACTCCACTCTCTACAACTGAACTCATGGCTGAACTGCAGAATGTGCAGAGCCAGGAGTAATACGGGTCAGTGGCCACAGAAGGAGTTCAAAGCCACTCTCCTGAGGTCTAATCAGAAGTGGTGAATGCTTGCAGATCTTAGTATGTGACAAATTTCATCTTGTTTGGTGCACTCAGTTGTGAGCTGTGGTTGAGAGAAGGTACGTTTTAAAGTGTGCCATCAATTGCGAATTACGAATAAGACATTAAGGCGAAATGTTATCAATTTCATTGGAGTTGCACAATCCTGCCTCCTCAGAGTCCAACTTTTGAAAAGAATTACCGCAAGACATGAAACTTGGGTCTATGTTTCTGATTCAGAGATCAAGATTCACAGTTCTTGGTGGAATGCACTTAGTTCTGTGAAAAAAGTGAGCTCATCAAAATCCAGTATCAAGGTGATGTTGATTGTGCTCTTTGACCTTGATGGAATTGTATGAGCTGAATTCCTAGCCAGAAACATTACTATAAGAACTTATTAGAACTTCTAAGAAATGATCTCCATCCTAGTAAATGGCCTGAAAGATGAGCAAATAGTCTCTTGCTCTATTATGATGAGACTCCATGTCACATATCACTTCTGGGATGGCAATGTCTATCCAATGAAAACGTGACAGTGTGTCCTCATCTACCTCATCTACCAGATCTGTCTCTGTATGACTTCTGTCTCTTTCACACCATCAAAACCACCATAAACTGTAAATATCTTTAATGGATTCAGGAGATCCAAACAACCATGCAGTACAAGTAAAGACAGTCACAAAGAAAGACTTCTAGGACTGTTTTGGAAAGTGCTGAGAACAATGTGGTAAGTGTGCTCAAGGGGAGCAAGAAGATTTTAAAAGGGATCAATGATGAGTCTTTTACTAGAATGGATTTTTAACATTGAAATGTGCACCAGATGTTTTGGTCACACCTTGTATCATTCTATTCCTATAGAAAAGCAGCTGTGTATTTTATTCACCCACTCATATATGTGTTTTATTCAATAAATACTTGTATTTCCTGCTATAGTTAAGTAACTTTCCCTCCAGAACTCTTTTACCATCTCAAGCAGCAGAAAAGTATTGGGGGGTGGGGGAATGAAGGTTGGACATTGGGGTTATTTAATACAGGGGATCAAGTTCCTGGGTAGGTTAAGCCTGAGCTTCTGATTCACAATGTCCATCAGGACCTATGCAACAGCATTAGGGTTTCTGCACACAATTGTAATTCCCAGAAGCCTTTGAGGTCTACTCATCTCTCCACGGATCTTGGATCAAGGAATGCAATAATAACCCCCCAGCCAATGAGAGTCCAAGCTGGAAGGTATGGATAGGTGGTCTCCATAATTCAGAAGGGGCATCCATCTTCAAACATGCTGCCTCTCCAGCCCATTCTCACCCTGTACCCTAGAGCTGATCTCAGCCACACAAGCTTGAGTCCCAAAGCCCTGAGGAGCTGACACCCCTGTCTGCAGATGTCAGAACACACACATCCACAGGGCATTCTCCAGGTTTTCTCTACCAGGAAGCATCTCTGGGGGCCATGGTACCTTCCATTAAAAGTTCCAGACATTCTCAACTCAGGGAAGAATTGGCTTCCATCATTTCAGCAGATAAGGCAGCTTGAGGTTAAAGCGCTCATGGGAGTCTGGAAAGACGTAGAAGGAAGAGACTCCAGGCAAGAGAAAGTCTTCTGAAGCCAAGGTGGACAACGATTGGGGAAGACAGCACCCAGGTAGGAACTGCAGGCATGGGGTCCAGGCTTAGGCCTGCCTCTTCCTACAAAGTCTCGGAGATTCAAACAGAGAGAGATTCAGTGTGCCACATGGAAAAGAAACTAAGCTTTGAATTTGGACTGTGTACCAGGAACTTGGTGGTGGGTGATAGATATGTACATTATATTCCAGATTTCATCCTTTTCTAGGAAGATCCTGGAGTTCATAGACATGAGAAACTTGCTACAATCTCATAGTCTATGATGGTGCTCCAAGCTCATGCCCAGGTTACTTAACTCCACAGCACACACATTTCACACAGTACCAAGTTGTCTCTGAGATAGGATGATTAGCATTTGGGACAAGAAAGGCATTTATAGACTGTTAACTGAAACATGGTGGATGTATGATAAATAATAGTAAATAATAGCTTTCCTGGCTGCTGTCATTTTAGATTAATAATAATAATAATAATAATAATAATAATAATAATAATAATAATAATGTTGAAGATTTAGCTCAGTAGAACAAGTGCCTGCCTAACAAGCACATTAGTTTGATTCCCAGTCCCCTCCCAAAAACAATACTAATGATAAAAACAACAGTCTTCCTGATCCATCTTCCAAGATCCTTAGGAGGTATTTGAAACCATATGTATACATATGATAAGATTTAATTTATAAATGAAGCAATAATAATAATAATAATAATAATAATAATAATAATACCCAATAGGAAAATGGGATGATTACAACAATGTTTTGCAATAAAAGTTACACAAACATGCTCTAGCTCTTTCTCAAGGCATAGTGTTGTACTTACCCATCTTCTTGTTGATCATGGACAACCACATGTAAGGAAAGCAAAACTTGCTGGGTTGGGAGTAAGGGACTACTATATACAAGGGTAACTCACCTTGAAGAGTTATGTAAACATACTCCAAGTTCTATGTGCACCGGAACATAATTAAAATGCATTTTCCACCCATGAAGACTCAGATACATTGGATGCACCCCAAGAGTTGCCCTAGGAATGGCTCCTATTAGCATGCCTCTCCTGAAAGGAAATACAGCAGATTGTATTTTATTAGTGAAGCAAAGGACAATGGCTCCAGCCATGGACTATGTGGGCTGTGTGGTGGGCCTGTGATTCCACTACTACTCTATAAGTTATACAGCACTAAAGGTCCACAAGAATTCTGTTTTCTGTTCCCTTGACCCAGACCAGACACAAGCTCCCTAAACAAAGCCAGTTTATTGGACAATGTCCAGAGCCAGCCTGCAGCCCCATGAGGCTGGCATGGACTAGAGTGTACCCAGGGAATCTTGGCAGTTATTGGATGCTCCGTTCTTTTGGGCAATATCCGCATCCATGAGAATGTAGGTACAGGTGTGCTTGTCCATCTCCCTGACTTTTCTGCTCTTACAACCAACGTGGGGTGTGGGCTGTGGTGGGCACCCAATTTATACTCAGGGATAGGTCTATTGCAACCACTTTTGGATGACCCAGTGTGCAGGGTGCGTGATCCTGATGCAAGACAGAGGACCACGTAAGCCCTCTTCTGGAGGGCTTACAAGATGGCAAAGCAGCTGCTGGAGAAAGTGAGGCCCACTTGGGGATCAGCGTAAGTCTGCCTGACCAAGAACCCTGAAAGGTTTAGTCAGGCTGCAGCGACAGCACAACAAATTAGTCAGGGTCTAGAATTCAAAGTGGCTCACAGAGGCTGGAGCATATTGGTGGTGATGGTGGTGGTGGTGGTGGCAGTCATGGTGGTGGTGGTGGTGGTACTGGTGATGGTGGTAGTGGTGGAGGCAATGGTGGTGGTGGTAGTGGTCATGCAGGGATGCAATCAGGAATAGGTGGCCCTGGGACCTTATGTGCCCCACAGAGGGAGCTCTTTTAACCTACAGTAGCACTTTCCAGTGAGTTCTGTAGAAGGCATTTTTTTTTTTTGAAATGCCACCCATGAATAGGAACATAGAGGCAAATAGATTTTGAAGGCAATGGCCTCTGAAGCCCTCCCTCAATTAACATAGTCTCTCCTGGCACAGTTTGATTGACCTTGCACTTTACATTTTCCTGCAACCCTTTTAGAGAAGGCAAAAATGCCCATTGGAAAATGTTCCCCAAAGGAGGAAGAAATGATTAAAATGCTCAGATCAAGTGAGCCTACCGATTTGTCAGTATTTGCATTTCAGAACTGATCCTGGGTAGTGCTGGGGATATAGCTCAGAGCTACAGCAGCTGCCTGACAAGTGCAAGGTCCTAAGTCCAAGTCTCAGTATGGAAAAAAAAAGGAAGTTATCATATGCGAAAACTGAGAGGAGTCAAAAGACATTGCCTTAAAATAGGGTAGACTGTGTGATGCTACTCAGACCTCTAAGGAGGAACAGAACTGGACAAAAGAAAGTAACAAAATGTCTTTTAGGCACTAATAGAAATCAAACAAGGTACAGAGAAGAGTTATGGGCTAAGACAGAAACTCAGAAAGGTGAGTCATTATTTAGGAGTAATTTTTCTGGAGGCTGCAGGAGCTGGACAAGGAAATGTCTACTAATTTCAGTGTAGGCCAAAAGACTGAAAATTAGATGCTAAGGGAGGAGGGGAATTTGACCTCTACTTCATCATATATACAAAAGTTCCACATGAATTATAGGTCTAGATGTGAAAAGCAACACAGTAATTAATCTTAATGGTTTCGCAGTAGGGAACTATTTCTCTAAAAGGTATTAACCATTAAGGAGAAAGTTGTTATTTGACTACGTTAAAATCAAGAACTTATGCTCATCAAGAAACTTCACTAAGGAGCCAGCCAAATAGCTCAGAGGATTAAAGCACTTGCATGCAGGCACAGGGGCCAGGGGCTCAATTGCAAGGCCTGTCCTGCTGGCCCTGCCCCCGGGACATGCTGAGATTGCAACTAGATTGGGCATGGTGGTGCATGCCTGTCATCCCAGATCTTTAAAGGCTGTAAACAGGAGGATCATTATGAGTCCGATCTAGTAGTTAGACCCTGAATACTCTGTAGACCCTTCTCAAAAATGCAGGAAAAAATTATATATATATTATATATATATATATATAATATATATATATATATAATATATTATATATATATATATATATCTTCATTAAGACAGTGAAGACAGAAGGGAGGGCAAATATATTTATAAAACATAAGGTTTATATCCAGAATAAAGAACTGCTCAAAGTCAGACAAGATGATAGTCAATAGAAAATATGTACAGCAGGATCTCCAACATTTTATAATTGAAAATGTGTTCAACATCCCAAGTCACCAGGGAATTACAGATTAAGGCTGCAATATGTCACTCAGACTACTGGAATAGTTAAAAATGACAACTGACCATAAGAAAGGCTGGCAAGGGCCTAAAGTCACAGGACCACCAATGCTATTGCTGAGACTGAAAATATACAAAAAATTTGAAGAACTGGAATTAGTGACCAAAGGTGAAGACAGACATTTCCTATAAATCGTGTTACTACCTGAGGAATAAAACTACCAACATATCTATGAACATGTGTACCAAGAAAGATGTACATGAGTGTTTATAACAATATCATGCACAACAACCCAAAGACAGCAACAAGCTAAAGCTCCTCCATCCATAGGAGTATGGTCAGATACAATTTTAATGTTTGTATAATGTAATATTAAAATGTGGTACGTGCAAAACATGGAAAATCCTTATCAAACACAGCATTGGGAGAAGGAAAACAGAAGCTGCAGAAGTCACACAAAATGATACCATTGTGTAAAGTTAAAGAGAAGGTTAAATAAAACTATTAAAACTATCAACATGAGGAGAGGAGTAAGGGCATAATGTTGAGAAGGTTTATTTGGAGGGGGATTATGGGGTTGTGGAATGGCTCTATTTATAGAGACTAGTATTTTCTTGATGACAATTCATAAGCACTATGTTTTCTAGGCTAAAATGTCAAAATAATATAGGAAAAAGTATTGAAGGAGATGTGACATAGGTGACACAGGATTAGAAAATAATTACTATAATCTGGGCCCCAAAGAAAAAAAGAAGAAGCAGAAAAAACAAGAAAGTGGAGGAAGAATGTTAATCTGTTTGATTACAACAGTTTGACGCTTTGAAACCTGGCATTGCAGAAAACTTGCAGAATATCAAAGAATCTAACTCATCAATTATTTTTCAACTGTGAGTTCATATTGACTAGAATGGAAACTAAATCACCTTTGGAGGGTGAAAGGGAACCTGTCTATTCCCTTATAATCTGATAAAGAAAGCAAAAGAGTCAATCATAAAATCAAAATATTGGTATTTTCTAATCCTCTATTAATCAATCAATCAACCTTGATGTTGTTCATTAAAGTCTTCCCACATCATATGAAGTGAGTCCAAAAGTCATAGAACTTCCTAGAACACAGCGTCACACTCAGACTGCCTGATGGATTTTAGCCTCAGTCTGAGCAGGACTCCGGATCTAGCTAGAGGACACAGGAAATGCAGAGTGCAGAGGAAGCTCCTGAGTCACACTCACAGATGGAATCTGCCAAATCCTCAGGCTGGGAAATTGTGGGTCAAAACAACCAAGTCTCCCATTGGATAAATTGCAAAGAAGAATGGTATTTTATAAGAGTCTTAGATGATACCATACTATTTAGGAGCACACTTCAAGGCAAGAAAATAACATAGAAAGAAATATAGGGAAGTAGCTTCTACAAAGATGAGGCTACTGGCTTTTTATGGGAGAGATGAGTCTGTGACAGGAAAGAATAAATAGAATGGAGAAGAGCTTAGAAGGTAGATGGCAAAGGACTATGTCTTTTCTGAAGGGATAGTTGCAAGACATTCATCTATCACAATTCATTAAGCCACACATTTTACATCAATACATTCATAATTTCAAGGAAAAATAAGCACTTTTAGAGGCTGACAGAGAACCAGCCATGCATTGATGGTATGTGTTTTCTTATGTTTGTATTTTAAGTACAAATACTTTGGATATCAACATTAACATTATACAGTTCAATAAAAGTAAAGCAAGCAAATCCGTTGTGATTTCAAAAAGGCAAATATGAGGCACACAGCACTTCCAACAAACTTGCCAACTTTTTAAAAAGTAGACAGCTTATTTAAATAAGACAACTTATTTGTAGATGAGAAAAGAAAATGGGAGATAATCGACAGTGACTCAGAATAAGTAGGGAGGATACAAAAGTGAATTGGGAGCCCTCCCCAACAGAGCTGACCAAGTCTTGGAGCCTCTGATTGGCCTGAAGACTGCCAAAGAGACCTGGTAGCCTAGCCCTTGCCACTCACCTGAGTATCCTGGTTCTGACTATCCGCCCCTCACCTTGAAGACTGTTGAGCAGACATGGCAGCCCTATCCCTGGCACCCTGGTCTTCCCACAAGAATATACTGAGTAGATTGCTGTTTCCCACCCTGAAGACCACCAGGAAGTCCTGAGTATCACAGCAACCTACAGGAGCCTTGCAGAGCACTATCCTGTGCCAATGCACAGTCAAGAGAGCCTACACCCATCATCATTGGATCCTTCTTGAACTATGGCTTACTTCCTTCTTCTTAAATAGATAGAAACCACATTGAACCCCACACAGCAGAGCTTTGATGAGGCCACCCTGCCCACACTTTGGAAAGCCTTGCTAACCTGCACCCTGCCCACCTCACATCACTGCAAAAAATGACAAAAGGAAGAAACAAAATGCAACGTCAGACCCCTAGCCCACCCAAACAAGTCCAGGAGACAAGGTCATAGAAGAACTTAGAAGTCACATACCTGAAATTTCTGACATGATAGCAACTAAAGGAAAGAAACAACTCCATCAGGCCATGAAAGAAATTAGATCGGAGATAATCTCTTAGGAAATAAATGAAAATGACAACAACCGTGAAAGAATTGATTGATATATCTAAGGAACACACAGATTTTTTTAAAAGTAGGGAATAGGAAAATGAAGGAAATATTGAATGAATAATAAAGGAAAGAACTATAATGTATGAAACAGATTTGAACTGATATCCAGGACATTAGGAATTCTACTGAAAGCTAGCAAAACTGCTTTAAGGAAACAAAAGACAGAATTTCATACCTTGAGAGAGCATTGCACATAGTGAACACAAAAGGAAATATCTCCAAAAATAATATTAAACCAGAAAATAACAATATAACAGCTACAAAATGATGCAAAGAGAAATAATATAACACTTATAATTATCAAAGAAACATCTGGAGATAATACAAAAGATATAAAGACAGCGTTTGTAGAAATAGTAGCTGAGAATTTCCCATGCATGGGAAAAGAATCTGACATGTAGCTAAGTGAAACATATAGAACTCCAGCTAACCATGATTAAAATTAATTGTCACCTAGACACACAATAATCAAGATTCCAAAAACTAAGCAAAATAACAACATACTAAAAGCTGTTAGAGAAAAGAAGCAGATCACGGATAATGTAAGTCCACCAGAATCACAGCAGGCTTCTCAACACAGACCATCAAATCAAGCAGAGTGTAGAGGGAGATATTTGAGGTCCTGAAAGAAAACAACTTTCAAGCAAGGTTGATATATCTTGAAAATCTGTCTATCAAATTTAGTGGAGAGACTAGATACTTTCAAGATAAAAATCAAGTACAGAAATTTGTAACCAAACCAACCCTACAAATAGTACTGACAGATATTTTAGAGAAAGACAAAGTTGACCACAACTTCAACAACAAGAAAAGAAAGAACCAAGCAGAGCAAGCAATTAAGCAAGAGGGAAAACCAGGGACCCTACAGTAGGAAAAGAGCATGACAAAGATAGTCCAATACATATCACTTTTCACTATCAATGTAAATGGCCTCGATTCAACAATCAAAAGAAACAGACTGGAAAAGTGGATCAAGAAACAAAATCCAACAATATGTTGCATGCAAGAAGTATCTTTCACTCAAGAAAGAAATTAATAGACTGCATATAAAATGATGTAAAACAATATTCTATGTGACAGAACCCAGAAAAAAAAACTGAGGGTAGCTATTTTGGTTCTAACAATGTCAATATCAAACCAAATGTGATTGAAAGAGGCTAAGAAAGTCACTACATACTTGTCAGTGGAGAACTACAGGAGGAAGAGATAATAATTATGAATATATTTTCACCCAATGTAGGAGCACCCAACTATGTAAGACAAATTTTAACAGATATGATAAATATAATGAATCATAAAATAATTGCTTTGGAGGACTTTAACACCCATTGACACAAAGAGATAGATCAACCATGCAAAAACTGAGCAAAGAAATAACAGGACTAAACCAACCTTGTGAAGAAAGAGACTTCATATACCTTTACAGAATGTTCCACCCCAAAGCATCAGAAAACACATTTTTCTCAGCTGCACGTAGGATGTTCTCCAAAAGTAGATGATGTGCCAGCAATAGAACATGCTTAAATAAGCGCAAAGAATTGAAATTATCCCATGCATTTTATCTGATAGTGCAGTGCAAGTGGAAATCATTGACAAAAGAAACAACAAAAACTACATAAACACATGCAACTAAATATTACCCTACTGAACAATTGAAGGGTCAGGGAGGAAATTAAAGAGTAAGTTAAACAATATTTACCCTCTATCAAAAATGCAGATACAACATACTGGAACCTGTGGGATGCAAGGAAAGCTATCTTGATAAGGAAATTTATAGTGATAAATTCTCACATCAGGCAAACAGAACAAAACCAAATAATCATGTGCTATATCTCAAATCACTAGAAAAAGAAGAGCAAGTCAAGACCAAATTTCAAAGAGGGAAGGATATTATAAAGATCAGAAGGGCTGGCCTGATAGCTCTGCTCTGCTTAGCAAAACGTAGCAGATAGAGTTCAGTCCCTAGCGTGCTGTGCCAGTTCCACCTGCAGGACTCGCTGAGATGGTATTGAGACTGGGTGTGGAGGTGTGTACTTGTAATCTCACAACTTGGAGTCTGAAAACAGGAGAATCACTATGAGTCTGATCTGTGTAGTGTGACACTGTAGACACTGTCCTAAACAGAGAAAAAGAAAAAGAAGAGAAAAAATATCAGAACAGAAATAAATGCAATGCAGGCAAAGAAAACAACAGAAAAAAATACTAACCAACTTTATTTTTTAAAAAAGAAAGAAAAAACAGCAAATTCATGCATGAAGAATTAAAAAGATGAAATCACTATAGATCCTACAGAAATTCAGATTATCAGAACGTATTTCAAAATCTTTGCTCTCACAGAATGGAAAACATAGAAGACATGGACAAATTCCCAGATATATATGAACTACCAAAGCTAAATAAAGAAGATATAAAAAATTTGAGCAATCCAATATCAGCCAAAGAAATTGAAAATGTAATAAAATACCTGCCAAAAAAGAAAAACTCAGGTTCTGATGGATTCACAGCTGAATTCCACAAGACACTTAGAGAGGACCTAATGAAAACTCTTCAGTGAAACTGAAAGGGAAAACATTCTCTCAAGCTCATTCAGGGAGGCAAATTGTGCTCTGATACAAAAACCAGAGAAGGATACAACCAAAACAGAAAACCTCAGGCCAATCTCCCTAATGAACATAAATGCAAAAATCCTCAGTAACATACTAGCAAACAGAATGCAGCAAGTCATCAAAAAAGTAATACATCACAGCCAAGTGGGATTCATCCCAGGAATACAAGGCTGGCTTAATATGGGCAAAACCATAAATGTAACAGCAACAGAGACTAAGACATAAATCTTATAATCATCTGAATAGATTCAGAAAAAGCTTTGACAGAGTCCAACACTCATTCATGGTTTAAAAAACTACAGAAAATTGGAATAGATGATCTTTATTTCAATCTGATAAAGTCATCTATGTCAAACCAACAGTTAGCGTTATACTTAATGGACAAAAATTAAAAGCTTTCACTTTAAAATCAGGAGCAAGACAAGTATACTCACTTTCATCATTCCTGTTGAAGATAATACTGGAAAAACACTAGCCAGAAGAATTATACAAGATAAAGAAAAAAAGCAACAATCCTTGAACAGGAAGAAATGAAATTATCATTATTTGCACATGATGTGATACTCTACATAGAAGACCCCAAAAACTTCACTAAGAGACTTGTAGATTTAATATCCACATTAAGTAGCAAGATACAAAGTTAATACTCAAAAATAAATAGCATTTATATACACAAAGAATGCACTGAGAGAGAAATTATGGAAACCATGCCTTTCACAATAATACTCCCAGAAATGAAATACTTAGGGATCAATCTCACAAGGGAAGTAAAAGATTTATACAACAAACACCGCAGTATGCTGAACAAAAAATCAAAGGGGATTTCAGACAGTAAAAAGATATCCCTCCCTCCTGGATAGGAAGATACAACATTGTGAAAATTGCCACAGTACCAAAATTGTTACACAGATTCAATGAAATCCTGATTAAATGACCACCAACATACCTCACAGATCTAGAAAAAAAAATTCTTAAAATTCATCTGGTAACAGAAAAGTCCTATAATACTATTATAGTTTATGTCTAAGTGCCCTCCCAAAGCCTCATGCAGTCATGAAGCAAACTTCTGCAGTTTGTGATTAACTCACGATCTGTTGGATTATGGTGAATGCAAGGATGACATTACGGTTCTGACTGCTGCTGGCATTATGGGTGTCAGTGCTACATCCAGCCTGAATGTAACATAAGAGAGACAGAGATACAGACTTCCTCTCTGTTGCCATTGTTGCTGTTCTGCCACCATGAACAGCTTCTCTATGCTATGTGCCAGCCCGCCTTGGAGCCAGCTGAGTATGGACTAAAACCTTCAGTAACTGTGAACTAGATAATTCTTTCTTTCCCTCATTTTGAGTGTTGAGTATTTGTCCCAGCAATGTGAGAAGAGTAACTAAGACAAATAGTGAAATCAATCCTGAGCAAGAGAGGAAAGGCAGGAGGCATCGTAATCTGTGATTTTAAATTATACTACAAAGCTACTGTGATAAAATCAGCATGGTACCAGAATAAACACACAGACCTAAGGATCAATGGAACAGATTAGAAAATGTAGACACAAGTTGAGGCACACTCAGCCACCTTATCTTTGACAATGGGACCAAATGTGCCCATTGGTAAAAATGCACTTAATAAACGGTGCTGGAAATACTGGTTTTTCACATGCTGAAGGCTTAAAATAGACAGATGGTTATCCCACTGCCCAAAATTACAGTCAAAATGAATCAAATATTTAAATATTAAAACTGAAACACTAAATCTTCAGCTTTAGTGTAGAAACCTTAAGGACATAGGGGTAGGTAAGGAGTTCTTGAACAAAAATCAGACTGCATGGGAAATACTTTGAAGAATCAATGATTGAGATCTGATCAATTTGAAAAATTTCTGCATGTCAAAAGAAATCACCAACAGAGTAAAAGAAAACCCATGAAGTGGAAGATAATTACAGCAGTATTTTCATCAGATGAAGGACTCCTATCCAGAACATACAAAGAATTTTTAAAACTCAGGCCTCCAAAATTCAAAGATCCAATCCAACAATGGGCATCTGAGACGAATATACACTTCACAAATGAAGAGATATGAATGGCAAATAAATATATGCAAAACGTTCAACATCACTGGACATGCAAGAGACACAAATGACAGCAACACTGAAATATCATCTTACGCCAGATAAAGAGGCTATCAGCAAGAAGGCAATCAATAGCAAACGCTGGAGAGGCTGCGGGGTTAAAGAAGCCCTCCTCCACTCTTGGCAGGAGTGCAG
Source organism: Myocastor coypus (assembly GCA_004027025.1). Lineage (NCBI taxonomy): Eukaryota > Metazoa > Chordata > Mammalia > Rodentia > Myocastoridae > Myocastor > Myocastor coypus. The sequence continues at coordinate 64,501 of PVJA010000309.1, read as the reverse complement.
GCTGGTGAAACCATTATGGAAAGCAGTATGGCAATTCCACAAAAAGCTAGGATGGGAGGTCCCATTCAAGCCAACTATTTCCCTTCTAGGTATTTTTTCGAAAGAACTGAAATCATCACAACACAGCTACATATGTGCATCCATGTTTATAGCAGTGCAATTTGTCATAGGAACATACTGGAAACAACCCAAATGGCCAACAATTATAGAATAGATGAAAAAGACATAGCATTTTCACACAATGGAGTATCATTCAGCTGTAAAATAGGTAAACTGGAGGCCCTTGTAGATAAATGGACGCATCTAGAGACTGTATTGGTGAGTGAAATAAACCAGATCCACATGTGCAAACATCACATTATCTTGATAGCATGAGAGCCAGAAAGAGTAATAAAAATTTAAAAGGTAAAGCAGATACTGTGAGAGGGAAGGAAAGTGTTCAGTAGAAAGCAAAAGCTAGGATGAGGAAAAGATCAAATGACAGAAAGAGGGAAGATGTATACAGATACATGCAAAATAATTGCAATAATTGTATTGTTGATTTCTGCTGGTCTTTTGTATTTTCAGGACTCACTACCAGATCAGACTCATAGTGATCCACCTGTTTACAGCCCCCCAAGAGCTGGGATTACAGGTGTGTGCCACCATGCCCAGTCTCAGTTGCCATCTCAGCATGCTTGAGGGCAAAGCCATCAAGGCAGGCCTGAGGATCTAATTCCCAGCCTCTGCACTTGCTTGCAGGTGCTTTAATCTGCTGAGCTATTTGGCCATCCCTTCCGCTGGTCTTTTTAAAAGAGCAGGTAATGCTTAAAATTTTTTTCACTCTCATTTTTTACCCACTTTTGAATTTCCTGTAACTTTTTGTTATATTTTTTTTCTTTTTCTTACACGTTTACATCTGGTAATCTAAACAGCTACATTAAAGATAGCATCATGTAATGTAGCAATGATTGTTGAATTTCTATTCCATGGTTCAGCGAAATCTTGTATCATTTCTAATTGTTTTCTATCGCAATTTTGTATTCTTTAAGAAAATACATTTAAAAAGAAAAAGAGCAAGTAACTTCAAACTTTGTAACTTTAAAGAAACTTTCATCTGTATTAGTTTGTATAGTGCTTATGCCCATCCTTTGTCACAAGTAATATTTCACCCATTTTACAGATGAAGAAAACCTTACTGATATTTTGCCCTGGTTTACTTTACCCATGTTTTTGCAGCTCCAAATCCCACACCTTTTCTTCTGATATTTATTCAAACACTTTATAGCTATGTATTTTGGACCTGGGCTGATTTACCCCTCCTTAGATGACCTGTTGGTTCCCTAGCTCCTGGTAGGTCACCATATTGATGCACAACTTAGTACAGACACCCAAGGGACATGGAACCCTGCATGCCAGAACTCCTGGACACAAGAGACTCTCCTAACTCAGCCTCCTAGTAACCGGGACTACAGGTGTGCACCACCATGTAGAAATACAACTATATATTTCTGTAGTCTCCGTTCACACTAATGCCAATAGAAATTCCAGTTGGGAGGCGGGCATGCGATTATACCAATAGAAAAATAATTAAACAAGAAAAAATAAAAGCCAGAATTTGACACTTAAAGCCAAAATTTGACACCAATAGGTAACTTATAAGATTACGAGTACCTGGCCTGTAGTAACCTACAAACAGTAAAATCCTTGCAATTATGAATATTTACATGATGAGAACTAAAAAATTAATGTGCCATTTTAGATCAATTTCTGTTATGTCAAAATCATTTGATAATAGAAAAACAAACCCTAACTGTCCCTCAGCAGAATAACGCACATGCACATACATATATTTATATCATGTAATACCAAAAATGATAGAGAAGTATCAAAAACATATTATAAAGGAAAAGTAACTTCTTCTTCAACACACCACAGCCTCCTGTTACCTCTGTTTCTTTCTTTTTTTTTTTTTTTTTTTTTTTTTTTTTTTTTTTTTTTTTTTTTTTTTTTTTTTTTTTTTTTTTTTTTTTTTTTTTTTTTTTTTTTTTGAGGCAGGGTCTCGCTATGCAGTTCAGGTTGGCCTTGAGCTCACTTTTGTAGCCCAGGCTGGTCTCTAACTTGCATCGATCCTCCTGCCTCAGCCTCCCAAGTGCTGGGATTACAGGCATGAGCCACCACACCCAGCTACCTCTGTTTCTTAATAAGCTTTATCCTACCCCCTTTTCAGGAGACCCGCCAGCCTAGTCCACCATCGTCAGCGCCTCATAGGATTACCACCCTAAACTTGAATTGCTTTCTCTGTCTCCAGTTTGCTCCTGCTCCTCAGCCAATTAGTCTTTATAAAGAAAAATCTAAATCCAAGAGGGACAAAGAAAGGGAATCATTATCATTCTCCCCCAGGTCCAATCACTCCACTGTCTGCTTGCACTGGACATGTCTCCCTTCTACTCATTTCTTGCTACTACGTGTGGGCATTGTCTTCAAAAGACCAGCCTTACCTTTTCTTCTATACCCAAAGGTGTTTTCCACACTGTACCCATGCAGGCACCTCCTAATCTTCGAAGTGCCTCCACGAGGAAGCACATTTATTTCCTCTCTCCCCTTCCCTATGACCACTGTGAGAATCCAAGCGCTAGCCTTTCTCCTGCAGTCATCTCGAGAAAACCACCTATCTTGGCCCCTTTTCTAGCCCTGAATCTGAAAGAAAATTCAGACGGAAGTGGCTCAGAAAGATCTAATGCCCACCAACATGGGCTTATTTTACAGCTTCTGAAACCATGGACTTCCCACACACATCCTCCAAGAGCGGGGTGACACCTCTGTGCTTTCTCTGCCCAGGTTAGGTGACCCTGCTAGCGAAAGCATGTATGTATGACTTTCTTGGTTTGAAGTTATAGCTGCAGATTTTACACATTGACAACTGTAGGGAAATTTTGAGCAGAAATTTGGCCACGCTTCTGAAATCAGATGAGCTTACCAATTTGCTATGGTGATGAAGACTTCAAAGTCAGCTTGGTTTTATAAAATTAAGTCTCCCTGTGGTAGAGGACCTCGTGAGCTCCCTCCTCAGAGCTCAGGAATGCATCCCTATGGAACAAAAGTAATCTGAATTTCTTCCACCAGGTTGGGATGTCGATGTCACAGTTAGAGTCTGCACCTGGGGCAAGACAAACTGGAATCAGCCCTGGGAGAAAATAGATAGAATGTCAGCATGCAGAGGTAGAGAATTTCTGCCAAGAAATACTTGCTATTTAGTTTTTGTTTGTTTGTTTGTTTGTTTGTTTGTTTCTACAAACAGGCCCGGTCTTGCCTTTGCCATCCTGCTTTACCTTCTGGTAAAGGAAAAAGTTCTGATGACCAGATTCCTCATCTACTTTCTTACCTTGTGCCTCATGAAGGTGAACATGGGGCCTTCTGCACCTTGAAATGCAGAACAGCCAGCTCCTCAGAAATGATTCAAAAGCCTGGTTTAAAAATTAGCAAGGGGACATAGTTACTGCAAGGGGTGGAGGAGCCAGGAGGGGATATATTGGCATACAACACTGGGCCCTCCAACACTGGTCACATCAACCTTAACCCTCTTGCTATGTATCTCTCTTTGCTTCTCTCTGGTACAGGAATCAGGCCTTCCCTTAGATTCCAGGCACTCCCCAAAGCAGACTATATTGGTCAGGCTCCTCCAGAGAGGCAGAATCAGTAGGTGTATTGAGAGAGAGATAGATTTATTATGTAATTTGGGTCATGCAATTACGCAGAACCAGAGGCCTCAGTATGACGTGCATAAGCTAAGAACTCAGGTAAGATATTGAAATGATTGAGCCCAAGACCAAAGGCCAGAGAAGCAAAAGGCCATTGGCTCATGTTCCAAAGTCTGAGGACAACCAGGAGATCCACACTGGAGGACAGAAGAGGATGGAGGTCCTATCCCAGAAGAGAGAGAATTCAACCTTCCTTTGCTTTATTTGCACACTCGCTGGTTTGGATGATCCCGCACCCCCACCCTGAGGGGGAACCATTTTCTCTGCAACCCAACTTCAGTGCTAATCTCTTCCAAAAGTATCCTCACAGGAACAACCAGAAAGAATGCCTGTCCAGTTCTCTGAGCATCTGTGAACCCAGATAAGTGGAAAGAACCACCACACAAACTCTGAGACGGCAAGATGGGGTGCGAGCATTCTTTCGGTAGGTGGCCCAAGAAGCACAGAAAGAGCTGCGGATTGACACAAGGAAGGCAGCAGGGTGGATGATGACAGCAAGCAGCTGGGTTTCAACCCACCCTCCCCCCACCCCACAAGCCAGCAGATTGTTCCTGGATTTCTGAGACCTGAGAAATCTAGGATATGCAAACAGGTCTCTAACCCTCACGGCTGAGGTTTGTTCACTCCCTGGCACGATGCTGTCTCCTCCTTCAAAGTCCAAGGAACTCTCAGGCTAAGAGATGCAGCATGCAATGTGGCCCCGAAGAAAAGTGCCTGTGGTGACTTGGAGTATCTCAAGTGTCCCTTGGGCATGACACCAAGGTTCCTGTTCAGTTCTCTGTGTTTTCGAAGTCCTCTTGTGTAGTGGATTGCTAGCTGGTGGTCAACTTGTTACACCCAGCTGAATTGACCTAGCATGGTACTGGGCACAGTAGGCCCACCTGATGGTTGTTGCCAGCAGCATGAGATGCAGAACTGGAGAAGAGCTGAGAGAGGCTGTTAGGGATGCTTTTTGGAGAAGCTGCTGGGGGCGTTGCAAGCTGCTGGCTCTCTGGGGCTATTCTGCTGGAGGACCTTGTCATGCCAGTCTTACAAATGAACTTGGCTGTCCTTCTTTCTTGATGAGCTCAAGACCTTCATTGTCACTGAGAATGACTCTGGTTCATTTTGGGAAAGCGCTGGTTCTTATCTTGCGCATTACTTTCTGGCTATGGAGGGGAAGATGGGGCATTGCTCAGCCTCGTGTAGAAGCTTGTCACAGTGGTTTTCATGATGGGAACACAGGTTTTCTCATTGGTGGAGGAGCTTGGGACCTTATTGTCACTGAGGATAGCTATGTGACCTTTGTAGGAACTCGGTTCTTACCTTGCCCAATGCTTCCTGGCCCCAGGTACATCCCTCAGCCTGCTCACACAGATCCTTCATCCTGCTGGCATTGACTTTCCAGCTTTTTAGCTTCCAACACTGACCTTGAGGTCTTTCCAGCACAGATTCAGGAAGCGGGCATGCATGAGACACTCAGTTGGACTCCTGGGAGGCATTGTTAGGGACACTAGGTCTTCAGCTAAACTCATGCAGGACATTATGATGGGATCCAGGTCCTCAGCTGGATTCATTGGTCTTTATTGTATGGACAGACTGATTCTCTGGGTGAATGTAAAATAATCTTGTAAAATATGTCCTGTATTCTATTGTTTCACTTACAAAACTCTCAACTATAAAATCTTGCTTTATCTTTGTGGAAGTTACAACACATAGAAGTAGACAATATATTTAGGCAGAGATAAAGTGGATATTATTTAAAACAGCAGCTACTATCATGACACAGAACCAGGGACAGAGAAGATGCTTGGAAAGTGTGGTTGGCTCAAAGAAAGTGTTAGGGACTCTCTTGGATAATAAAGAAAAAAGAAGACAGAAGAGGTACATAGTGGCCACAGAGAATGAAGATAATACACTGTACAAGTAGAAGAGAAGAAAGCAGATAAAAAATCAGTGAAAGAAAGCAGAAAGAGTGGTGTGAGTGATGAACTCATGTGAAATTCAAGGAAGCACTTGGCATTTTCTTTGGTCTCTTCAAAAAGATTTAGGGTAACAAGCAAAATAATGCCACCACCACCCCGCCCCCCCCACAAGATGTACACTTTCAAATCCAGGGAATGTTCCTTCACAAAAAGGGCTTTGCAGATGTGATTAAGGTTAAAGAGCCTATGACAGAGAAAGTATAGTATTTGGAAATATCCAGGGGAGCCCATATAGAGCTGTAACCAGAGAGACATGGTCCTGTGCTGAGGACTTCTAATCCTTTCCTAGATCTAAAAGCAGCACTGGCTGTGCTGCACGGACCAGAGAGAAGCCTTAGGGGGCTGGAAATAGCAAAAGATGAGACTCTTCTCTTGAGCATCCAGAAGAAATGGCTATTCTGTTGGCATCTTCATTTTAACCCAGCACCACTCAGGGAGCCTGGTCTCCAGAGCTGTCAGGTAAACTTTGTATCTTTTAAGGCATGAAGTGTGCCATGACTTGTTACAGCAGCAACAGGGAAAAAAATACACCGGGGAATAAATGAAAAATCATCACAAATCACTCTCCACCTCTCCGGTATTGGGCCTATAATCCATTTCCCATTTCAGCTGATTTTTTTTTTTCCTCTGCACAACAGAGAATAGCTTCTCACAAGCCTCATTAATATGCATAAAAGATGGCATAATTAGTTGCCACAGGTAACCCTTCTCTGGCTGTGTGAACCGACCTAATGTGCAAATGCACGCTGCACCAGCGAGCAGAACAGTGTGAGTAAAAGTCCCTACTTCATAAAAAGAAATATTTGAATAATATGCAAATGTGCTGGATGCTATTAGCAGGATGTCAGGTTTGACAGTCCGTGTTATTGTGGAAATAAATGAGTTTTGACACAAATAACTTAGGTATGCATTGATTCTTTCTTTTTCTAAAAAAAAAAGCAAATCTTGTAATGAGATGTTATGTATTGTGCAATAGGTTTATAAAGATTTTGATGGCTATTAAGGGAAAAACATGCCAATGGATCGTTTATTAATGTATTCATTAAGATGCACTAAGGTGTAATAATAATTACTTTTCTCTAAAATGGACTCTGGTCCACTTGCATATTTAATTGACTCTGGCAACACACATTTAAGTCAATGAAGCAAGTTATCAGCAATGCGAAGACAGAATTAAAGAGAAATCATATCACCATCACCGGCATAAACTCATTAACGCCTGGGAATATTTTCTCTGGACACTCTTCATCTTGAAGAAGTCTACCTAAGGAAATTCCTCTGGTATGTTGTGCTTTCTCTCCTCTGGGTCTCTTCCTTTTTATTCTTTTCTTCTCGGGCTCTGGTGGACAGCAGGACACAACATGGAGGGCAGAATTTCCGGGCTCTGGCCAACAATCAGGCACTCATGACCTCTGCCCTTGAGAGACAAAGGAGACAATCATCCAGGAAACATCTCTCTTGTAAAGGACAAATACCTGCCCAAGAAGCTCCTGGGTTCACAGGGTGCTCAGAAGCTACCTCCTCTAGGGGTTTGGAGGGGAATATCTGATAGGAAGGAGGTTTGCACTGGAGAGGCTAAGACTGGCGGGCCCTTCGCCCACTGGACACACACTTCCTGTTGTTTCCTACTCAGAAAGGCAGAGGGCCCACTGAGGCCAAACCCTGGATCCTCCCTGTAGGAATAAAGATCCATTTGTAATCAGGCAGTCAGTGGGCTTTAGGGCACAGAGCAGAGTTTGGGAGCAATAGAAAAAAAAAAAAAAAAAAAAAAAGTCAATTAAACTAATTTAAAACAAATCTACCGATTGTGGGTGGGTTATGGAATCACTTGAAGGAGTTCATGTCCAAACTCAAAGTACATAGCATGTCACACCCTGAAGACTATGGACAGAGATGTGGGTCCCACCGATGTAACCACTTCTGTGGCTGATTCCTAAAGCTGATTGAGCTATAGTAGCAGCCAATATTCTCACTGAATTAAGCACCACTCCCGCAAAGCCCCTGCTTCCTTGTAACATTCACTCCTGAATTCATGTCTGGCATGGATGTATCTGACTGGCAAAGTCCAGGTCACATGCCAGCGTACCATTCTCCCTGTAGGGCTGGCCCGCCATTATCTATAGCTACAGTGGATGTTGCTTCTCAGTTTAGCCACGATGTAGAGTATCTCCCAAACATAGAGCAGGCATGCAGACATTGTGCGGACAAAAATCCTGCAGTCGACCTTGGCTGTCCTCAACATAAGGTCTTCTTGATGAATTTAAATTACCAAAAGGCAAAAGCACTTCAAATGGAGCCCACTACAACTCCAACACTCTATATCAATCAAACTCATACCCAAAATTGGACAACACAAAGGGTCGTAGTTATGATATAGGAGAATGAAACTCCCCACCTGAAAGATACCTGAGATGAATTCATGTTCTCTAAAATTGAATAATGAATTTTAGGAACAATGAAGTTTAAAAGCAGAATATATTTATTAGGGAAAGAAAGCCCCTGTCTGTGAGAGGGACTGAAGGGAACGTGACTGGGTTTCCCAGGAATCTGCATTTTCTAGATATATTTATAGAGCAAAACCATGAGGTGAGGTGAGTCTGAGGTGGAAAACATGAGAACTCTCACATGAGGTGAGACAAAACTATGGTCAACCAATGAAACTACAAACACAATTGCTCAGGTAAAATTGCTTCAATCAGGGGTCCAAATGAAGAAGTGAGTCACATGGTGACAGGCACGAATAGAGGGCAGAAGCTTTACTTTACTTTTTTTTTTAATTGATAGAACTATTTTTATTACTTTTAATAAGAAATTGCAATGAAACAGTTTCAAAACATGTTAGTAGAACATTCACAATAATTGCTACAATGCATATTGTTGTCCTCGTTATAGTTATACAGGGCACAGGGTGTAGATATGATAAATTTTCTAATGGTTATTGGCATAATAGATTTATTCTCTTTAATCTAAGAGAAGGTAGTTATATACATAGTCAAATGTTCCATAATTGCAGTATGCTACTGGTGAAACTGGCAATGTTGGAAGTTGTTGAATTGGGCCTTTTATAGCTCAGCATACTAAACTACCCTTAAGTTTTAAACTCTTCCGCTGGGTGGTCAAGGGCAAGTTAAAGCAAGACCTGTATAACAAAATATGTATTTTTGTACCTCTCAAGGTCAATCAGATCTCCTCAGGATTTACTTTGGAACCATGTACAGTGCTTCGTAAAATTGTTGTCAGTGTCAGCTGTCTGGGTGAGTCAGGGTCATTGCTTGAGCAGTTTGCTCTCTATGAAAACCTGAGAGAATGTTTTCTCTCCAGGTGACTCTCCTTAGGCACACTATTTACCTTCAGTCCCTTTCCCCTGTGGTCCCTTAATCACCTTGAACAGAAAATTTGGGAAACTACTGAGTTACAGTATATTACAACACAGGTTCTGTTCTGTCCTGAGTCCTCACTAACCTTGAAGGGCTAGGGCCAAAATACTGGCTCTTCTTGTAGCCCTTTTCTTACTTTTCTAATTTTTGGCCTGTAAATTTATATTGTTAGCCTTCCAGAAGAAAAGCTTAGTGATACCATTACTCTAAAACATTAGGACCTTTTCCCACAGGGGGTTTGGGTTAGTGACTCTTCCTGGCTTCCTCATGGTGATACCGACCTATTTAGAATATCAATCCTGGATGCTTATCTTTAGGGAGATATGAATTCCTTTGATCATTTGTCTTGAGTCCTGGCCCATAGGAGGAGTGCCTATCTCTCCCTCCTTGCAAGATGCCTTGTCTTACCTACTCGCTCCTTCTGAGAGCCTACCCTGTCTGACTGCCTACAATATTCCTATCTAATTCAGCTGCCTGCAACAGTTATACCTTCCAGTTATCTACCTAAGACCATTCCAGGGTAATATCCATCATCTTCTAGTTCCTTCATGATCTCCTCTATTTAGTCATTGTAAAGTTCACCACCAATGATAGACCTCCTAGACTGGGAGAGATAGAGAGAGAGAAGAAAAGAAATACTAGGGAAACAAATAGTGTGTAATATATACACAATAGACGACAACTAATCAGCAAACCCCAAAGTGTTATATTCTGTTTCTCTTTTATGTTTGCTACTGTGAATTCTCACTTTCCTTTTCAGATGACCCCAGTTGGCATAAAACTTCATTACCTCAATATGCACTCTGTGAACACACATTAAGTATTTTTAACCAGAGAAAGAGGCATTTCTGAGAAATCCAGACTTTCAATGGTGCTGTCATACTATGTGCCTTCAAGATGAAGACTGCTCACCAGGAAGGCCAGAACACGATTAGAGTGCAGGAGATTCCAGTCTCAGGCCCAGATGTCTGGGGAAAGAAGGTCAGAGACTGAGTTCAATCACTAAAGGCCAACGATTGAATCCATCACACTTATGTAATGAAACTTCACAGATCACCTAAGTAATGGTGATCAGAGGGTTTCCTCACTGATGAGAGCCTGCTTCTAGGTTCTGGGAGGCTAGCATGCCCCTAGAGGGTGTGGAAGCCCCTTGCCACTGCTGTCCTTAGATCTTGCTTTATACTCACCTTCCAGTTGACATTCCTAAGAGGTACCCTTCACAATAACCAGAGAAGCCCCAGTGTTTTTTCCTGAGTTGTGGGAGTCATTCCAGGGAGTGATAAAACATGAGGAGAGTGTTGTGGGAATATCCAAATTAACAGCAGCACATTGGGGAGTGCAGGTGGTTCTGGCACATATAACTGGCCCCTGAGGTAAGGATGATTTTCTGAGAAGAAATGAACCCTTAACTTCTAGGGTCTGTGTTTGCTTTGGGTGGTGTCAAAATTGCAATGAACTGTTGGAAAGAAAACAGATGTCAGAAAATCAGAAAATTTGTGCAGGAAATCTATACACGTGACATTAGAAAAATTACAGCCATTACAGATGCAAAGATCAACTAGCCTAACAAAACCACTCTAACCATCTTCTTTACCTGCTTTTCCAGAAAGGCTCAGAATTGCCAGCCTCCAGCTCAATGGAGCAATCATTTGTGCTCACTGGTGGAGGTGCTTCTTCACGGGGCATGAAGTCGCTTCATGTTCCTGAAAGGAGAACAAGGAGCGACAGTTAGGTGAGTCTCTCAGTAAGAATCATCTTGTCCAGTCCTTGTTTCCTAGCTATGAGTTGGGTCTCCAACAGCCATCAGCATCTCAGTGGGCTTCTCCCATGCAGGAAGCTTTGGATCAAGGGCTGCATTTTGCCAATTAGGCCCTTAGCAATGGGGGCTGTAACCAAGCCACGCTTCAAGAAACGAAATTAATGTTGTTGAGCACAGGAGTAATCTGTCTCTTCCTCCCTGAGGATGTCAACAGAACACTGAGGAGACATTTGATTGACTGCAAAGAGGCTGATTGGCATCTACAAGGGCTAAGAAATTATCCTCCAGTTTCATGACTGAGTCTCCTCTCTACCGTGGACTCACAACCCTCACTTACATATTAACGGGGACAATGGTATGAATTTGGTCTGAGGTCCATAATCTTACAAAACACCACCCTGTTCACAGTCCTCCAACCGGTGCTGAAAAAGCTACATGACTGGAAGGGCATGTAGATGGAAGATCTTCCAAACAGATGCATGAATTCAATTCAAAGTGTTTGTCCTCAGAATAGAAACAGATCTTCAGAAAATGGGTTAATGAGCATCTAACTTGAGTACACTGCTCTAAAATAATGACCGCTCTCTGATGCATGATGATCTTTGACAACACAGGTCCTGTGACAAACGATTCAGAAAAGTCCAGTCGGGAGATGGCAGCATCCTGACTGTATCCCTGGATCTGTGGTCCAGTCCAGAGAAGGCATCAGAGAGATCTTGAAATGTACTCCCAAAGCGACATGTTCTCTGGTCTCAATGCCATATAGGACCCAAAGTTTAAAGTTCCAGACCTTCCTGTGTATTTGTTTTCCCTATTTTAACAGTCCTTCTTTATTCTTCCCTAAAAACTTAACCCCATCTCTCAACCAGAAGGCTTCTGGCTGGTGCAATCACAAAGACCAGGCGTTCATTGCTAACTGTGGGTAATAATCACAGCTGAAATAGATTAGACAACTTAGACTGGAGACCTTTCTAGAAATCAAGAAAAATCAGGCAATACAGAATTAAATTGCCACTAACATGTCTTCTCTGAATGAGAGAGGTCCAATGAGTTTCTGGTTTGACTTAGGTCTAATGAAAATTCTTTTCCACTGACAAGGTTAGATAAGACATTTGCAATGTATTCATGTAAAAGCACAGTGCTGTCAGAAACTACACAAGCATCCAGCTCGTCCTCATCAACCAGCGTGCAAGTTGAAAACTCGAAGAGCATTTTATGAGAGCTAAAGCAGAAAGCCTACAGCGGGGAAAGCCAGTTGTACCAGTAGGAAGTGGCCAGGTGCATTCTGAATTATGAATGCAGAATGGCTCGGCTTCCATCTGACACCCAGCATAGAGTGTCTGGGGCTCCACTCCCAAATTCCAGAAATGCTGTTAGAAGGGACTGGAAGTTTGGCCAGCTCTAGAAGAAAGACCTGGAGATGCTGAGATCTGAGAGTCCCCATCCTTCACTGCACCTGAGCTGAGCTGAAGGTCAGAAAGATCAGACCAAGGCCCAGACCATTTTTTCCTATCTTGAATGAACAGTGATGAAGCTTTATCTCTGCTGGGTTCAATTGGAGATTGCTATCTAGCTGTCAAGAACAAATACAATTTGTATTATTTTAGAATACATATCTACATCATTGATTCTACTACTATTACTATATTTTTTGTTATTTGTTTTTGTTATTGTTTTGGGTTTTTTTGTTTGTTTGTTTATTTGTTTTTTGCTACAGGGTCTCCCTACACAGATTGGACTCATAGTGAACCTCCTGTCTCAGCCTCCCCAGCACTGGGATTACAGGCATTTGCCACCATATCCAGTCTTGGTGACTGGCTCTGCGCTCCCAGGGCAGGACTGGTACAAGGCATGTGGTACCGGGGATCGAACTTGGGTCCTTGAACTTGCCAGGGATGTGCTTAGACCACAGAGCTACCTCCCCAGCCCTACTATCTTCGTTATGTGTATACACATCTACATTTCTCCCTCTTCACATATGTGCCATAATATTTTTTGAAACCTAATGATATTATGATGGTAGAATGTGAAGAAGAAAAAGTAAGAGGCTCATTTAAAGACCCTAGGAAAAGCCAAGTATAAGAGGCTGTACTTTTAAAGTGAGATAAAATGACTAAAAAAAAAAAAAAAATTGGGGGGTTGGGAGATAGCTTGACAGTCTAAGCACCTACCTGGCAAGCTCAAGGACCCAGGTTTGATCCCTGTTACCTCATGTACAACAGACCTTACTGGCCCCAGAACCCTGGGCACACTGTGCCAGCCACTGCAGCTGGGTGTGGTGGCGCATGCCTGCAATCCCAGCACTATGGAGACTGACATAGGAGGATCGCTAAGAGTCCAAGCTGAGTAGTGAGACCCTCTACCACATAAATAAATGAATAAATAAGTAAATAAATATTTTAAATTTATTTTAAAAAGAATAATTTTCAAGCCAAGTTATTACTGTTTGTTTGGGGACCCAGATGAAAGTCTCAATGTATCTTGCTACATTCAAGTCACTCTTACAAAAATTATTTTAAAAAGAGAAAGAAACAGCTCCTATAAGCTGTTGGATAGAGTTCTTTCATGAAATCTAGCATTGTCCACTGTTCTGAGTTGTGATTTTAATGCTGATATTAAAACTTAAAGGTTTGTGATGTCATTTGGAGCATCTCTCAGTGCCACTTGGGATTGTAGTGTATGTTGCAAATAACCTCAACTTATAGATTAGGTGACTTGTCATGTATGTATGTATGTATGTATGTATGTATGTATGTATGTATTTATCTGTGAAGGTTGGGCTCTCACCACATGTGGTGCCTGGGATGAAAATGTGGTCCCCTGTGCCTGCCTAACCTGGCCTAAGCAGGTGCTCTAGACCACTGAGTTTTCTTGCTGGCCCCATGATTTATCATTATTATGTAGCAATAGAATCAATGATTGCAATAAATTGACATGCTTGAAGTATAATTAATCCATTATTCATCATAATGATTAACCAAAACTTATGGGTAAAAGAGAAAAACCACACAGATATTTTGTATTTCCTATCATGTTATAACCACTGAATAAGCAAGTAATTAACAAAAACATTTTAGCTACAGAAGTATTCCAGCTCAAAATAAAGAGGAAGGACAGAATGAATTAGCAGCATTTTATGTTCCCATAAACAATAAAGGGAACAGATCGTCCAGGCACCAGTACTTACCATTTCAGAAGGTAAGCTAGCCAGCTGCGCAGCAGGCCTTCCTGAAAAACTACCACAGGACCTGTGAATGCATTTGTTGCCTTGCAAAAACTGCAAAATTGCATAGATTTAAATCTTGTCGACTATTGAAATCTATGGAATTATAAGAAAGACAGCCAGGACAACAAGCAAAGGGTACTTTAAGGTGCAATTAGAAAAATCTGGACTGATATAGGGTGTGTAATGTTCTACCTCTGAAAATGTCATTCCTCACTTAATAAGTATAAGAAGAGAGACAGGTGTAAGGATCTGCTGGTCTCTCAGTGTGATCAATTGCACCTGGGGAGAAATTACTGCAGGCATGAGGAAAGAACAGACAGGAGAAGACAAGAGGTAGATTAGGTGGCCCTTTGCTTGGTTGTTGAGATGACCCCCCGCAAAGCAACAGTATGGATGTTTATTTACCTTTGTAAAGTTAGTAGCACATGACACAGTTTGTCTAGTGACTAATAGCTGACTGAATCAGTCCTTATCTCAGGACTGACGTAGCTTGACTGCTCTAGGCACCGAGACCTAGCCCTGCATTCACACATTTGACCAGTTTTCCAGCTTCTATGGCTGCTGACGAATAGAAACAAGGAGATGGACTTTGGAGAGATGAGGAGCAGATATGGAAATGGGGCAAAGACAAACAGGCAATGAAGGGAAGGAAAAGTCAAAGTAAAAAGAGTGAAAATAGAAAATGCATTTGTACCAATGACCTGCAATGAATGTATTTGTTGCCTTGCAAAACCTCAACAGAAATGACTAAATATGAAAAAGTATTGTTTTTCACTAAATAACTATAACAGAGATGGATGGTCTGCAGGGTAAAACAGAATTAGAAGCATAAAATTGATAGCAAGAAGGGGTCATCCAGTCCTAATTTAAAAAAAACACTGTAAAATAATTATGAAACCATCTGGAACATCGGGACACTGGACAACTGCAAATATTCTTAGGCTATAGTGAAATAATGCTCTGAAAATTACGTTTCTAAAAAGGTTTGCCTTTTAGAGTCACGTTTTCAAAGGTGCCAGAAGAAATGGGCTCCTACACAGCACTTTCTTCAAAATAACTCAGAGATGTAGCAGAGGGTGGATATAGACAGAAGCAGGTAAGTGCTATCAGGCAACAATTGTGGGAGCTGTGGCTGGCCACGCACAGGTGCACTGCGGTACTCTATGCACTTCTATGTTTTTTTGATTGTCCTATAAAAATAGTTGCTAAAACTTTTGCCTCAAAATAAGCAACAGTGGAGGCTCGGGAGATAGCTCCATGGCACAAGTGCCTGCCTGGCAAGTGCAAGGTCATGAATTCAAACCCCTGTCCTGCAAAAAATAAAAATAAGTAGCAGTATATGTAACACATATGATCAAAAAGGGGGTTATGTCACTCAGTGTAAAATAAAATAGGTCTTACCTACAAATGAGAGAAAGAAAATGCAAATAGACAATTATGTGTAAGCAATCTCACAAAGAAATGAAAATTACTAGTAATACAATAACAGCATTTGAATTAATGTGCATTTCAAGCATAGTTCTGGAGAAGAAGGTTAGAGGAAAATAGGAAGTTATATCAAGACCAGAGAGAATACAAGGTAGAATGAGCATCCAAACAGGTCTCTTAAGATGCACAGAATGCTAAACCTTTCACCTTGAGACAGGTGTGTGTGTGTGTGTGTGTGTGTGTTTGTGTGTGTGCGCGCGTGTGCGCGTGCGTGTGTGTGTATAGAAATACACATGTATATGCATACATGACCTAAAATAGAAAATACATTTGCACAGTGTTACTTCCTGAAACACAACTAAGAGACAAAATTAAGTCAATAGTTTGAATCAAAATCAATTTTAAGCAAAATTGTTGTAAAACTACTGTGACAGAATAGCTGGCATTCTGGCTAGGACTTCAGTTCCTGATCAATACATAAAAATTATTCTCAAAAACAGTCCCAGGATCAATCTTCATGGTTTGGTCCTACAAAAGACAACATCCCCATCCATGGAGATCACTGTGTTGACCTAAAGATATTTGAGATGCACCGAGTGACCAAACACCAATAACCCATGGACCTTGCTGACCTGGAGGATTGCATTTGCTTATAAAAAGTATAATAGATTGGAAGAATACAACTACATAAAACACTCAATAGTACATAATGTACAACATAAATATCTGCTTCAGTAGTTGAGATAAAAAAAATTTACAAGTCAAAAAGCACAGCACAGAGGCTGCAGAGATAACTCAGCAGACTAAGTGCCTGCCTAGCAAGCACAAGAACCCGAGTTTAATCCCTGATGCCACATGCAGCACCTGACCCAGAACCTCAGGTGCTCCTTGCTGGCCTGAAATCAGATGTGGTAGTGCATGGCTGTAATCCCAGTGCTAGGGAGACTGGGACAGGAGGATCACTGTGAGTCTGACCTGTGTAGCGAGACCCCGTGCCACATTAATTAATTAATTAATTTTAAAAAATTAAATAAAATTACAGCACAATACTGAAGACTACTTGTTCAAAAATTATAGAACCAGGTGCTGTCATTAAAAACCCATATCACTATGCATTAGGAGGTTAAACAAACTAAGCTGATAGAACCAACACAATTAAAAGGAAATTATAATTAACAGTTAAAATAGCATCAAGTACACAACATGTTGAATTCAACATAGCACATACAATGCAAGTTTATCCCAAGTGAAGGAAATTTCAGCTTTGTGAGAGTAGGTAGTATGGCTAGTACTATATGTCAGAAATCTCCCACTAAAAAACAATTTGGTAAAGTGGTTCAGTGGTTTAAAGCGCCTGGTTAGGAATTCTGAGGCAACCACAGGAACCAAGGTTCAATCCTTGGCACCAAATGCTATGCCAGCCCCTCCCCCAGAGCAGGCTGAGACAGCCATAATTAAAAAAATAAATAACAAACTAACCTAGGCAGAAATGTACAGTGTGAAAATCAATTGTTCCTTGACGTACAATTTGACTTCTTAATGATAAAATATTTCCATACATATATACACATATGCATGCACATGAACACAGTGAAATTGACTTAGAAATTGTTTTCATAAGTAAGAATATATTTTAAATACCTATCTGCAGTATTTTCTCCTTACCAATAACACACAGAAGTCTTTCTCTGATAGTGCTTATGTATCCACCAGACTTCTTAATACAAGATTTCTTAGTAAATTCGTCTTCAAAAACCTCATACTAACTGGATTTTAACTTATGAATATCAAGTTTTAGTAAGTCTTAGTGATCCCTAATCTGATACACACAAACAGGCACACACACACACATCAAATAATGAGAAATCATATTTGACACATTTGTACTTATTAGAAGAACTTGGTAAGGTGGATAGTTTATTTTGAAACTAAAATGTGATAAACTATGTAAAATAATGTGGACTCTCACACTACTGAATGGGCATATGAGTAAATATAAGTTTTAAGTTTCAAACTGCAAAGCAGAATAATCTTGTCCATACTAACTATATTTACATATGCCTTTATGTACTTATCAAAATATGAGCTCTGTGAGGAAGAAAGTCATGCCTATGCTATTTTTCCTGTTTAAAATACAGGCATAAAGCAACAATAACTCTTCCCTGAATTTCTATCTGGCCTGTATGAGTCAATTATTTAAGATGCACTTATTTCCATAGATAGATGGAGGGACAGACTGACAGACAAATGGATGGATGGACACATGAGTGGATGAACGCAAGTAAAGGCCCAAGTGTGGCTTCTGTGTATTACATTACTTGGGAAAATCTTGATGAACTCTTACCAACTATCCCCTTTTATTTCTAGCACTTTCATTTGCCAGGGTTAATGCACAGCAATTTAATATGCAGTCTTTGTAAAAAAAAAAATTGTATTGGAGGATGAGGAATAGAGGAGATAGCCTTTGAGTCTGGATTTTCATATGTGAATTCAATTCAAACTCCAGTACTCCAAACTCATGCGAACCAGTGTCCCAAACCCAGAGACCTGTGATCCTTACCTAGGCACAAGGACAAGTTAGATGTGGACATTTGCACAGTATGAGGGCTCTTTAATGAGAACCCAGTAATCTAATTTGTCTACAGTGTTCTTCTTAATACCAAGGTGGTAGACCTCTGTCGATTGTTCTGAAGAAATAACTAAGAGAGAATGAGAAGTCTTGCTCCACTAGGAACAGAAGTTTCCCAAATCTGGTTTAGTATAATGTTGTTATAATTTCTTTAATTGACAGCATCTTTATCTCAGAATCTACTTAGGTTACCACAGTGGCCCTCCTGGAAGGATTGGCATCCATACAGGTTGCACTCCTGGGCATATGAGGGAGGTTTTCATTAAAGAAAGAATGCCTGCCTGGTGGAACCTGTCCTTTGTGCCTAGAGATGAAGCCAGTTCCCAAATAAAACAGTTCACAGAGCAAGCTCAACAAGACCAGCTGAGAAATGTGGCTGAAAACCAGATCATAAGGGATGGATCTCTTTTACCAAATTTCATTGTCCCTCTGTGTCCGTGGGAACTGTTCTCCCATCCACATGCTCAACCAACCACGAAGAATAAAGATTTAAAACCCTGTGTCTGTACTGAACATGTGTAGACTCTTTTTAAATTACTCCTTGAGTAATACAACATAACAAGTATAGTTATACACAGTGTCTACATTTTATAGTTATTATAAGTCATCTACAGATGATTTAAAGCTGTGAAAGGTTGAGCTGTAAAAGGCTCAAATCAACGACTTCAGACAATTGCCAGATCTGCAAATAACCCACTACTGTTATGGTCTATTGGACTATATTGAGTTATTTTGCTGAATACTAGTGCCTTCAATATTTGAAGTGGCAGCAAGTATTAAAATGTCTTTTAAAGACTTCTCCAAATACAGCTTCTCTAACAGCAATGGAATACTCATCCCTGATAAAACAAAGGTGGAAAAAAAGAAAGAAAAAAAGCAGATATAAATGAAGGACCATTTTGTAGTGGGAAAACTATATACAGGTATATACAAAATAGCATAAATATACAGCTACCTTCTATTAGTTCAAGGAGAAGAAAAGTCTGTACTAATATTGTTTAGACAAGATATCATGTCTGTATCTTGTCCTCTGAATAACTACTACAAAGACATGGGCCAGCAAGATGGCTCAGCAGTCTAAAGCACCTGCTTAGGCAAGCTTAGGCAATTCCAGGGACCACTGTTTGAATTCCAGCCCCACGTGCTGCACCAACCCCACCCCCACATCAGGCTGAGCAGGACATAATATAAATAAGTAAATACAGTTTCTTATGAAGACAACAATATGCAATGCGTTAATTATTGTAACTGTCCTACTAACCTATTTTGAAACTGTTTCATGGCTTTTTCTCATTAAAATGAATAAAAAATATAAAATATAATAAAGTAGATAGGAGAATATATGTGGGTTATATACAAATGCTCTTTTACTTTATGTGAGGGGTTTGAGTGTCCAGAATTTTGATGTCCATTAGGTTCCTGGAACCAATCTGCTATGTACTCTAAAGGGAGATTATACCTCACTGTACAAAGTTCTGTGACAAGCACTGAGTGTATTTTATTTCCTTTACTTATTTAAACATTTTCTAAATAGGTGTTACTATTATCCCCAATTCTCAGACGAAGAAAATGAGGTTTGGGAAGGACATAATTAGTCCAAGTTAGCACAATTAGTAAGGTACAAAGAGGCTACCAATCCAGGCTGTCAAATTTCACTCTTGCTTTCTCAGGACTTTGAATAATCAATCTCTCCCCAAGGTCTGTTTGTTTAAATCATATGAATGGAGAGCTTTATCACTCATTCAGCATCCTCAGTAAGTCATATCCAGTTTACAAATGCTACTGATGTATCAGTATACTGCAGCAATAACGGGAATCAAGAGAAATTTTAGAAGTTCCCTAGAATTGACACAACAGATGGCATTGGTATGGTCCAATGCTTAAGGTAAGTCTCACTCTTCCAAACTGGAGCCAGACACCAGCTTAGAGTAGAAAAACCTGTTATTAATAATATTTAACATTTTCATGGAATATTAATCATTAATATAGATTCTGAGATTAACTAGTACGGTGGTATCTTTGCATGTAGCGTATCTAGCCAATAAAAGAATACAATAAAACCAATTTAAAAGTACAATAATAGCTTTCATGTTACAGTAGTAATAAATGCCAAATGGGTGTTTAATTCTTTCAGGCTATTAGACAGGTAACTCTCAGAAGTGAAAAAAAAAATTAATGCAAAGCAGTGATGGCAAACCTTTTAGAGTTTTCAATCATAACGAACAGTCCACTGCAGTCTGCATGCCGTACGTTCATCACTACTGGCCTAAACATTTCACTGCTGATTTTTAGATGGTCCTTGGAATGTGAACTCCATGAGAAAAGACGGCACTACTGGGAGGGATCCCAGGCAATCCAGGTTTCACCATCACTGATTGCATCCAGAATGTGTCCCAGTAAAATGCAGTTGGAGCAGAATGAAGCAAATAAGGGTAGTATATTAGGTGAAGTTCTCCAGAGACAGAGAACTAGTGGTATAGAGATACCTAAAATATTTATCATTGGAGTTTGGTTCACATGATTATGGATGCCAAGAATTCCCATCAGATAGCATCTGCAAGACAGAGCCTGGGGAGGCAGCAGTATAACGTAATCTAAGACCAAAGACATAAGAATCATGTGCTATGTACCCAAAGGCGGTTAGAATGGATATCCTCTCTCAAGTAGAAGGTGAATGCCTTCTTCCCTACTTAGTCCATAGATGCAATCGATGACACTCTGCCACATGGAAGGAAATAGGTTTTTTTTTTTTCCTCAGTCTATACATTCAAATGTTAGCCTCTTCCAGAGAAAAATTCAAGACATATTCAGGAAGATATAGCCCACCACCTGCTTGGCACCCGTCAGCCCAGCGAAGCTCATATACAGTGAGGCACATTGGGCTCCCCATGCTTCAGGTTTGGATAGTTCATGCTTGATGCCCATGGACACCAGGAAGGAGAAGGTAGCATGGCTCCTCCACACGTGTCTTTAGCCCATCCTGTTCTACAAGGGATCTGCAGTTCTCCTGTGCACTCCCCGCCAAGCCTTCATTGTTGGGTCAGAGCGCATCAAATCATGGTGGGATTTCCACTAAGACCATGCGGCGGCAGCCCGTGCAAAACGCCCTGTGAACCACAGTGACAGGCTCATTTAGAAACAAATTAAGGGTTAAGTAAAAAGTGCATGACAGAGGCAAAATGGGGTGTCCCTTTTTCCCTTCTTGTCGGTTAGAATTAGAAAGTGCCCATGAGCAGCGGGTGTCAAGAATATGAACGTAAGATGTCATTTTGGCTGCGTCTAATTGAAGCGGGGATAAATGGAGTGGAAAGGCAGCATCTAATCCAATCAAAACATAAAAAAGGAATTTTGACATGTAAATTATAAACTTCCTGCGTATTTTGTCTCCCCAGTGACACCCTCTTCTGTCATTTTTTTTTAAATTATATCTTAATCTCCCAGTCTTCTAATAATTATGTCATCATTCTTGGGCCCTGAACACTGTGTAATGGTATTTTATGGGATATGCCATTCATTATTAACTAAACTCACTCTGGATCCCCAGCGATACCATATCTCATGGTGTTCAAATATGCCTAGTGTCAGCTCGCGTTTTGTAAGTGCTGTGGGCTGTTCCACTCTCTGCTTTGCAGTCACACGAGAACAAGTTTGTGAAGCACTTTCAGACAGTTAATCTGACTCGTCGGTGTTTTATGTGGGAATATCTGACACCTTTGTTCCTTTTTTTTAATAGAATGGGTGATTGGTTTAAAATATAAATCTGTCATCACTGGAGCTCAGTGACCAAGTGCCATACTTAGAGATCTGAGTGCTGCTGTTAAAGAGCCAGGACTGACATTAGATGACGAAGCCCACAAAAATACAAGCCAGTTACTAAAAAAAAATGCCAGTTTCATACACAGAGAGTGCATATTCTTAGTGGTGGGAGGCACTTGCCCATCTTCTGTGAATGATCTCAAAGCAGGACAGAATCCTCACAATTCCACAGCCTGTGCTTTGGGAGTTTACAGGTGACAAGAATGATAGCAACCAGGTGTAGGACTTTTTTCATGAGTCTCTGTTCATTGGAGCAAAAACAGAGCTAGGTTTCCCCAGGGTCCCATCTGGGCTACACTTAGCCTTGTTGTTCACCCAGAGCCCTTGTGCGCATCTTAGAACCAAGGAACTCTGTCCAGGACCACTTCTGAAGTGGAACTCAGGCTCCTCTGAGGTTCTGATCAGAGATTCTGGCCTCAAGAGCAGCTGATGAAGCTCAAAATCACTGGCTATCCACACTTTTTTACAAGAGATAATCTTTTAGTGAAGGCTTATATTTATAGTAGTGAGGTAGAGAAAAAATGGCACTGGGTTCACAAAGACAGAAGTTCGAGTCCTGTGCATGACCCTGGTAAGTCACTTGGATCCTGGCTTAGCTTCAAGATGCTCACCGGCTGCAAAGGTAATGCCACATCTCTGTCATGGCAACTGTCATTTCCTGTGCACTGGAGCAATTAAAACTAAGTGTCCAAGCATGACTAACTCCAGCTGTCTGAGAGGCTGAGGCAGGAAGAACCCAAGTTTGAATGCAGCCTGGACAACCTCAGTACTTAGCAAGAGCAACTCTAAAATTAAAAAAAAAAAAAATCTATGTATGTATGTATCTATGTATGTATGTATATATATATATATATATATATATATATATATATCAAGGTATGTATCCCAGTGTCAATTTTCATTACTGACACAAAACAAAATGCTTAATCCAAACTAGAATAGAACATGCAATTTAAATTAATAATCCTAAGTGTGTAGCCCTATTCTACCACTCATTAGCATTTAGGCATCAGTATACCTTTTTCTTTAAAAATGATGAGTATTTCTAAGAGTTAAAAATGAGGTAGCTCAGGCCTACCTGTTTTAGAAGTTGCCTGTCATGTGGAGTATGTTGAAAGACCATCAGAACCATAGGCTTTGTCATTAAGTCAGGTCAAAACAACATAACTCACATGAGGCAGGTGACAGTAAGTCTGAATATGAAAAGAGTACAGAATGTGATCAAGCTACAGGGATAATGACCAGGGAGAAGCCCAGGGGTCTAAGCACCTGTTTAGGCAAGTTCAGGGACCTGGTTTTGATCCTCTGTGCCATGTGCCACACTAGCCCTCCTCCGGACACACTGAGCCTGCCACCGAGACTAGGCATGTTGACACATGACTATAACCCCAGCACTGGGGAGGATGAAAACAGGTGGATCACTATGAGTCTGAGTAGTGAGATCTGTACCAAATACATTAAGAAAAACAGCTATAGGAACAGGTTATTAAACCACAGCAACTACACGCTTCAGGGGAATCCAATGTCAAGTCCTCTTCCAATTAAAAGGAACAAAAGACTGCCTAGGAGAGAGCCCCTAATACCACGAACATGAGGTTAATGCTTCTATCTCACACAATTTGTAAGTACAGTGGTTTCTTTGTATTTGAGATTCTATAGTCTGCACTTGCAGTTATCCATGTTAACCTCAGTCCAAAAATATTGGATGAAGAAGCCCACGAATAATTCCTTAACTTTTACATAGCTATTATTACAATATACTTGTACAGCTGTTCTATTGTGTATTGTCACTCATCATTTACTATATCTCGTTTATAAATTAAAATGTATCCTATCTATGTTGCATTGCAAATACAACACAATTATATGTAGGCTAATGAGGAGGGTGTGATCTGAAAACAGTGTTAGTAGGTGGTTCTGTCCTTATGCAAATATCAGTGTGTACTTCTCAATACCCAGGTAGTTAGCATGTCACTGGGCTATATAACCATATGGAACCATTACTGTACTTGTACCTAAGGAACTTAAATAGTCAAGAGGAGGAAAAGGGTTGTTTCAGCCACAGTGCACCTACTCTTTTGTGTGTGTGTGAAGGATCTCACCACACAGCTTGAATTTGTAGTGACGCTCCTTTTTTCAGCCTCCCCAGCACTAGGATTACAGGTGTGTACCACCATGCCTGGACTCAGTCACCAGCTCAGCATGCGTGGGGGAGGGGCCAGCATGGCATGTGGTTCTAGGGATCAGTCCCCGGCCCCTGCTCTTGCCTAAACAGGTACTTAGTCCACTGAACTATCTGACTGGCTATAACAATGTATGTATTTTATTAGCTCCTATGCAGACTTAAGGTGCAAGTGTCATAGTTTGAAAATACTGAAGTAAAATAACTGAATGCCCAATGCTTTCAAAAATATGAGAGTAAATTGTGAATATTGTAAGATTATTACTATGGTGTATGGTACTATTTTAAGCAGAGTCTAAAAGCATATGCAATCATTACGAAGCTAATTTACATCTAGGAATGTGTTAAAATACATGGCATTTAAAATAAGACCCAGTTGCAGACAAAGGGCCCTATTTCCACTTACCGCCCAGAGCCAGTGGGAGATTCAGCCCTGCCCTTGCAGCCCTATGCACTTCTGATCCATCACCAGAAACTCAGACAGAGAGCCTTGGTCAAAGAGGGGTACCCAGCCCATCCTGCCTTGGGCATCTCCTTGAAGGATCCCACACCAACAGAAATGCCACTGGATTTGCCACAGACCAAGTCACCCTTGGAGATAGCTTAAAATCTCTTCAGGCCTGCAAATGGCATTCACATAGCCTGGCCAGTGTTGCAGGGGAGCACATTACATCCAGCTGAGCATGGGCGAGACGACTCTTTGCTTCTGCTCATGCATTGAGCACCACAGCACAACTCAAAGTGCATACCAGCCACTGCCCAAACCATATGCTCCTCCTCTGTCTCTGTCTCTGCCTCCGGCTCTGTCTCAGTCTCTCTCTCAGTGTCTCTCTGTCTCTCTCTCGCTCTCTCTCACTCTCTCACTTGCCTTCCCTCTCCTTCTCTGCCTCTCTTCCAATTTCCTCCTCTCTCTCTCCCTCCCTCCCTGTGTCCTTACTTCTCACTTCCTCCCTCTTTCCCTCCTTCCCTTCCTGCTCTTTCCCTCCTTCACTCTCTCTCTCTCTCTGCCTCTTTTTTCTCTCTCCCATCCCCTCCCTATGTCACTGGGTGTACATTTATCTATCCGGAGCCCCTGAGAGATAGGAATCAAAGGGGACCCTGGGATTACACGAAAAGAACCAGATCAACAAAGACTGGGCTTTGCGGATAAAAACCAAAATGCTCCCCACTTTGCTCTGCAGTTGCCAAAACCCCAAGCCCCACCCAGCGCTCTGCCTC
This sequence comes from Myocastor coypus, assembly GCA_004027025.1. NCBI lineage: Eukaryota > Metazoa > Chordata > Mammalia > Rodentia > Myocastoridae > Myocastor > Myocastor coypus. The sequence goes on along the minus strand of PVJA010000309.1, from coordinate 39,162 downwards.
AGGCTCTAACACAACAACTCCTGGGCCATTTTCATAGCCTGAGCACTTGCTCTTCCCATTACAGCTTAGAGGGGTTTCCCATATCCACTTCCCCCTACAGACCCCTGCTGAGGGCTCTCTGTCCTCATTTTCATTCCCTTTCACTCAAAAAAGAACTTTCTAATGGGTAACCCTGTCCTTAACCCTGCCTTGACTTTCTTTGTTTCTCCCACTGAGTGCACCGTTATCTTTTAACTTTGTTCCTGGCACTTTTCTGCATAAAACTCTGTAAAAAGCTGTAGACTATACTGCAAGAACAGACCATAGGTACATGATAAATCCCAGCCTCATTAGCATCCTTGTGAAGCATTCTCTAGATGACCAATGAGCAGCAACAAGCCCTTCCTCTATGCTACTTCTGTAGCCCATATACTTGCCATGTATTATTTTTCTCCAAATACCTATTGTATAGCACATGCGCTGACACTAGAGACTAAACAGACATTTATTTAGTCTTTTGAGTCTTCCATTTAGAATTTTACACTTTTATTTGTCTAAATGCCATTCTCAGAAATACATTGGCCCAAATCATAACTAATATATATATACATATATACATATATATGTATATATATATGTATATATATGGAAAGGCTAATAAATAAGCATATTTGTGTCCCAGAGGCTTGCAGAAAATCATGCAGTAAGTGGCCTGTGTGAAGGTATTTGAATTAAAATAATAATAACTAAACACATCTCAGCCAAACTAAGGTTTCTGCAGAAGATTTGTTCCATCAGTAATGTGATCCACTGGCTAGTGCATCACCACCCTGATCTTCACTCTGGTATCAGGGACTGAACTCAGGACCTTGTGATTGCCAGATGGATGCTTATTCCACTAAGCTATCTCCAGGCCTTGACTTTAACAAAATAAATAACTTTCCCACTGGTATGGAATTTTTGTGTTCCATAATGTAATTTGTAATGCCTAAGACACTGAGAATTAGTGAACTGAAAGTTCCTTAGGAAGCCACATCAAAAGTTGGAATCATAATGAGCTATCTATGACAAGTGGTCTAGAGTTTCTAAACTCCCACTTCCAGTCCCCTGTTAGAGGTGAGCTGCTGGGTTCAACTGTTTATGCTTAGCACAGTCTTTTGCCCCTAGAGATCTCAATAATTAATGCAGAATTGATGAATAAATAATTTAGGCACAATGCATTCCTCTCATGCTCTGACACATGGTTGAAACTACCCCACTGCCAAACTCCAAGCAATACAAAGACCCCCATTGCCACGTGGGACTCAGAGTCATGTATGGCATAGTAAGAGACTGAATGAAAAGGTTGGGATTTGATAGAGAGAATCCAGTGCCTGTGTCAGTCACTAGCCATTTTTTCAGGGTACAGAAAAGGCAGAAGTAACTTCTAAAATTCTTCAAAGAAGCCCATGGGTGAGTAGAGGAAATGTGGATGAAGATCTCCAGTTTGAAAGCAAGCCATGAGTGTTTACTGACAGAGAGGCTGACTCCTGCAACTGACTGCAGAGGGAATCAGAATCAAGAAATAAAGAAATCCAGACAAAATTCAGGAGAACATTCATCCTCATCTTTAGGAAGAGGGGTTGAAAGCTGAGGCCAGACCTGCAATGTTTATCAATTATAGAACTCTTATTTCTGACCTAGCTTACATTAACTGAAAGGTGGATTTTCAAGAAAGCTCTTAAGTGTCAAAATAATATTCTTAATGTATTATGCAACTGAATCCATAATCCACAGGCTACAGGACAGGCTTCTTTACATTTATTACATGGCATTCAGTTGACACCTAAATAGACATAGGGCATTCACTCCATAGTCACACTGTGCCCTGTTGCTCTTTAGAAGCATCTTTTCTCTGTCACTATTGTGATTTTTTCTTTTATTTTCCATTCTTTTTTTAAAATAAGAGTTTTAAATTTATGTTGTAAAAATAAGCTCTGGAACTATTATTTTTTTTATTCAAACACCTTAGCCTAGACCACACGTATCTTTCACTGCAGTTAAACCTTCTAAAACTTTGTTATTTTAATTACTTACTTAAGAGTACATTCTGATCCTTTTACACACAACACTATGAGCAATGAACAAATCAAGGTAGTCGGCTTTTCAACACTTTTTAAAAAATTTTTATTAACACGTAATATTTGTAAAGCACTTTGTTATATTCCACAAATGTATACAATATGTAGAACACACTGGACTCGTGACTATACTTTAAAATAATAACCTAATGTGAATTTTTGTAATTTTTGTAACTAGAAGAGAAGGACTCCAAGAGGCAGAGATAGAAATGGTAATTATGTAAAAGCAGGTCTACAAGGCAGGTGTAAGATGCTGATACAAGCTACAGTGCTCTACAGGAGCAGCGCCCAGTCGGTGAAGCCACATACTACATCACCCAGCACAGTACCTCCGACACTTTTCCTCCACCTGCTCCTACCCCAGGCAGCCTTGCAAACTCTGAAAAGCCCTGCCAGCTGTGCTCTCACGGTTCCTCCATATATGGCAGAGTGGAGCATAATCAGAGTTTTTTTTTTTTTTTTTTTTTTTTTTTTTTACCCACGCTCGTGTCTTTCCAGGCGCTCCAGCTGGAGATGTCTGACGAAAAAAGTCAACAATAGCATCCTTTGTTGTTGCACGTATGGCCATGGTGCCACAGAGGATGAAAAGTTATTCGGTGTTGAGGTTTGGCTTAACTACCTCACAGTTTACCCAGAGCATCACTCAGGCAGCGTGTTTGCTAACATACTGAGGACATGGAATGCTGTTCGGGAAGGTGTCATTTCAGCAAGTTGGCTTTTGCACTGAATAAATTTGATAAAATTATTTTATATTTCCTGTTATACTATCTTATAAAAATTAATGAAAAAATATGTGATCTTGGGTCATCTTGCATTTAAATAACTAGACTGGAGAGTGGTTAAATTCCCCATAGGATCTGCTTCATTCCCCATGAGGAACACAAAGATTGGAGGAAATGTCTCTAAGAATAACTTTGTTTCTAATTTTGCCTGGTGTTGCTACGCAGATCTGCCCTGATCTTTAACCTTGCGTTCCAGGAGCCCTGTGCTGTTGCTACGGGAGTTCCTTCATCTTTTCTCTCATTTCAGTCACTCCTCTAGTTAGAATCGCTCCATTCTACCACCTCAGAGTATCACATCCTGCCCGCTCTTCTAAGAAGCTGGTCACCAAGAAAACTTTTCCCATATTCAGTAGTTGACAAATGCCCCCTCACTTGAGCTTGTCTCTCTTTACAGACTGGGAAGAGAGAGGTGTGGCATCCGCATTCCCACACTGCAAGAGGAGACAATGGGGTCTAGAGACCTTGCTGGTAGTTCAGCCCATTCCTCTAATTCATCATTTTATAGCTTTAGACACTCTTGGGGCCCAAGAGGTGGTGTGACTGGGTTGCTTTGTTCTTTGCCTCACTCTACACTCTACAGTTGTCATTTCTATTCCCAGCCCACCACATACACCTTCCCAGCCTTATTTCTACCATCATATACCCTCTACCCCACATGGGTAACAAATAAACAAAAACTACCAGTACTCATACTTCCTCCATAACCCATTCTCTACATCATTTCCATTCCTTTCCCAATTCAATTTACTTTTCATGACTGATGCCCAACATTGGTTTCCCAGTGGTAATCCTACCATTTACCATGCCTCTGATTTGAAATCTTTTCTGGGCATTCTGAACACTAGATTCACCCGCATTGACCTTGAGTGACGTTAGTGGCAATGGCTTGATGACTTTACACACCCCTCTCATATACTGGATGGAAATTCCACGCAGGTAGTGCAGGTGATCCCCAGTGAATGTGACTGCCCCATAGGCCCCAGCAGTCCATGTAACTAGAACTTCTACTAGGATTCAACATCTTCTAAGAGGACAGAGACATTTTCCAAAAATCTTCTTCAGCCTTATGCACTTATGAAGGGTAGAAGAATGAGATCACAAATATGTCACTCGAATTACTAACACCAGCAACTATCCTTAGGAAGCACACAACTGCATGGGAGAGATGATCCTTGTCTTTTATTGCTGAGGTTAGTATCTTCTTTCAGTGAGCTACTACAGCATTGTTTCTTATATGTTGACTCACATCCTGTGTCAAAGTTTAAAGAATACTTCAAGGAAGCTTACAATGATGCAACCAGTACAGCTAGATAGGAATTATTTTTAATTTTAAATAATACCAATTTTGCCAATAAAAGGTAAACATGAAATTTTTGAGGGAAGAATGAATATAGTTTGCAGAGCATACATGGGGAAATTCCATACACTGTATAAGTGAGTCTCAAAGTTAAGAAGTATTATAGTTTGGAAATGAACAAAAATCTTATCCATAAAATGTAGAAAACATAGCATGGGCATCTTTGTAATTGAAAACAGTAAATCAACTAACACTCATAAAGTACTAAAGTGGTCTCTTTTAAAAGATACAATACAGTGACTCATTCAGATGGCTGACACTGACAACAGTTCTACAAAGTGTCAAAGTAAATCCTGAGGGAATTTGACTGACCTTGGGAGGTACAGTTCCATGTTTTGTTATGCAGGTCTTACCTTAACTTTCCCTTAACAACCCAGCAGAAAAGTTTAACCACGAAGCATAAAACATAAAGCTAGGTTAGTACACTGGGCTGTAAAAGGCTTAAATCAACAACTTCCTTCATTGCCAGTTTTGCAAATAACCCACTGTGATTATGGAACATTGGATTATGTAAACAACTACTTTCTCTTAGTTCAATGAGAAGATATTTTTTATGACAATAATGATTACAAAAATTATCACATCTACACCCTGTGCTCTGTATAACTACTAGGAGGACAACAATGTACATTGTATCAAATACAGGAAATGTACTACTAAGGTGTTTTGAAACTGTCACACTGTTATTTCTTATTAAATGCAATAAAAAGATGAAAAAATATTTTAAAGTATTATATTAAATTTTCCATATAAGAAGAATGATGTGGGCCGATGAGATAGCTCAGCGGTCTAAAGCACCTGCTTAGGTCAAGCTTAGGTAACCTCAGGGATGGTGGTTCGATCCCCAGCATGACATGCTGCATCAGCCCCATCCTTAGGACAGGCTTAGCCAGACATAATATAAATAAAATTTAAAAATTGAAAAAAGTAAAAGATAGGATACATTTAGAAAGTGCTTATTCTTCTTAAAAACACATGAATTTTTCTATATAGAAATGAGAGAGAATACACTCTTCAGGTCTTTCCTAAGAGCATCAACTGTGCGTTGAGTACTCCTACCAAGCTTTCCTGTAGGAAATAGAGCAGTGAGATCCAAGAAGTTGTTTCACAGATGTCCTCCAACAGGCCCAGTCCACTGTTGTGGAGTATAGTTCAGGGAAAATTCTGCCTCTGACCCAATAAAACAGCCCTCTGATAGTCTTTGAAGCTTTGTTACTAGACACATACAGAAATGTGGCCCTTTTGATAAATTAAGACTTTATCAATGTAAAATAGCCCTTGTACTTCATATTTTTTATTTTGGATATGAAATTTACTTTGTCTTAGTTATTGCACCTTTTTAAAAATTAATGACAGTATGGTATAACTTTCTGTGTACTTCCACTTCACTTAAGAGAATTTAGAACAATATATTTTCATTTCTCCATCACCACTGTTGTCATATTTGCAACCTTATATATTATAAAACTCACAATATGTTTGTATTTTTCTTTGACAGATCAAATATTATAATATTTCAATATGAAAATTTATTTATTTTACATTTACTAACCTAATTAGCATTTCTTGAACTTCTTCATTCCCCTGAGTATATCCAAATTTTCACCTAGTATCATATCACTTCTCTCTACACTATTTTCAAAACTTTTTTTGTAATAAAGTTCCACTAGAGATTAAAATTTTCTTTTCTCCTCCTTCTTTTCCTCCTGCTCCTCTTTCCCCTATTCCTCTTCCTATTCCTTTCCACCTTTCTTTCCCCCTACTCCTTCTCCTTCTCATTATTCTCCTTCATTTGTTTTTCCCTCCTCTTCGTTTTCCATTCCAGAACAGAGTGTTGCTCTGTTCACCAGGTTGCCTCAAATTCTAGTGACAAAGTAGCTGGGACTACAGGTGTACACCACAGAACTCACTTTGGTTGGCAGGACTTCTTTTAAGATGACTATTCAGTTTTGAAAAGTATTTCTTGCTGACTTTACACGTATTTACTTTCTTTTAATACTTTAAAAATATCCTCTACTCCTTTCCAACATACATAGTTTCTGATGAGAAGTCTACTGTCACTCTCACCACTGTTTCTCTCCTCCTATTGTATACTATAGTTTTGCTTTGAATTTCTTTCATTTCCTTTTAAAAATTTAATCATCATGGGATTTGATATAATTTTCTTCCTGTTCCTTTTGCTTCAGCATTGTTGAGAATCTTAGATCTTTTTCTTTCTTTCTTTCTTTCTTTCTTTCTTTCTTTCATATTTTGAGACAGGGTCTCGCTATGCAGTTCAGGCTGGCCTTGAGCTCACTTTTGTAGCCCAGGCTGGTCTCAAACTCGCACTGATCCTCCTGCCTCAGCCTCCCGAGTGCTGGGATTACAGGCATGCGCCACCACCCCTGGCTGAGAATCTTAGATCTTTTTCATGTCCTTAGAGATCTGCAAACTTTCGGGTAATCCTCTCTTCCAGTGCCTTTGGTCTTTGCTTCTGTTTTTCCACTCCAAACACTTATATATCAAACGTACTGAAGTTATAGCAAAGTTAACTGAACTTTTTCACCCTTTTATTCTTCCTATTTTATTTCAAATAATTACAATTGCTATATTTGTAAGCCATGAATCTTGTCTTCTCTGATGTCCAACCTCCTGATTACCCCAGTGCATTCCATACACAATTGGTCTTCTAATACCTTCTGACATTACTTCTGTGTCCACTTTTTCTTCTAGTGTATTGAACATAAGGGATACTAATAGTAACTGTGTGTCCCAGTAATGCAATCATTTGCGCTTTTTCTGCATCAGATTTTATGGATTGATTTTTATCTCACTTATGAGTCATACTTTCCTACTTATTTCCATGACTAGTAATTTATAGGACATCTCAAGTAGCATAAATTTTGCTGGATTAAATGCTGTATATTTTTGTTTCTTTATAAATATTCTTGAAGTCTGTTCTGCTAAACAGTTATGTAAAAATAGTTTGACCTTTTCAGATCTTACTGTTCATTTTCATTACCTCAGATAAAAATTATGCTAGGGATAAATTCCTCCCAGTATAACACAAATATTTCTGAACACTATTCATTGTATCCACTGAATTATGAGGTTTTCCATTCTGGATGGTGATAGCAGGAAAATTCCTGGCCCTGTAAGGAGAACTTAATTAGTTAATTTCTCTCACTTCAGAGTTCTCAGTGTTGTACTCACACAATACTATGAAACCAATAGACCAATAACTACAAAAGATTAAGGAGATGACATACAAATACCCAGAGCCTACTCCTCTTTCCTCACCTCTCTTCCCCTTCCCTCCCCTCTTCTCTCCTCCCCTCCTCTCTCCTTTGCTCCATTGCTCACCCTTTCACTCTCCTTTTCTCTCCTCTCCTTTCCTGTCCTTCCCTATCCTCTCTTCTCTTTTCTCCCATACTCTGCTCTGTAAGCTCCAGTTATCTGACTTCTCTAACTCAAACAAACTGGAAGCACTACCCAGGTTTCCCCATTCTACTCCAGCCTGGAAACTCTTAAGACAGCAAGCTGGAGGACCTAGCTTGGCTTCTTTGTCTGACAGGCCATCCTTCTTTCCTACTCAATTCCTGATGTCATAGAAAATATTATTTTATTTCATATATTTTTGCATGTTTTTCTTTTTGTTTTATCTTTGCTTTTTTCTTTCTTTTTTAATTCATTCAGTAACAGGGCAGGTCTGTTTTCTATTACTGCATTTTATGCAAAAGTAGGAATCTTGATGTTCTAGTTTTAGCTGAGGGATGAAGTCAAAAATTTATTTCAGTTCCAACAACCACCTAGAAGCACTTTACCAAGCTTTGGTTCCTCTGCAGTGGTCCTCTAATGACCTCTAGTTTTGTATCACACATGTGTCTCTCTGTTACTTGGATCTTGCCTTTTTACTCTCCCTCCTGTCCTTTTACACTTTTATCATTTTCTCTCTCATTTTATTAATTCCTCCCTCTTTCTCTTTCTTCTCATTCCTCTCAAGCATTCAGCCACCATTCTCAGTCAGCAGGTGACAAACTCAGGGCAAGGATCTAGGGGTCCAAACTAAGTAAGAAAAGATCCTAGCTGTCAACAAGCATTTACAGGTTTTTCCTATGTGTACAGTTTTCAAAGTTCAGGGGCCCGGCGGGATGGCTCAGTGGTCTAAAGCGCCTGCTTGGGAAAGCTTGGGCGGCTTCAGGGACCGCGGTTCGATCCCCGGCACCACATGCTGCACCAGCCCTGCCCTCGGGGCGGGCTGAACAGGCCATAAAAATGAGTGAATAAACAAAAAAATGTTCTGAAACAAGAAAATAAATAAATAAATAAATAAAATAATTTAAAAAAAAAACAAAGTTCACCTATGGCAAATTAGGAAAATGTACATCATTCTTGTTCAAATGAACATAGTGGAAAGTGCATACTGATTGACCGTAACTAAGTCCTTGGGTTCTGGTCTCTTAGTTCTCAGTTTCCTTCACCAGACATACATGCATGCATACATACATACATACATACATACATATATACATACATACATCGTCCCTCAGAAGGTTGTAGTAAGCACTAAATGGGATAACATACAAGAAATGCCCATCACACCACCTTGTACATGAGATGTTCAATAAATATTGGCTTCTGTCTCTAATTTCTTTCCCAGGAACTGACTCCTGGCCCTTAGTGAACTCCAACAGTGATCCTCACATGGGTGAAAACATCCCCATGATGATGTTTCAGCAGTGCAACTGGGAACCAGCAGCATGAGAATTTTTGTAAAATAGAACAAATAATTTATAACCTAAGAATCACAGAAGTATTATTTCTTCATGGTATGTGATCAGTTTGATTTCTTTCTAGAATGTCCTACATTCAGTACTCTTTAAGGGTTGAGTTGGTATTCATGCATTTTTTTTTTTTTTTTTTTGCTATTCTTTGTCTTGGAAGTATTTTGCTTCTATAGTTTTATAGAGTACAATAATCTGAGTTGGAAGTTATTTTCTTTCAGGACTTGAATGACTTTACTCCAAACTCCTCTTGATTTGGAGATTTGTGTTGAGAAATCTGCTATGATTCTGATGGGATTTCCTTTACATTTGAGCTGTTTCCTTTCTCTAATAGCTTTTAATGTGTGGTTCTTGGGCTGAATTTCTGGAACCCTGATGATTATATGCCTGGTATAGATTTATTTTGGTTGATGCTATTCAGAGTACTATATACTTCACTTAATTGTATGTCAGACTCTTTCGCCATGCTTGGGAAATCATGTGCTAATACTTCTGCAAACAATCTTTTTATCTCATTTGTCCTGACTCATTCTTTTTCATTGACGTTTATCAGTCTTATGTTGTTCATCTTTGTGTCATCTTGTAGCTGTTGAATTATTTCCTTATTCCTTGATACTTTTAAGAGATCTTTCCTTTCTTGGTCACTAGCTGTAATGATATCTTCATTTGCACTCACATGGTTCTGTAAGCTTTTAATGGAATTTTTCAATTTTCTGGATATCTTCTTTAATGTGTTTCATTCATTCTATTCTTTCCTATAGTATTCATTCCAGGTTACCATGATCTTTCTACACTGTTCTATTTTTTATCAGCATCTTCTTTAGATATACTCAGCAATTCTTTCATTGTGGTTATCATTTCGTTTTTACCTGAGACATTACTTCTGATATGATTTTCTCTATACCCATCTGCAGTTGTTTCTTCCGCAGCTGCAATCATTTCAGAAATTTCAGGTGTGTGACTTCTAATTTCTTGTATTCCAGTATCTCCCAGACTTGTTCTGGGTGGACTGGGGGCCTGAGATGGCATTTTTCACCTTCATATTGTCATCTTCTATTTCAGAAAAATAAATTTATTTTCATTTCTGTGATCACCCTTGTGAAATTTGGGTGGTAAGTATATCACTACTATCAAGGCCACTCTAGGAAGCGTCCTTCAGGGATATGTTGTGTGTGTTGGAAATGTGTGGCTACATCAGTCCTGGGATTCTGCCTTCCCAGTTAACTGAGAGTGAGATGCTGGTTTCCGTTTGGCACTGTCCTCTATCTTTACGTGTAAGGATGTGGTGAAGTGATTATCCCAGCACTTCCCAATCCTGTTACCCAAGGGAGGACAAGTGGTTAAAACAAATGTGACATCCTAGCTGCAGCAGTGAATTTAGCACAATTAGCAATAATGATAATATCAAGAAAAAATTAGAAATTGACAAATTTTGGTTTGTCAAACTTTGGCAACTGCTGGTTTTGTACTTCAGACCATAGGAACAAAATCTATAGCTACATAATCAAACAATTGTAACCTGGAAGATTGTATGCAATGTTTCCTCTTGCTAGAGAAGTTTACCCTTGTGTTCCTCTGACCAGTCCAATTTCCAGGTTCCAAGAGCTCCACTTCATGCGGGTTGAAGGCCCAGATACCTGCATTCCTCTGACCAAGCTTGTGAGCCTGAGTTCCAAGCACCTTTGCACCAGTCCCCACTGGAAATGGCCAGGTACCTGGGTTCCTCCAGCCAACCTAGTTCACCCACATTATTTATTAGCTTCATTTTATGCTACTACTGAAAAGTTTACCTAAATAAGCAGAAGTAGGGAAAGATGTTAATCTATGGTATAAAAAGATATGCCAATTTAGGATACATTTTTTTTTTCTGGTGAGATTGACCCTATCCTAAGGTTTTACAAAGAGAGATGCCAACCAGGAAATCTCACAGGACAAGAGAACTTCAAGGTCAGACAGCATAAGGACATAGAACCAAAGACACTGTAGAGTCCTGTTACAGCAATGAAAATAAAGTTTAAATTTAAACCATCTCCTTTTTCTACCACACTCTATTGCTTTTACTTTCCCCATGTGCCTTAGTTACTTTTCTCTGGACAAGTACGGGACACACAATCTTAGGGGATAAGAGGTTTATTTAGTTCACAGTTACCGAAGGTTTCATAATTTAAAGCAGTCTGAACTACAGAGCAAGACCTGGAGACTCTATGCCACCGAGTACAGGATGATTTGCTCCATACCCCCAGAGACCGCTGCCTGGAGGGAGGAAACTCTGACAATGTGTGCTATCAGTCTAAGGGGTCCTGCCATTCTTGGCCACGCCCTTCAAGCCCCGCCCTGGTCTTTGGCCCCGCCCCTCGAACCCTGTGGCTTCACAGTCGCATGATTTATATGAGGCTTTGAGAGGACAACTACATACAAACCATAACACCATGGTCCACCTCCTCTCACACTTTTCACCTTTTGACCTCTATCCTCTCTGCAGTGGCCTTCTCCCTTCTTCCTACACTAACCTGGCACCTCTCTAAAATCCAGGTATCAAATTACCACCTGGGACACTTTTTCATTCCTCTACTCATGCCCTCTGGGCTAGGTTAGGTTTTTCCAAAGCCACAGTTTCCATAAGTTCATATGGAAAAGGAAAGAAGAAGCACAGACCATTAAGGCAAATCTATCTTGTAGTACAGTTCAGCTCCTAAGGAAATGTGGAATGATATTGAAATACAAATCTCTAAAAAGCATTCTGACTACAAAGAGATTTCCCCACTGAAAGAGTCCAGCCTATACTTAGCAGTCTCAGTATGGGGGAGTGGCTCAAAGGATACCAAGACATCTGAAGTGCTTGGTGTAGGAAATACACACAGCCAAAATATTATGCAGTTATACATAATAAAGTGGCCGCTGCTGGGTGCCACAAATGTACCAGTACACAGCAAGAACTCCTCTGACAACCCACTTGCATAGGCACCACCCCATCTTGGTCCCTGCTTTTATGACAGGTCAACAGAAGTGACCAGAAAACTGCATGGAAATATTGCAAAGACCTTTACAATTAATAGGTCTTTCTTCTGTCTTTTTGTTCCAAAGTAACTGAGATCTCGCTGCAGGAAAGTAAATCCTATATGACGTGGTGCAAATTCATACACATGCACATGCTTACAGCATACAAATGTGGGACAGGAGAGTTCTGGGCATGAACTCATTATGCAGACAGATCATTTGCACATCCAATTAGGTGAGAGAAGAAATCAGAAAATCCAATTACTTTATCTCAGGTATCCTAAGTTGTTATTTCCTTCCTTACTTACTTATTTTCAGAATAAAACCCTCTCTGACTACATCTGTAACACAGTACTTTGTATGATAGCTGTGCTGTAATTTGCATCTACAAGTCCTTGCTCATATTCCAAATTGGAGTCTTCCCCTTGAAGACCTTCTGCCTTCAAGAGCATAATATGTATTAAAGTTTGATATGTCCTCCAGTGAAAAACACCATTGGAAGAGATGAGCTATATCATGTTTATCTGAATAATGGTCAGGTGGGATCTTAAAACACTTACTTTGCCAAGTGTTTGTTTATTGTCCTAATTGGTATAGAACTGTGCCAATATGACTAAAATAAATCAGCAATAAACAGGTAAAACCAGTATTTAAAAAAAATTCCATAATGAATTAAACAAATCTGTATATAATCAGGGTGAAACTGGATGTACGCCCAATTCCTATTTGCAATTTCATTCCAGCTTCTACAACCTGCGTGCCATTCATCCCCTAAGTAACAGGCATAGGTGACAACTGACCTTTTATGATGGGGATAAACAGGAACAAAGGCCTTGTTGTGTCCCCATAATTGAATGGCCATTAGCCATGCTATGAACATGGCTACCACAGGAAACCACTGACTATTTTAAAACTACAATTTTTACTAAACACATATACAACATATCCCCAGCAACTACTTTAATACTTAAGACAAAGTAGATGGAAAACATTAATTTTATAAACACGCAAAGTCACATATAAATATAATTTTTGAAAAGTATACTAGCATGTCATGGAAAAAGAATGTGACACTGGGGGACTGCTCCTTGCATGCCCTCAGCTTTGCAATGCCACAAAGATAGCATCTCTTCCAGTAACATAAAGACAAGTTAATATATGAGAAATCAATCTATCAATAGATTGTACTAGGTCAATATACTACAGGAGTAGAATGCCTCAGCCCACTAAAAATAAAAGGAAATGCAAGCCACTGAGATTGATAAACTGTAGGGGTCAACACATACAACAAATGTCATCATTAATGGAAAAAATTAGACATTTCCTTCAGTGGGAAAAATTCAAAAATTGCAACATTACTACTATGGTTTAAACTAGAGGTTCCTGCCCATGTCTTAAGAAACTTAGACACAAGTGTGAGAATGAAGACCAATTCTCAATACTTAAAAGCAACATGTTCAGCATTAATAAACAAAGATTTTTAAGCAAATTTCCTAAATATAAAACCACTTATAAAAGCTAAATAATTTTTTTTCTACAAAAGCAATAATTATCTAAAAACTCTAACTTTTAGAAAAAAGGCACTTCTAAAGTTTATTAAAATATTTAGGAATTAGCAAGTTATATGCACAGTTTTTCTTTTAGAAGTAGAAACAATATTTTTAATTCTAATAAATATAAAAGAAGATCTTTGTTGTCTAGATAACGCCAGAGCAAGGACATGAGAACTGCAGATGAAGAATAAAGAGGAAGCACTACTGGGAAATTATCAGATTAAATGAGCATGCTTGCTTCTGGGACTATATCCCCAGAGCTTCCCACAGTTTTGCAAGAAGATGAAGTCATTAAGAATGCTAACCATAGCAAGGCGTGTGATCTGGAAAGGCCTAAGCTCTCTAAGTGCACATGCCTGCCCAGATATACCCCAGGCAGCACACACTACAGCCATAGAAGTAAGAGATTGAATGTGCACGCTGCAACATGACAAATTTTTAAGACACAGTGCTAAAGAAAGAAAGAAAGAAAGAAAGAAAGAAAGAGAAAACCAGAATATATTTCACAGCCTAATTTGTGGAAATTAGGAAACATGCCCATAAACAATCATACATATCTTTTGTGTGGGAGGAGAGACAAAGTTTTATTGAAAACTGGTGACTCTGAGATAGCAAGACAAATAATATGCTTCTTATATCAGCATACACTGATAATCAGATACAATATAAATACAATATAAAAAATGTTTTATGTGATCCCTACAAGAGAAAAATAGGAAGAGCCAAGCTAGTGAGGGATTGAGGCAGGAGGAGTTTGAGCCCAACCTGGTTAACTTAAGGAGGCCCCATCTCAAACTAAATAATACTAATGCTAACAAATACCACTACTACTTCTACTACTAATAATAATAATAGATAGGGATGTAGGTCAGTGTGAAGGTCCTATTTCTAATCCCAACACTGCCAATGACAGAGAAGGCGAGGGAACAGAGACAGATGAAGAGACCAGTGAAAGGGTGCATGCACGAGAGCATGTCTTCACTCTCTGATGCTAACCAACACACCATCCACCAAACAGCATGAGCCACCTCATTGCTGACGTCAGCACGTATTCTACCATTGCTTCTGCCTACACTCAAATACATTTTAACTACCAAATCAATACATTAAATATATCTGAATTCCTTCCAAAGAAAGAAGACATTTTTTAAGACTACGACTTCCTTTTCCATACTTTAGAGAAAAGAAATCAAGTGCATTCACTTCTCAAGAACATTTTCAGTTTTTAAAAATATATACTTAGCATTACCTTGTCTTGCTTTGACGGCTGCAGAAAGAATTGTAGCTAGATGGAGAAGAGGAAGTAATACAGGAGAGGAAATCAGGGGGAAAAAAAGAAACTTAAATGTGTTAGTAAAAAATTAAAACTAAAATTAATAATTGTGTCATTTCCTGATCAAATTTTAAAGTTTGCACTGAAGGGACAGCCAGGTAGAAAATCACTTCCTGTGTGAGAGGGATCTGCCCTCCCTGCCCAGTGTGACGCGGGTGTGGATGCGCAGGTCATGTGACCCCGCCTCCCGTAGGATCTTCCTTTCTTCCCTGCTGCAAACAGTGCAAAGACTGGGGGAGTTTCAGGACAGCCTGCCTGGTCAGTTCCATCTGCGTTGCTCTACTCCCATCTACTGATAAAAGGCTGCTACTTCTCCTGCAGCTCAAAGGCAGCCCTGAGCCCCGCTCCAGTCCTCTCCTGCGTCCACTCAGGCCGGAAAGTGCGGATTCACCAGTGCAAAATCAGTCCATCTTGAGATTATCAGGTCAATAAGGGCGTGTGCTCCAAGAATAATTAACAATATTCTGGCTTTCCAATAGGATGAATTACTGTTTTCCTGTTATTTATTTCACTTTTGACAAATAAAGAAAAAACAATTATCACTTGAAGCTGTTTCCTCTTCTTCTTTCTTTTTTTTTTCCAAGAGGGGTGTGAGTTTAATTAGGAAAAAAATCACACATTTTGTGGTAGCATTCAAAGCACATCGTTAATCTAAATGTGTTGCTATCTGACAGATATGTTTTTCTCTCTTTTCCTCATCAATGCACATCTTTCACTGGCTAAAGAAGTGACATGAAATGGCAGAGAGATGGCATGAGATGGCAGAAATGTTGCTTAGAAAGTCGTCAGGAGCCCCTTTGGGCAGGGTTTTCCAGCTAAGAAAACTGGTGAATGGACTTCCTAATGTGTTTGTATATGGTGGGGTAAAATTTCAGATTTGATTCAGAACACATATCGACTGAACCAACACAACAGTCATTATTTGATCAAACAGCAGTCAATTGAGAAACAATTACAGCAAATTTTGGTTGGATTCTTATGAGTATTTCCTTTGCCCCGACAAACCAAAAGATGAAGTGATTCACTTTTAAGTTTTCTCTGCAAGGTTAGTGTAGTCTAAAACTCAACATCAGTTTGATCTTCATGCATTACCATTCTTTAATCAAAATCAACGGCTTACCTCCCCTGATTACTCCTCCACCAAACACTAACCTGAGAACCTCACATCCAACTTCCCTGTGCAGCCTGGAAAACTGGGAACTTAGTCATTCCACCTACAGCATCACAGAAAAAGGGACAGGGGAAACGCTCAAAGAGGTTGCGTTCTTATGGAGAAGGGTCCAGGAAAAAGGTCAGTGGTAATTACTATGAAACAAGAGACATCATGTACTCTTTGGACATTACTGGTACATAAAACGTCTAGAGATTTATACTAGGAAATGAAAGTCTCATGTGTTGAATGTCAAACTGACCTGAATTTGCCAGGTGTGATGGCCTAGATGACAGACAGTACCATTGGCTCAGTATAGAAAAGTCCTGGGAACAACTAGGACAGAAGGTAAGCTCAACATGGTAAAGCTGTGCAGCTTTCTCCAATGCAAACAGTAGGTTTCATCCTCTGTTAACTGAGCTTCCCATGTTCAATTCTAGGAACTTGCAAAAGAGAAAGAGAAAACTTGATGAGATAGAATGCTGCCATTGTATTCAGACTGACTATCCAGAAGGGAAAAGAAGCTAGAACAATGGGCTCTGCCATTCCCAACTCAGATGTCAGCATTTTCATACTTCAAAATCTACTAACTGAAAGTTAATAGTTTACCTGAAGCCCAGCTAAAGAAATAATGGCATATTCCAAGGCAGGAAGAAAATTCTGCTGTGCTGAATTGGGCAGTTTATGTCTTGGTCTCCAATGCTGCAATTCCCTGAAGCATTAGGATGAGTGACTTGGAGAAGTTATCACTATTTATGCTGATGTGAGAACCCAGCCCCACCTAATAAGCCAACCACCTACATTCCACCTTTCTGAAACTAACCTTTCTCTTCATACGCCATTGATCATAGAAGTCCATTTCTGGTGAGGAAATTAAATGAGGGGACCTCAGCAGGGCCTGACCAACATTGGGTGCCTCTCATTCATTTGCACAGAGAATCAGGAGACCTGGATGTCAACATGAGGTCCTGCTTTCCCACATCTGAGCCATGGTTTTAGTGGGTGAAACCAGGTGATTACATTGAATGGGTTCAAAATTCTTTCTAACCTTGTTCTTGCTTGACCTGAGAGATCAGTCACCTGTGCTATCATTTTTCAGATCATGTGTATGAGTCTTTATTGTAAGAGCATCGAAGATGACATAAACAGCCTTAGATTCCCCATTGCTCTTCAACAAAACTATCATAGAATCCTGGCTGAAGACGAAAATTGAAGTCTACTTATTTGTTGAGGGCTCACTTGGTGCCACGTACAAAGCTTTCTTTTACTTCTCACACCACTCTCTGAAAGAGGATCCATGTTTATCTCTAGTCACAGGAGCAGGGAGACTGAGGCAGAAAGACTCAAAAATTTTCCCATAGACTTCTTAGCTTAGACAGTGGAGGGGCTGGAATCAAAGCTACTCTTTTAGCTCATTTGAAATAACAATTTTCTTTGGGTGAGAATACCTAGTGAACCCATTTTCATTTTATCATTCGTAGGCTAAAAATGGTCCCAGCTTTAATTTTGTCTGGATGATTAAGGGTAAATTAAAAGGATCTCTGGTTCCTAATGATGGAATGAATGCATTCCATTGCATTCTTGTCTTCAAATGTTCCCGTTGTAAACACCAGATAGAAATATGAAAGTAAATAAACCCAGCACTACAAGCATGTTAGGAAAATCAGGGCACAATGGCATCATAGTCAGATAATGAAAATAAGCTAAATTTAAAATAAAAACTAAAGGACAGAGATTTGATTGGTTGGGTGAGTTTTTTTTTTTTTTTTCTTTTCTTTTTAATTTTAGAATGACAGTGGCAAGACACACGGAGGACCCTGGAAGGGAGGATGGAGCCAGCTTCCCTGAGATGCAGAAATGCAAGGCACAGAAGGGGAAAGAATCCTTGGGAGAGTTGGAACATCAGTGCCCTCCCTCACACACCAAGATTTCTCCATTTAAGTGCTAGATCGTGGAATCACGGTTCATTAACTGCAAGAGACCGCATCCGAAAGGCAAATGACTGAGTGACCAGGAGAGAGCTGCACTCTAGATTGGGTGTTTGTCTCCCCCGCAGAGCTCCCCATATAGCAACATGGACGGTGAAGGAGGAAGGGGAGTGGCCAGCTCACGCACTGCACAGAGAAGCCTCGGCTTTGTCACACCGGCTTGGGCTGTAGTCTGATGGATTTTTTCCTTTGCAGCGTTCATGTGATGAGACCAAATTTTCACTAGCACAGCAAAGACGCTGGAAAGTGATTAGATAGTAGGGATCCTGTCCTACAAAGAGCGAGCCCAGTTGTGCAAGATGGGGTTGCAAGAAGGCACCACCCACAGGAGTGGACCCTCGCCAGGCATCAAGTCAGCCTGAACCTTTATTTGTGGCATTCACTGTGAGCCCTACATTCTGTGGTTTGCAAAGTTTCCACTTTAAAGGTTTGGTAAAGCAGCCAGAACATACTAGAACACCTTCATATGGATAGAGAAATGCTCAGTAAGATGGGAAAAATGAACCAGCTAATTACACTCGCCATTTTATTTTTCAGTGATACATAGGAAAATTTCACCAAGAATCAGTGCGTAATTGAACAACACAAATAGAAAAAAAAAGTTAAGATGAACAAATACACCTGCTCCAAGGGAAAGAAGCTGTCAACAAACAGAAGGTAAGGGCTGGCAAGATAGCTCAGTGGACAAAAGCATCTGTTTAGGCAAGGACTGGGACCGGAGTTCGCTCCTCAGTCCCACATGCTGCGATGGCCCCACTCCCTGGGACATGCTGAGCCTAAGACACAGTCCAGGTGAGTAATTACACGTGCCTGTAATCCCAGTGCTGGCGAGGCTGAAAACAAGAGGATCATCATGAATCTGATTTGCATAGTGAGACCCTATACCAAATACACAAGTGAAGAAAGCAAGCAAGAAAGAAAGAGAGAGAGAGAGAGAGAGAGAGAGAGAGAGAGAGAGAGAGAGAGAGAGAAAGAAAGAAAGAGAGAAAGCGATGGAAGGTAGCTATCTACAAACTCACAAAAAGCCCAGTTTGTTGAATCCATTGACATAAAATAGGAACACACAGGAAGGAAAATGGAATAAGTTCCTGGAAATTGAAATATAATTTATCATTTATTAAATTTAATAAAAGAAGGATTGGAGTATAAAGTCAAAGTAATATGTACAGCATAATACCATGTCACAAAGGAGAAAATTAATAATGTCAGTAATAAACCTAGAAAGCTCCATAGCCACCTCCTTTAAAACGTGGAAAGGAAGACATTTACTGAAATTTAATTTTTAATTATCAAAGGCATATGAAACTTCTGATTGAAAGATCCCACTGACTTTTAAATATAATAAATAAAATGTATAAAGAATTCTCAAAATTCCAGTAGAAATAAAATGATCTTTAAAGTTGTTAGAGACATGGAAGTAAAATTTTATGTACAAAGAAACAAGAATCAGAATTGTCTCCAAAAAATTAACTGGAAAGAATAATGAAATCATATCTTTGGACTTGTACATTATTTTAAATCTATATCTTCTCAAACTATCAGTCAAGAATGATCCTTGTAATGCAGACATTTTTAGATAGGTAGAAAGTACAAAACTGTCTTGAAATTACTTGAAAAATACATTCCAGAGGGGTTTGGGTTAGCTTAGTGGTTTAAGTACCTGTGCAGGCAATCTGAGTCAGGCATAGGGAACATCGGTTTGATCCATAGACCCACCCTTAAGGCAGCCTGAGCCAGACAAAAAAATAAAAAATAAAAAATAAAAAAATACAACTGTGTGAGAAATACCCATAATGAGAGAAAACAGGGAATAATAAAATTAGAACAGTTTACTTAGGATAAAATAAATGAACTCCCAACATCAATACTGTATAATAATTTGGGAATTTATCCATAGAAAAAGGAAGTCACACAGTACTTGGAAAAGTCTTTAAGAAATTGATGCCATTCAACTATATGATTCAACAGCTTAAAGTTAATATAAAGACATAGTAGAGAGTATGTTTCTTAGCTCAATAGAAAAGACAATAACTACAAGCTTCAATAAACAAAAAAGACATAAAAGGAAATGAGCACAAGATATTTCAAAAAAGTATATACATCATAGATATAAGCAAGGGTCATTTCAATGACTAATACGTAAAATCACCTCAAGAAAGACAAATTAAATGGAATTACATTGGTTACTTAGCTCTTACGCTGCTGCTTAGTTCCAAGCAATGATCACTCTGGTATTTTGATCCTAAATTAGAAGTAGAAGGAACTCAGAGGGGCAGGGAAATAGCTCAGTAGAGCAAGTGCCTGCCTGGCAAGTACATGGTCCTGAGTTCAATCCCTGTTACCACCACCACCACCAAAAAAAAAAAAAAAGAACTCAGAGACATTTACAAACTACAGCCTATGTGATTCAAGTTTAGCCTATGTGCTGGACACCATCAACACAGTAAATTAAATATTATGCTTAAAATCCTTTCTTTTTCCTCTTTTCTTTTTTGTTTGTGTTTGTTTTTACTTTTGCTGCTGGGAATCACACTCAGGACCTTCAGCTTGCCAGGCAGGGTCTATGCCGTTGAGCTACACCTCTGGCCTAAACTCCCTCCTGACTTTAAAATATTGCATATTCTGCTGGCCTATTGAAAGGAATAGTTAACGTTTAGATTTTTTTTCTTCTTTTTAATTTTTTGATCGATTTTTTCAGCAATTTTATATGCTTATATCTGGTAGTCAGAACAACTAATTTGAAGACAATGATATAAAATATAACAACCACTGTAGAACGTCTATTATTGTGTTTATCAAAATTTTGTATTATTTCTAATGTTCTTTTTACTATGTTCGTTCTCTTTAAGTACAAAAAAAAAAAAAAAAAAA
Source organism: Myocastor coypus (assembly GCA_004027025.1). NCBI lineage: Eukaryota > Metazoa > Chordata > Mammalia > Rodentia > Myocastoridae > Myocastor > Myocastor coypus. Next base: position 18,269 of record PVJA010000309.1, on the reverse strand, counting down.
AAAAATCACCCTCAACAAAAAACAACTGATACTATTACAGAAAGAATACCTGTTCTTCAATAGAACTAAATTTTACAACATCTGTTGTCTAAACAACAAACATTGCCACTTAACTTGCTCATTCTTACCACTTAAGTTTTATTTCAATAAAAATATAAGTTAGAATGCCTGTAATCGTCAGGAGGATTGATGTGAGTTCGAGACCAGCCTGGACTACAAAAGTGAGCTCAAGGCCAGCCTGAAGTGCATAGCGACACCCTGTCTCAAAAAGAAAGAAAGAAAAAAAAATAATAAAAAGAAAAAAAAAATATATATATATATATATCGGAAATAAATAATTTATTGCATATATGTTGTATGTAAGTTTTATGTAGAATGTGATGATATTTCTAAAGTGATTGCTTATTAGCTACAAATATTATTAGACAACAGAAATTTTGGTTTATTCTTATTTTCAGTATATAGTGGCTTCAAGCAGAGGTTTCTTTGAAAGGAATGTTTAAGTCATTCTGTAAAATGTTATTTTAAAGTAGGTTATGTGATACAGAAATCACACCCTCCCACTGTCTGTCCCCACCCCTGGGGCTCACTGAGAGGGCGACTGAGACTGGGCGTCTTGGTGCACGCCTGTAATCCCAGCTCTTGGGAGGCTGTAAACAGGCAGATCATTACAAGTCCAGTCTACTGGTGAGACCCTGAATACCCTGTAGAGCCTTCCCTAAAATACAAAAAGTAATAATAAATAAATAAATGAATATGCTGCACCTGAGGAACACAGCATGGATAACTCAGGGCCACAGTGGTAGGCTTTCTGTGGCATCTGCACCTTTGTATGCAGTCTACATCTCCTGGGACCTCATGATAAGTTCTACATATGGGGTCACGGGAAAAAAATAAAAATAGTAAATAAATTAAATGAGTAAATAAATAAGAAAAAAGGAAAGAAAGAAAGAAAGCCACAGCCTCAAATAACCACATAATGGAAATATTGTTGGTTGCCAGTCTCACTGGCTAGAATGAGTGTCTCTAAACCTCTGTTTCTGTGTCTGGCTGGGTTTTAAGTCTATGACCAGGTCCTTGTCTCTGTCACTCTTCTCCTCTGGGCCACATCTACACAGCTCTTCCTTTTCTGTGTATTCTGTATTTGCTCCCATCTCTTCCTTTGAACTGTCGGTAGGCTTTAATTAAGAAGTACATTTTAAATTCTTCAACCTTTGAATAGTTTCATTTGCACAATTTTAATTGTATTCTCAAACTGTAAGTGAACAATTGAATAAATAAATGCATCAAGCCTCTATACTGAGTTGAATAGCCACAATAATTTTCAAATCTCAAAATAGCTTAATTATTTTAGAAAATTTGCATATACTACAGACTTCCCACATATCACATTCCCAGTTTGCTGTCTTGCTAACTTCTTCCATTAGTACAGCAAATTCATCATCATAATTAATCAATAATGAAACTTGATTCACAGTTAATTCAAACTTCTTTAGTTTTTACCTGAGATCTATTTTAGGGTGAAGGGCATCATCCAGGAAGCCAAATCCCATTTAGTCATTACGATGCCTCTTTCAGTTTCTCTTCAATGTTTCACAAGACTTGTTTTAGATGACCTTGACAACTTAAGAAGCACGGCTGAGAGATACGGTAAACTCCTCAAGTAGAATTTGTCTACCGTTTTCCTTATAATTAGATGGAGGTTATCAGCAATCATCTCTAGGATACACACTATCAGCATGGCATGAAACTGCTTGTATTGATATGTGATGTTGCCTTTGAAGCAGCATTTTCCCGATTGTAATTCCTTCCCCTGCGTGTACTGTACTCTTGGAAACAAAGCCACTAGGTACAGATTAAGTACCCTGAACTGAGGCTTTTAGTTGATTTACTTTTGCAGTGAGTCAGTGTCTATCAATGCAAACTTCCCTGTATGGGTTTGAATAACACATGGGAAATGTGAACAAGCTGACCTCACCACTGTAGGCTGGAAACAACATGGGTCAGTGGGAAGACAAGTACACTTGGAGTGAAATGCAGCACTGGTTTTCAGTCACCACAGGCAATTTTCTATCAACTCTCTGAAGCCACAATGCTGTTCTACCTCCAAAACATAGTCAGGAACCAATGACAACCCACTTGGAAAAAATGAAGAGCTTCTATAGTGGTCCCTAGAAGAGTTAAACAGCAGCAGTAGCCTCTGCACTATGACTGTTTTCACCTTCTGGGGTAAAACAGAGCAGGTTAGACAGGAGCAGCAGAAAGACCACTGAGTACAGACCCCTAACTTCAGCCTTAAATGTCATACTGAGCACCTTGGCTCACTGAATTGGAATAACTTGGATCATCTATCATAGGATTATCATAAACAAAAACTCAGATAATCTAATGCATCGTAAACATGAACATTCATGGTAACAAAATAGAGCTATCCAAGAAAAATCTGAGGAGGAATCTAGTGTCATTGAGCACTGTGGGATCCTTGACCATTCCCAACATAGCACGGCCTTTTCCTGCTTCCCAGAGCCAACTGGCCCCAAAATTAAAAACACTCTATAGACTTGTGATCAAAATCCCAAGCCTAAAATGTTTGCTATTAACAAAATTAATCTCAAAGCAGATCTCAAAGTTGAATTAGAGAGGCCAGGAGTAATTGCACCAGCACTTTGGCTTCTCTGTGTGACCATCTCCAAAACAACAGACACGGAGAGCTTCCCTGTTACTGACCCAACAACCAGGTAAGAGAAAGCCTCATCAGCTGAGAGTTAGCCTCAGAAGATGTCTCTTTGAAAGTCCTTTAGAAGCTGGCTCCAGGAAGTTCTTCGTCCTTCTGGAGAGAAGTTCTCCAGATTCATTGTTCAATTAATTAACATAGTCATAAAATCTTGCAGTTACTCCACAAAATACTTTAGGAGGGACGCATGATTGAGATCAGTTCATATACAAAAATACCTCAGAAAGATACTTGACCCCTTCCTCTGTGGCATTCTCTTGGTCTCCTTGTGGTTTCTGTCCACCCACTGTTCTTGAATGCCTTTAGCCATTCTTCAAATGGCCACTGCTTTGCAATGTCATCATAACTCACGGAGAATAACCAGATGTCTTTTCAGCCATTGGTCTGAAATGACAGTCATATTTTATGAAGGGCAATGACAAGCAACATGCTTCAGAATTTCATCTAGCATACTGAGTTTAAACAGTGGGAATCAGAGGTCCCCTTGTCCTCTAAGGTAACCTGAGGGAAAAGGAGAAGAGTCAACATATGTTGAGGACTTACCAAGCACTACGGACTACATAGATGCTTTGCATGTTATCCAGTCATTTGTTTCAAAAACTGAAAATGGATACAGTGGCATTCAAAAATACTCCCAAGGGACAGAAAATCTTAGGCAATTCCATGTGATAAATCATACCCTCTCGAGTAAATATAGGCCACTTGAGAGAATAAAAAAGGAGAAAAACTAAGACAGGAAGAATAATTCAAAGTTAGCAAAGCGTGGGAACCAGATGCAGTCCAACCGGGCAATCAGAAGTAGAGAAAGGATAAAAACAAAAATCCATCTATTTTTAAATAAGTGACTGTATCATATGATTGAACAATTTATAACTGATCTTTGCCACTTCATTGGTGAGATTTTCCATAGACATTTTCAAAAACATTAGTATATTTTTAAACTGTGGTCATAGTCAGATTTTTCTAATCTACAATTAGCTGAGCACTAATTAAATGCATATCTAAACATTAATTTTCAAATCCAATATTCCTTTATAAGAGCAAATAAAATGTATAAGGTGTTATTTTCAATTTTTTGTCAACCATGTTGGGGCTTTCCAAACTTTATTTCATTGCATTCATTTATTCCTCAAACTAAATGCAAATAAGGATCATGGTATGCCTACTTTACAGATATGGAAGCAGAGCTCACCATGTGAGCTCCATGGCCTGTGTGAGCTCCACAGCCAGAAAACAGAGGATGAGACCAAGCTTCAGAACTCAGGCTCCTACAAGTGATTCTCTTTAAACAGAGGCTGGCCAATGCCACACTAATCGTCTTGAGAATCGGGAATGTCCCTCTCACATGGAAAACTCCAGCACTGTGGAGCATGGGAGGAGGAAAGCACTGGCACATTGTAGCAGAGATGTAGCCCCCAAGGAAGACGTCTATGGGCAATGCTTTCTCATATCCTTTCCAACTTTCCAGTTCATTTGAATAGCAGTCACAGTGATCATGACTGACAGTCCAGTTCTCTCTTCCTTCTAGGAAGGTGGAAGGTAGGTGTGGCATAGGTCTAGTTTGGGCCAGTGAAATATAATCTCAGTGTGTGTGTGTGTGTGTGTGTGTGTGTGTGTGTGTGTGTGTGTGTCACTTAGAGGCAAAGCTTTAAGAGTGAGACTCATTTTGACTTACTCCACCTGCACTGCTTGGTGGTCATGGTGGTGAGCATTGAGATGGAACCTTCAGCTCAGGTCTCAGTAATTCCAATCAGCAGAAGCCCCAACTTTTTTGCAGTGGTATGACAGTTAAATAATAGTGTCAGCTTGAGTAAGAAAGGTTCAACTAAATAGGATCGGCACATTTCCACTGTCAGAGACCCAGCCTGGCTTGTCATTAGAATATAAAAGAGAAATGAAGAAGCAAGTCTTGTATCTGTGTCTTCAGAGGAGCCTCCTGGCTTCCTGCAGAGATCCTTCAGCATCCAGCACTGACACTTCCATTGCAGACCCTGGAGGCCTCCCATTGTGAGCTCACACAGGATGGTCCAAGGCACTCCAAGCCTACGACTGGATCCTTCAGACCTGGAGCATGCAGAGAGACCCTTTCCACTCTGCAACATTGTACTCTGTGCACGGCCATTGTACTCGGTCTTGTAAATCCCTTCTTTGTTGTATATCTTACATTAAATCTGCTTCTTTAATGAGCACTGACATACAAGTGAATTTGTAATATGAGCAGGAGTTAAACATTCAGCTTTTAAGAAAGTATGAGTGGGAATTTTGTTACACCAGCACAACCCCACTGCTCCTGATTGATACATGGGTGTTTTAGTTCTGAATTCTGCAGGCTGATTTTGTAGTTAACAATCCACACTGCTGAGGTTAGGGAAGGCTCTACCAAGAAGTGGGTTAAGATTGTGACACAGACCAAAGGAAGTTCTTCCTACAGTGAGGAATGAGATATGAGAAGACAGGACTATAACAGAAGGAGAATGTTTCTATTCAAGGAGTGATCACTTGAAACAACTTGTACACAAAATCCAGCAATTTGCTACTGCAATAGTCTCTTATCTCCCAAGAGGAAAGCAGAGCACTTACTTTCTAGAAAAAATATTGACCTTTTCTACCAGAGACAGACTAAGAGCAATTTAGCTATGATTCCTGTATCTCACACCACCACCCAGTATATCAGCTGTGCCAGGGAGAGTAATGATTTTTATCTTTTTAAAAACGAAACTTGCTAAAATAAGCACAGTGGTGATGGTTTTATTTGGTTTGCTTTTGTTTTTAAATACAGGAGCAGACTGAAGATTTTTTTAATAAACAATGAATTATGGGATCAGGATGATATGAAAGGTATGGAAATATCTGAGCTTTCAGACAGAAAATCCACCAAGAATAACATGCAAAGCAAAGTAACCACATTACTTGTCATTGTGGGACACTTGATGCCTTAAATATAAATGCAGTTCAGTCTTTCTTAATGAACTTCAGATCTGCATCTCTGGGCCAATCTAGAAAAGCAGAAGCTTTGCTGGGAAAGAAGTTGTCTGGGTCTTGGATGAAACTAATTGCTCTTTTCAAGTGCCTAGTACCAGACTGGGGAGATAGCTCAGTGGAATAAGCACTTGGTACAAGGGCCTGAGTTCAGTCCCTGGCTCTGGGAAGGAAAGAAAGGAAAGAAGCAAGGAAGGAAGGAAGGAAGAAAGGAAGAAAGAAAGAAAGAAAGAAAGAAAGAAAGAAAGAAAGAAAGAAAGAAAGAAAGAGCCTAGTCCCAGAGTCATACTTCCTTTGTGTATACTCAAGTGACTGCCAGCCATAAGGGCAGCACATTCAGAGGTTGCTGTGACAGAAGAACTCAAGCCAAATGGTTGCAGCCACTGGACAGAGTTCCCACCAGGAGTGTCCAAATGAGTTCATCCCCAATCACTTCATTCACGCATTCTGTTTCTAGAAAAGAAAATCTGAGCTCTAAAGTTGGAGCTGCTTTCTGCCATCGCATATTTCTTGTGCTTCACTAGATTTTATTTTGGTTCACCCAAGGAAAAAGTGTAACACTGGCCAGATCCAAAAAAAAAAAAAAAAATTGAAACCCTTTAAACAGTTTAAGTGGTTGCTTACCTTTAACATCTATTCTCCAAGATTCTGCACAGGAGCTGCATTTTGTTTGATTAATTTCAAACAAAATCAAGGCATATTTGTCCATCCCACATGTTTAGGAAGTATGTTCTATCATAGGTAGCTTCATCTTAAGGTCTATGGAGATCATCTTTAACATAATCATACCTATCACCAGGCTAAAAGTACTGCATAGAATTTACATTCTGACGGATTCTTACTTAAGCTGCTGCAGAGTTGCCTCCTCTACTTCCACACGAGAACTACAAAGCTACCCCCACCACCACCACCTAGATGCAGAAGTTGAGGACAAAGGCAGCAACACAGAGACTGTATAATTGCTTTATTCTAACAAACAGGAGTATGTCGCCACATAGCTCTTCTCTATGTAATACAATTTCCTCAAAGTGTAGGTTTGATCCAATTTGGATCTCTTACAACTCTAAGATGGTTAATTTCTTTTCTAGGGTGAATACTTACATCTGTGTCTCAACTGTTTCTTTGTTAGGGCCCCATGTTCCAGGACTGGAGCCAAATGGCAGATAGCTAGCGACAGTGACTGGACCCTAGATCCCACAGAGTCCTTAAGTCAACCTACTCAGAGAGCCTACAAGAACCAGTTCACTCATATAGAAGCTCCCCTAAAGCTTCAGCTTGCCATTATCCTGTCCTAAGGCTCAGGAAGAACCTCCTGAGGATTCTACTGGCAGCCTCCTTATCTCCAATTATGAATAACAGGAGCTCTGCCTTTCATTGATCTGAAGATCGTGCATTGTGTTCTGCCATCAGAAGACTGTTTCACATGCTACACAATACGCTGAAGAACTGAGTGGATCCATGCCTTCATATGACCCTCTTCTACATGACACATACTAGACATGCAAGTCTGTTCCAATCCCAGTGTCCTTTGAGTGGCCCTGACCAATTACAGTAGAAGCATTCAAACTGCTTTCTGAAAACTAGCTAATACAGCTAAGTAAACACTGGCCATATGCTACAAGCGTTCAAATTAGTAGCTTCCAATTACAGAAGTAACTTCAAACTCCAGTCTAGGGAGTTGTGGAAACTGTGTCTTTCCCCACTGATTTTATTATGTGCATTTCCATTCACCTCTTTAAAGTCAATACATAGCCGGGCGTGGTGGCACACACCTGTAATCCCAGCACTTGGGAGGCTGAGACAGGAGGATCGGTGCGAGTTCAAGACCAGCCTGGGCTACAAAAGTGAGCTCAAGGCCAGCCTGAACTGCATAACAAGACCCTGTCTCAAAAAGACAAAAAAAAAAAAAAAAAGTCAATACATAGGATGGTTCCTATCACACAACAGCTGCTCAATAAATGCATGTACAATGAAGTGAACTGCAAGACAAATAACAGAAAATACTAGCCATTCACTTAGAAATCCAATATATATCAGCTGTCTACCATGTTCCGGGCACTTGAGTTTCATAAGTGACAATCACATTGTTCACTTTGTTGTCTAAGAAGCTACTAGCAATGTGCAGGCAATTAATTAGTTCTTCATAGGCAGTAGGCCATTTGATGATTTCATTCAAAATGCTTTGGAGGATAAGGCTGACCTCATGAAGGAAGCATTTTATGACCTCCCCAGCAAAGCAGATCATTCTTTTTCATGGTTCCACAGTAAATGTCACCCTGCATTACTTCCACGTGCTGGCCTTGAGCTCTGTAGCAGGCAGGGCCATCCCTACCACATCATCATATCCCCCGTGACTGGCAGAATCTGGCTCAGGACCCAGCACGTTCTCAACAGGTGCTGTTCGAGTGAGTGGAAAATAAATCAATGAATGTATCTGCCACATCCCCCTACCATATAGACACTAAGAGGAAATATGAATGAGAAGAGACAAAACTATTTGTTCTTAGCATGTTATAATAAAGTACATGCTAATAGCAGTGTTCTGGGAGACAGAGGCAAGAAGGTTACAAGTTCCATCCTGGCCTGGGCATTTTAGCAAGTCAGCCAGACTCTTCCTCAAAATATAAAGTAAATGGCTGGCCAAATAGCTCAGCAGATTGAAGCACCTACAAGCAGACACAGGGGCCACAGGTTTGATCCCTGGGCCTGCCATGCTGGCCCCACCTCTGGGGCACCCCAAGATAGCAATTGAGACTAGGCATGGTGGCACGTACCTATAATCCCAGCTCTTGGGAGGCTCTAAACAGGTGGATCAGTCTGAGTCAGACCTAATAGTGAAACCCTGAACATCCTATAGACACTTCCCTAAAATACAAAAATATACGTATATGTGGTAGAAAGGACTAAGAATGTAGCTCAATGTGAAGGCCCTAGCTTTAGTCTCTATTGCTGGAAGGGAAAAGTATTCGTTCTCAGACTTGAATGGATGTCAGAATTCCTTTGGACTCATTAAAACATAGTGCTGGGCTCTCAGCCTTTTCGCTGACTCTGAAGACCTAGGAGGAAACCTGATATTAAGCTTTGCTCACGAGTTCCCAGGTGAGGCTGATGCTGCCACTGTGAGAACCTCTGCTTGAAAGGAGGGAATCGGTTCAACTTTCTGGATGCTTCTTTCATGAAGAAAACAAGAAGAGTAAGCATGAGGCTGTGGAGGATAGCACACTTATTTAAAATATTCATCAGTGCAGTGGAGACAATGAATAGAGATGTCATTAATTTCCTCCTAAAGCACAGAATCAATCCTGATGCCCTCTGATTTGTTCATAATAGTCCAACCTGGACATAACCAAATGCCCACCAACATTGAAATCATTAAATGAAGCATGAATTCTTGCAAAAGAATACAATACGATTTTTAAAAAAAAAAATAAAACAAACAAAAAGAAATATAGCCATGTGCAGCAATGCTGCATTGATGAACTTCGCAAGTGCTGGGAAAAGGAAGTCACATATAGCCGTGTGCATTCAGTGTAGGTCTGTTTATACAAACCTCAATGACAGCCAAAATTAATCTAACCTGCAGGTCAGGATAGTTACTTTGGGAGAACACAGAAGGAAAATAATTGCAAGGAAACCCTGGGGAGGTTTCTCAGATGCTGTCATATCCCACTTCTTGGTGGGAGTGGGGGTTGCTAAATACGCTGGCTAGTAACTCGTGCATGTCTCTGCCTATATATCGTACTTCAAAACACAGATTTTTCTTTTAAAGGCAGACTTTTTTAAAAACATGGTTGAAAGGAAGAAACAGAAGTGGATCCAAGTCTAGGAATGAATTCCCTTGGTAAAAGCCAGCAGGGGATCCTCTTCTTAAACAGCAAAAATATAGTGACAGCGTGCCCCAGCATTAGAGAAATGGAGCCGTTCAACATGGTTTCTTCCAGGCCATTCTGACAGGCTGCATGATGACAGCTCAGCCATCCTAGGATCCTGATACCTAAGTGAATGCTTTACATGAGAATCATAGGACTGGAACAAGCCTCTGAAATTATTAAAGTGTGGGAGATTTTATAGCAAAAGCTCTTAAAGTCTGCATAGGATTTGTTTCGGTGGGAAGCTGATGAGACAGAGGAGGAGCAGAGGTGGGTTTGGGCTTACTGTACTCCCTCTACAAGGGTGCTCTTGGTGGGTCACTCAGGAGCACAAGGATTCACTTAGGTCCAAACTGAAAGGAGAATGCAATTCTTTCTAAACTGCAATGTTCTCATGCCTTTTCACAAACTGCAAAGGAACATGAGAAATCCAGAAATGTTGATACCCATTTCCTTCGTGGGACATGAGGACTATGTCTGTCCCTAATGTTTTTCAAACTGCAAGGCTCACCAGCGCTATGGACCACTGTGCATTTCTGGCTGGCTCAGAATTCCTGCCTCCTAAATGATCTGTCACAGTAAATGGTCTAGACAGCGTCACTAGAACTCTTCCCTTTTTACACTTCATAAAGCCCTATGTAATGCAGGTGAAGGCAGTCGTAAATATAAAAGCCACCAGAACGGAATGGCCTTTGATTCTTTGTTTATCACAGGCTAATTAAAACACAAGCTGTATATAACTCAGTCCTTTAATGGAGTTTACCAGATGTGTTATAACTAGACCTCTGCTCCGTATGAAGTCTGTGTATAATAACTATAATTTTTTATTTAGTGCAGCAGCCTGCTATAGTGGAGGGTGTGTCTGTTCTTTGATTACAAGGTCCACATTTTAAGGAGCGGGAAGGAGGATGGCTAACTACTGAGAACACATTCTCTGGGCATTGAAACTATGATTAATATAAGTCCTGTCCAGGAGTGAATTCTTGGATGCCCTGCATACTCTAGTTACACACTGTGCCAGGGACATATTTTCACTGCAAGTATAATTAGTGACTTTTAAAAGTCACCTTTCATCCCAAGGAGCCCGAGAACTCCTGAAAGCATTAGAGAGCCATTACAAATTACACATGGAGTAATAGCTATGACTACTCAGCCGTCTCTTAAGAAACACTTTGGCTGCCAAGAGCAGGAAAGGTCAACCTTGCCGGGCTCTTCCTCCTTAGTCGGGAAACCATGTGGTCTTTTCCCAGCGGGGTTGTCCTGCTGAATGGCCAAGGAATGCTAAAGACCTGCATTGGCCATATAGACAGTGCCTAGCACTGTGCTGTAATTTATGTGGGCACACACAACACACAATTCTACAATGCTAAAAGTGCACTAGTAGGGCATTATCTCAACCACAGCAGTAATACAGCAGCCTCCAAATGCCAACCTGAGTCAGGATCAGAAAGAGCCCCTGAAGCCTGGATTCACACTCTTTGGACTGTTCTGCTTGCATGTCCCCCCACCCCCAGGTGCTAGAAATACAGACCTCCCTTCACTTTCTCTAGAAAATCACCCAGTTTTGTTCAGCAAAGAGCAAAACCTCAGTTTCATCTTTGATTCCTCTTTCCTTTCCTGACCACATGTATTTCCCAAATCTGCAAATCTTCTTTTCTTCTGGGAAAAATCTACTCATCCTGTTCCACATAGTTCAGATTATTATGTTATCTTATTCTGTAAGATAAGAGTTCTCGGAATAATAGTTACAATTGTTTAACATATAGACACCTTAAATGCAAAGCAACCCAAAACTTATGAGTCAATTCAGTGTTTTTTTTTGTTTTTGTTTTTTGTTTTTTTTTTAGTACTGGTGATTGAACTCAGGCCTTGAACTTGCCAAGCAGGTACTTTTACCAATGAGCTATCTCAGTGTCCCTGAGCCAAGTAAGTCTGAATTTTATTTCCTATACGATTCAAAGAATGCAAACTACTAATTTTCAGGAATGTTTTGGAAATAGTTTCTCAGGATTAAGAAAATATTCTGTATATTATTTTTATTTGTACCTATATAGCATTGGCTAAATTTTCTGGCACAAGCACACCATTGCAAATGGATTATCATTTAAACTTTACTTTGTTCATAACCACAATTGTGATGATAATAATTGACATTCCTCAAAAGATATAAGGAGGGGTCAGATGGATTCTGAAGATTTATTAACATTAATAAGTATATTAAGTAAGTTTATTAAAGAGGTTTTCAAAGTTAGACACAGTCCTATCAAATCTCAGCCAATGAGAAAATTCCTTACAGTTTCTTTTTATGGGATTATGTAACTATTGGCATGCATGCACGTGCACACACACACACACACACACACACACACACACACTCCCTAGATCCTCTATAACCTGCCCTTGATACCAACTTGGTGAGCCAAAAGGAGGTTGGCAATCTGAGCTTCCTTTTCTCTCCATCTTTGTATTATAGACCTAAACCACATGCCTCCCAACTTAGCTCTAAATATGCACAAAATCTTTAGAAAATCCATTCTCTTACACATAAAAGGTGGGAATTAAGATTGAGTTCTTGTTGAATTCAACAATCTTATATTGTGATCTATTTGTAATAGACCATTATTCATGTGCTAGCATGCAGTTTTCCAATATTATTTTTGCTCATGTTAAAATATACCTTCATTTGTCTAAAAATATAAAATTATAAACATCTAAATACTGATAAACTATCCATCATTTCTCTTTTCTCTTTTCTAAGACAAAAATTATTTCCCCTCAGTAGTTTCACATTTGTCTGTGCCTTCAAATAAGGTAAGGCACGGCTCAAGCTTTTCCCAAGCTCATAATCTGACAACAAAGGCAAACTCTCCCCACAGCAGAATCCTTACTACCAGCAGAGGGCTGAGCCTCTACAAGGCTTTTACCTCCATCAGGAAATCAGAGAGAAGTTTAACTGCCTGTCTAATGACGGCTGCATTCCCTAAGCTATGCACACTAAGGTGCTCGAGATACGTTGGTAAACAAGTCAATGAGCAAGGGAATGAGGCACCTCGAAGAAACACAAGCAAAGCCCCGACCAGCACACCAGTCATGAAAACACCCCATCGATTGGATCAGCCACTAGTTTGCCTGCAAGCATGCAAGCAGAGTAAAATATTGACCTGAATTTTTTATTGTGATTCATATGTTGAGGTGGAAGGACTGAGATTGAACAGTCAATATTCTACCTGGAAAACATTCCATAATTGTGAAAATTAACTTTGATTTTAAGATTTGGCTTCAAATTTAGCTGGAACCTAGCCCACTCCAAGGTGCTTTAGTTGGCATGGATTTAAAGACAGGATTCTTTTGCTAAAAATATAATTAACATTTCCCTAATGTGTCTTCTTAGTCTGCTTAGATCATGTGATGAATCCAGCTGTTGGAAAGAAAGCATTTTACTCATAAGCTTTGAAAACCAGCCGACACACATCATCATATGTAATCATTTGTGTCTCTAGGAAAAAAAATCCTGCCAGCAGTCTAAGGGTTAAGCAGAATTCCTGTCATATTTGCCCTGAACTTGCCCAGTTAAATTGCAACAGCATGAGTCTCCATAATTATCTAATTGTTAGTGTTGTGCCTTTACGTAATTTATGATGTAGCATTAAAGTCTGACCCCGAGTTTGAAACGAAGTGCAGTGGTGCTGACATCCAAACTCAAATTAGTAGGTAAGCACCCAATTAATGATTATGCTTCTGAGCTTTCATTTCCATCTGACCACACTGCTATGCTAATCAGTTTTTTAAGCCCTTCACCTTCTCTATAACTAACAAGCATTTTTCCTGCTTTTTATATTTATGGATGCTCTGTATCCTCATAAAAAAAACTCCAAAACTGCGCTCTCTGTGATTGCTCCCCAAAGTGACTGTCCTCAAGTCAGTTGGTCAGTTCTGATGGCCCTTGGCCAGCAAAGCCAAAAGCCAGATCAGTGGGTCCCCATTTCCCTTCTCTGGAAAGAGATCTCTGTAGGATACTTGGATTCTGCTTATGGCTTACACAGGCTGCTAGAATCCCTTGGAGTGAAGAAGGAAGGGATTAGGGTGTTTAGATCATGAAGTTAATTTGGGCTCTCAGGCAAGACAGCTTGTCAAAATCACCAACATCCTTCTGACAACTGTACGAAGACGGAATCAAGCTAGAACACGAAAAGTCAGGCTCACTCCCTGTTCCAACTTCACACGTCCTTCACTCTTCTCACCCGTCTTATGACCCTTCTCTCCATTCTCCCCACCCAACTGTATGTTCTCTAAACAATACCAACCAAGCATAAAATATCAGACCACTATTAGAGAGCCAAGACATTATTACTTTGACCCCAGTATCTGCACAAGAAAGACTCTTAAGAAGTGTATGTGAATGCTGAAATGAGCACTTTCATAGAGCTACCACATGATAATTACCACGTATGGGGACAATTGCTCTACCACACCATGTCTCCTTATCTTCCAATTCATTGTTATTTCTAGAACCTATAACACTTGCATTTTGAGTCCTGCTTATCTAAGCACCTTCTAGCCACACCTCCTGAAGTCAGAGAAGAGCTTCAGAAGTTATTCACAACCACCTTCCAAAGACACAAAACCAGAATTACATTTAGAATTCTCAAGCTTTTGTCCTTAACCTGACCCCTCATAAGTCCCTACACTTGCCTTTTACTCCAGATTCAACTTGTATACATGTCTGATATATCCCTATTTGATTCACACTTTTTTTCTAAACAAAATATCACTAAGAACTTTACTGAACACAAGTGGCTTGAAAACCTTAGTGCCAAAATTTATTCTTGTTGCTGACCAAATAGCTCAGTGAACTGAAGTGTCTGCAAGCAGGTGTAGGGGATAGGGACTCAATCCCTGGGGCTGCCATGCTGGCCCCACCCCCGAGGCGTGCTGAGACAGCAATGGAGACTTTGTGTGGTAGCTCAGGCCTGTAATCCCAGCTCTTGAGAGGCTGTAAACAGGCTGCAAACTATGCAAGTCTGATCTAGTAGTGAGAACCTGAACACTCTGTAGACCTTTCCCTAAAAATTAAAAAAAAAGAAAAGAAAAGAAAGAAAAAGAAAAAACCAAAATTTATTCTTGGTTTTTATCCAAATAAGACATATCCTTTAGTGAACAGAAAAATAAAATTACGAAAAATAACCCTCTTCTCATGATGAGGCTTAAACCTATTACCTCTATGACAGTGGCTGAAACCATGTTTGGGGCACAGCGTATAAAAACATTACCCCCAGAAACTGGAACCACCTGAACATATGAAAGTAAAGACGATTAAATTTGGTTTGTTTTTTTTGTTTTTTTTTTTTTTTTGGGGGGGTTGTTTGTTTGTTTGTTTGTTGTCTTTTTGAGACAGGGTCTCGCTGTACAATTCAGGCTGGCCTTGAGCTCACTTTGGTAGCCCAGGCTGGTCTTGAACTCGCACGGATCCTCCCGCCTCAGCCTCCCGAGTGCTAGGATTATAGGCGTGCGCCACCACTCCCAGCTAAAAATGTGTTTTTCTTATTGTTGTTGTTGAATGTGCTATCATCTTCCCTGACAACAAAGACTATTTTTATTCATCTTCTAAAGGGAGAGGTATCCTTGTTCTCTTTTTGTGAAATTTCCAGCACAAGACCTGGTTGAGCTAGAAAGCTGAAATAAGAACTTAACTCCCTCATTCTCAATCATTTCTCCTTCCATAAAACTAGATGTCTTACTTTAACTGTTTCATGTCACATAGGCATGAGTGCTAATCTCACACAGAGACCTGAGATGTACTTCTGCTGGTGAAAGTAAGAATAGTGACAGCGAGAAATTGGGTTGCATTTGCACTGCAAAGAGCACTCTAATGATGCAATATTTGAAAGGTATGTTACGTAACCAACTGACTGCAATGCTCAATGCTGTGCAATTTTCATTCAAGGTATTTCCTTGTTATGTAAATTAATGAGAGGCTGTCATCTACCCAAATGAACTTAAGCTTAACTTCTTCTTTGATCAGAATTTGATCAGAACTTCGTATGGCACACAGATATTTAATATGGAAAATAAGCAAATAAACCCAGTCACATTATCTGACCTTTTCAAAGCTACATATTATTACCTATAAGGTAAGAAGAATAATTTTATAGCATAGTTTGAGGCTTAAAGACATAATGCAGATAATACTCAAGAGACACTCATGTACACAACAATTAGTCAACAAATGCTATTGGTTGACCTTTGGTTAATAAGATTTCTGAATCAATAAGTAAGTGGTTTTTGGTTCCAAAATTTAAAAATGCTTCTCTATTTTTAAAAGTTAAAAGAACAGAAAACACTTTTTTCTAAAAATAACTTCAAGGAGAGCACAGATATATGGAAAGATGTCATATATTCATGGGACTGGATTTCAGTTATGTTTTTCGTATAAGGATGAAAATAACACTAACATTCATGTTACAAAAGACCCTGAGTAGCCAATGTAATCCTGAGCCAAAAAAAAAAAAAAAAAAAAAAAAAAAAAAAAAAAAAAAAAAAAAAAAAAAAAAAAAAAAAAAAAAAAAAAAAAAAAAAAAAAAAAAAAAAAAAAAAAAAAAAAAAAAAAAAAAAAAAAAAAAAAAAAAAAAAAAAAAAAAAAAAAAAAAAAAAAAAAAAAAAAAAAAAACCTGAATCAAAAAAGCTAAAGTTACAACCTCAAAATATATTATAAAATATAATACAAAACTATAATAATTAAAACAGCATAGTACCAACAGAAAATAGACTTATAAGCCAATTTAACACAATAGAGATTTCAGAGATAAGGACATGACAAATATCCCAGGATCAATTAATTTTTAACAAATTTGAAGGAATACAAAGTGGCAGTCTCTTTAACAAATGGTGTTGGAACAACTAAATATTCATAAACAGAAAAATAAAATTATATCTTTAATTCATATTATAAATAAAATTCAACTAAAAATAAATTAAAGTATATATGTAAGACCTGAAACATAAATCTATGAGAAAAACAATATAGGTCTTGAGCTCCATAGCATTGGCTCAGCAGTGATTTTTTATTATAATACCAAAGACACAGGCGACCAAAACAAAATTGATAAATTGGGTCATAAAGTTGATTTAAAATCAACATAAAGTTGATTTCAAATGGACAAATTATATAGATGGGGTTTTTGAAAGATGATAAGTTACCAACAGTTTTATTTTTAAAAGTCCAATACCACTAATCACCAGAGAAATTGAAAAAAAAAAAAAAAAACCAACAAAGTATCATCTCATATCTGTTAGAATGGCTACTTTCAAAAGGAGAAAATATAAATGTTCATAGGTATATGGATTTAAAGCAACTTTGCATGCCATTGATAAGAATATAAATTAGTAGAATCATAATGGAATCTAATCTGAAACTTCCTAAAAAAGTGAAAAGTGTGCCTGTAATCCCAACACTTGAGAGACTGAGGCAGGAGAATCAGTGTGAGTTTGAGATCAGCCTAGGCTACAAAAGTGAGCTCAAGGCCCGCCTGAGCTGCATAGTGAGACCCTGTCTCAAAAAGACAAAAAAAAAAAAAAAAAAAAAAGTCAAAAATAGAACTACCTTTGGACTTGGCGGACTCAACTGTGTGTATATCCAAAGAAAATTAAACAGACAGACAGACAGACAGACAGATATAACTTTCATGTTCATTGCAGTACTATTCACAGAGCTAAAATATAGAATTAATATGTACATGCATAATAAGAAAACTTTCCATTTCTAATAACATGGTAGAATCTGGAAGAATTTTTGTGAAAAGAAATAAGCCAGGCACTTAAAATTGAATACTATATGATCTTATTTATCTGTAGAACCTAAAACTGTTATATGCATAAAAGTAGAGAGTTAACACAAATCCTGGGAGTTAAGGGGTGAAGAGATGTTGAGCAAAGATCAAAAAGTCAGTTGGATAGGAAAAGTAAATTCTAGAGACCCGCTGAAGAGCACAGTGACCACAGATAATAGCAATGTAACATATGTAGAAAAACATTAAGAGAATTGTTCTTAAGCTTCTCACTACAAAAATTGTGCACATGTAAATTAACTAGTACAATGGAGTCTTCACAGTCTATATGTATTTTTAAATATTACATCAATACAGTAAGCATATACAATTTTGTCAATTAAAAACTAAAATAAAAGGGTCAATCAGATAGCTCAGCAGATTAAAGTGTCTGATTAGGCAGATGCAGGGGTCAAGGGTTCAATTCCCCAGTATTCTATGCTGGTCTTGCTCCCGGGGAATGCTCAACTGGCAATTGAGACTGGGTGCAGTGACATAGGCCTGTAATCGCAATGCTTGTGAAGCTGAAAACAAGAAGTTCACTATAAGTCCGATCTGTGTAATGAGACCCTATAGACCCTGTACTAAATACATAAAAAAAGAAAAAAAAAATAACTAAAATAAAATCTCAGGAATTAACTTAGCAATCTAAACACCTGCCCGACAAGACTAATGACCTGGATTTGATCCCTAATACTACATGCTGCTTTGGCCCTAGAATCCTCGGTGCCCTAAACCAGCTATCAAAACTGAGTGTTGTGACACATGCTGCATAGCAAGACCCTGTACCAAAGAAGGAAGGAAGGAAGGGAGGAAGGAAGGAAGGAAGGAAGGAAGGAAGGAAGGAAGGAAGGAAGGGAGGGA
>PVJA010000308.1:157907-189695 GCA_004027025.1 Myocastor coypus | reverse complement strand
AAAAAAAAAAAATCCTTAATTACAAGGCATGGAACGCAGAGCTAGATTGGTGAGATGAGCTTTAGGAGGCTTAGATTCAATAGCCTCCAACGTCACAAGCTTCACTGGTGGCACACTGCAATTGCAAAACCTTTGACTGTGTATGTATCTGCTTCCTCTTAGTCCAAAGAGAAGTATATTCTTTCCTTTTTTTTTTTTTTTCTTTTGTTTTTCTATACAACATCAATAGGGAGGTGGGTCATGCCCACACACTGCACTCTATAGAATGATTGTGTGGACAATATGCAATATATCAACTTTCAAAGAAAAGAAGGGGGAAAAGAAAAAAAAAAGTAATGTGGATTTAGAAAGGTTAATGTCTAATTGTTTGATCAATCTTATATACGTATATGTATTAATCTAAACTGATCTGATGATGAAAATATGTAATATAACCATTGTTAAATTTAAACAATAAAAAAATTGGAAAAAAAAAAGCCTTGATAAAAAAAAAAAAAAAAGGAATTGTCAAGCGGGTAGCAGGTTAAATTATTTTTAAAAAAGATACAAAGAAATTCTCACTATTAGTCAGTAAGCAATCTGTAATGCAACCACCATCCAGAAGTTAATGAAACGAGGACAGGAAGAAGCTTGGATGCAGGGAAGAGGTGATTTTAACAGAGTGAGCACCCTGCTGGTTTAGCTTGTGGCTTCACCTGTATGGAAGCTACTATTTTTTATTAGCACGTAGTAATTGCATGCACTGTTTAGAATATTGAATATTGAACCTTTTAACTCTCTGTTCTCCCACCCTCCTAACTCCTCCTACCCCCAGGCTCCCTTTCCATCTCTACAAAGCTTATGTCCCTGTTTCCTATAATCTTTTTTATTTTACTACTCTCTTGTTTGCTTTTTGAGACAAAGTCTTGCTATGAAATTCAAGCTGGTCTCAAGCTTGCTGTATGCTCTTGCTCTATTCTTCTGAGTGTTGAAATTACAGGTATGTGCCACTAAACCTTGGTGCATTTTGCTCTTTAAATTATTTATATTTTAGATTTCTTGTACAAGAGAAACCATGCTATACTTAGTTTTCTGTGCCCAATTTCACTTATTATGGCTTCCAGGTTCATCTATTCTTCTAAGAATGACTTAAATGTGTCCTTCTCTATGGCAGAGTCACATTACACTGGTAGTTGCAATTTACGGTCATGTCCTAGGAACAATTTCATGTTGGTGCAACCTTAATATGTCACCTGAATGTTCTAGCTTAATTAGGGGGAAATAGATAAGCTATTAACCTTTGAGGATTACTTTTAAAAATTTCACAGTGAAAATAATCCCCACAACTCCAAGGCTGCTGCCTGAGGAACATGCTGTCACCACACATGCTTGTTGACTCCAGTGGTTGCTGACTAAATCTGCAAAATTCCAGGCTTCATACTCTGGAGAAATAACAATGTAAATTACTTTTATGTAATCTCTCATCTCTGAACATAAGAGATATTTTGAAGTCACTATGATGTGAAATAAGAGTGAAATAAATGCAGTATATACAAGCAGAAGAGAATTTATGATGGAAGGAATTCATATTTATCGGGAATATACAGTTCCCTTGTCATTTCATCTCACATAAATATCAAAGTAATTGCATAAATAGTTAAACGTTACCTCTGTTTTACACAGTAAGAATGTGAGGTTTAAGCGACTTTACTCAAATCTCAATCATAACAAGTAGTAGAGAATTAAGTCCATATCTTTTCCAGCCCTTGACTTTACTCAGTTTCTGGAAAAATGTTAAACTACTCATCCAGAGTGAGATGTCAGTTTGAGACCAAGACAAAACCCACTTTCTCTTGCTCAGACCTCAAACTTCAAATGCTAAATGAGGTTGGAGAACCTGTTAATCAACAAAGAACCTGCACAGAAAAGCCAATGAAGTCCTCATCCAGCAGAAATCACTGAAAACTGAGAACTGTTGAAAAGGATTGCAGCATAAAAAGTGCCTCCCAGTCACCAGGCAAGAGCAGCATCTTGCAGCCCCCTCGCTGACTGAGCTGTTTCTGATCTCTCTTCTAAACAAGATGCAAGGCTACCTGAGACAGAGCCCTCTGACTACCTAAAAGACTGTTACTTCTGCAGCAGATTCTGCACCTATTTCACTGGGGCTATCGGGGCTGCTGAGTCACTAGGTGAAGGGACAGCTCACAGACAGGTTTCTATTGATGTGGTTGCCCAGAGTAAAGTCCTTGTGGTTCCTCAAGAATTTAATCCACTTGTAAGCTGCATTTTTTACATTCAGTTCATAACACAGAACTGTGTGGATCCATCAGCTCTATAAGCAGCGTATATTTCTGGTCCTGAGCACACACCACCTTCCTCATTCCTTTCCCTTGAATGAATACTTTTACTCTGGGACATTTTAGCATGTGCTTTCCTAGCCCATTGTGTTGGACCAGAAGACAAGCTATAGAGTCTACTGTAAAGTATAATGCAGTAGGCTTCAATTCAACTAGGTTATTCACTTTTTTCATAAATTTATTTGCTTAGCACAGCAATATCTATTCATCTTAAATGTTCATTTTTGGGTTGACTTTTTAAATTTGTAGTCTTTTTTCTTCAGTTCTTAATATGTTCTATATATGAGTCCTTTGAAGAAGAGTTGGCCTAACTATTTCCTTCTGTGTGGGCTACCTTTGCACTCTATTGGTGATTCCTTTTGCTATGCAAAAGCTTTTTAATAAGATGAGATCCCAGGTGTTGATAGTTTCTGATAGTTTCTGTGTGATCAAAATATTGATCATAAAGTCTTTGCCTACACCTATCTCTTCCAAAGATTTACCGAGTCTATCTTCCAATATATTCTGTGAAGTAGGAAGAAAGTATTCAAAAGACAAGGGGAAGTAGGGAAGGAAGGAAAGGAGGAATGAAGGAAGGGAAGGAAAAAATGAGAAAGTAAGGATAAAATGGAAACCATTTTTTGTGAACAGGGAGGGAAATGGGTATTGAAACGGGGATGGAAGTGGGAAAAATAAAGAGTCTAGACATATCATGCATGGGTAAAATTCCCTGTAATGAATGTGATAATTATGTATACTTAAATTATACCAATGAACTTAAACAAATAAAGGTTTCACATAACAAAAAGCAGAAACAAATCAACAGGAAAAATATTCAGACACAGCCTGAGTCCATTGCAAGTCTTGCTAATCAATATGATATAAAGCAGAGTTACCTCATTTTTATCTTCTGTCACTTCACATGCTTTGGTTAGTTCTCTGACAATGTGATTATTAACAACACTAGATTAGCAGGAACACAGGTGCTTTTGACATGATTGGTGGCTAAATATTGCTAAAGATCCCTAGGAAAACATTACCTCATATGAGGAACAAAGTTATAACCACAGATTTATTTAACACATGAATTCCATAAAAGATTTGTCTTTGTTGTTTCTGAAGATTCTTGGCTATTTTCTTTCTCATTAAATTTTTTTTTATTTTTATACATCTTTTATTCATTTTAATGAGAAAAAAAGACAAAACAGCAATGAAACAGCTTCAAAACAAGTTAGTAGGATGGTTATAATAATTAATACCCTGCGTATAGTTATCTTCATAATAATTATTTAGAGGACAAGATCCAGACCTGATATCTTGTCTAAATATATTAGTACAAGCTTTTATTCTCAAAGAACTAAGACGAAGTAACTGTATATCTAACTTAACTCTTTTTTTATCTATTAATTTCTTTTATTATTAATTTTTTAAACAGTTGACATACTGCACACTGTCCCCACATTAGTTATGCAGAACGCAGTGTGTGGGCATGACACACCTTCCTCTTGATGTTGCTAAGGAAAGAAAGAAAAGAATTCTTCTCTTTGAATTAAGAGGAAGCAGATGCATACACAGTCTAATGTTCCACAATTGCAGTGGGCCACCAGTGAAACTTGCAACTTTGGAGGCTATTGATCCAAGCCTCCTACAGCTCATCTCACCAATCCAGCTCTGCGTTTCATGCCTTGTAATTAAACTTTTTTTGCTGGGTGATCAAAGGCAGGTCAAAGCAAGACCTGTATAACAAAACATTCATCTTTTGTTTCTTCCAAGGTCAAATCCCCTCAGGATTAACTTTGGAACCATATACAGTGCTTTGTAGAACTGTTGTCAGTGTCAGCCTTTGGGTCCAGTCACAGCCATTGCTTGGCCAGTTTGCTTTCTGTGAAAGCGTGAGAGAATGTTTTTCTCTGGGTGGCTCTCCTTAGACACACTATAGTTCATTTACCTCTTTTCTCTGAGGTCCCATAATCTCCTTGACCAGAAAACTTGAGACATCTCTGAGTTACAGAATATTACAGCACAGGTTCTCTTATGTCCTGAGTCCTTACTGATCTTGAAGGGCTAGGACCAAAATATTGGCTATCCTCAATAGCCCTTCTTTTTCTCCAATTTTTGGTCTGTTAACTTACATTCTCAATCCTCCAGCAGAGAAGCTTCATGATACTATTACTCTATAATGTAGGTAACTGAGCTTATCATCACTGGCTTTCTGAATATCAAACATCGTTGACTTAGCTTGGAATTGATATTTTCTGACAATCCATAGAATGTGATATAAGCAGTTACACAATGTTTACATAGATATTTGGAAATTCAAGGAAATACAAAATTGTAGCCTGTCAAGCCTATGGTACTTGGCGCAGTCTCTTACTTTCAACTAATACTCTTGAGAGTATAACAGTAACTGAGTTTACACTGGGAGCAGCACACATGAAAAAGATGACAGTGACATGCATTCCAAGCATAGTTTTAGTGTTACATGGTGCTATGATCAGTGTGGTGAACCTTTTGAGGTTCTTAGGACCAATATTTTATTCATCCTGTGTACATAAGTGCATGATTTTGCTCCTGATATGTTTCCTCTCTTATCTGCTTCCAGCCACTTCGTTGTTTAAATCCATAACACATTCAGCTGTGTTATGCTCTTAAGTTTTTATTTTCTTCTTTAAAGTTCTAATATAAGAACTTATTTTGCTTCCTAAATAAAATCTGTACTTCACTGTGAATCCATGCTGAACAGTCTGTCACACTGGATCACTACCTGCATAGTATGGGCATGTTCAGAACAATTGCTTAAGAAAACAGGGTATGTATTTTCTCACCACTTAGACACTATGAGGCAGAAATCTAAACATTGTACAGTCAGGATGCAGTTACTATGGCTAATAAACATGGATCCTCAATGCAGTATAAATACTTACCTATACTAGCTGTCCATAACATGGTTGTTAATAGACTCTATGATCTTATTCCTATATAAAATTGTTTATCATTTTTTCCTTGCAGTCATTTTCAATTAAAAGAAATGAACACAAAGTGCATACATGTACTGTATATTACTAGAACATCATGGCTATCTTAGGCACCTTCTTCGTGTAAATGCTCTTCTATTTATCCCACCCCCTCCTTTTTGGAATTTTTACCTTATTTTTTTATATTTTGAAGAATAATTACCACTTTTAATTTTAAAAATGCCAAATCTTTTCTGCTTGTAAATTGCATCTTCAAGATTCTATTATATTTTTTTCACTGAAGGCTTTTATCTTCAATTATTATCAGATTTAAAATAATAAAATTTTATTATTTTAATAAATAAACACATTTTGTCAGCTGGAAGAGTGCTGGACAGGGAATTATTCATATTTTGTTCCAGGGGCCCAGCAGGATAGCTCAGTGGTCTAAAGCACCTGCGGGCAGTTGCAGGGACCGTGGTTTGATCCCCGGCACCATATACTGCGCCAGCCCTGCCCTCACAGCAGGCTGAGCCGGCCATAAAAATAAATAAATAAACAAACAAAAGTTTTGAAACATATTTTGTTCCAAATCCTGTGGTACAAACTTTTCACAACTGACATTGTTTTACTTGATTGAAATGGGAGGAATGTAACACACCATCTACTGCCTTGGTTTGAAGTGACAATAAAGAGAGGATGAACCCATCCTAGTGGTTAACTCTGTGTGGGACGGGGCTGTTGCCAGAAACCGGATGAAAGGAGTCAAAGTGTGGCACAAGGGACTCGAAGCATGGAGGCTGCTGGTGGAGTGGTGCAGAAGGTTCACTTTGATAATCAGATGAGGTTGTCAATATACTGCTTGCCCCAATGCTGCTGCAGTTCATGGGTGGATTCTCCTCACTGGTTTGGATAGTCCCCCACCATTAGGTGAGCTGAAGAATTTCAGATGCGAGAGTGTATTTCCTCCAAATAGTAGCCTAAGGTCTGCTTACATTTATCATGAACTGTTTTATGCTTATCTTTGTCTAAAAGAGTGAAATTCTGGCCACTATAATTTCCATTAAATTTATATCAATTCTTTGAGTACATGGTCAAACAATCAGCCATCTTTTCACTAGAATTTTATTAAAGTCTCAACAAATTGTTAGAACCATAAATATTAAGGATCTTTCAACCTCATAGGAAAAATCCTATAACTAGGACTCAGTGACATCAACATTGGTATTCATGATGCTCAATCTTAAAATTTGTTCATTTTCTGACTTCTACGGCCAATTTCCTCCTCTACTTCAACTGTTTTAAGCTCCATTTAAGAATTCATCATTTTAGAGGGTCCATCAGCACACAAATTTTGACGAAGATATGGTCATGACCATTTCAAGATTTTCATAATCTTTCCTTCCCAACATAATTATACCTCTTGATCTTAAAATCTATTGAGTCCTTTCTCACCAGGTTCAGTCGTAAGCACTGTAGATATAATGATGAATTTTAACAAATGTTTTCTGTATCACAGAACTCAGAGTTCCATAGGAGCACAGCTAAAGCTATGCCACCTTTACTTATTTCTATAGGAAGTTCAAGAAGTCAGAAGAGAACACAAGGGCTTGTTAAGATGGAAAGCAAAGTTAGACTTCCTAGATGGGGTAATAGTTAAGCCAAGACCTAGATGAGAAAGACAAGTCAGATAAGGGAATATCTTCAGATCATTCAAGCAACAAGATTTTCATTTTCTGATTCAGGAACTAATACTTCAGCACTATCAAACAATGAACCTTCATAAGACCTCATGGTTTTCATTACAGATATCCCGTGGTTTATACTATACAGAATACAATTACAAATAGTGTCACCAAGAATAGTTGGAAGCCTTGTTCTTCTGTTTTAACTACTGCTGAGCTTAGAGACATAGGATAAAAGCTGATTTAGTTCACAAGTCATTTACCGATACTGTAGTTTTCTCGTATTCTTTCTTTTTCTGGAGGACACTAATCGTAATGAAACTAACCCATATTTCACACATGCATGTGTTTTCAAACAAGCTTACATAGCAAGTAGTATCACTGTTGTTTTATAAATAAGAAAACTGAAGACCAGAGAAGTAATAGGTTATAAATGGTTAGTAAGCAGAAAAAAAAAATCAACATTCACACTTAGTCATCTGATTAGTCTATGTCTAGTTACTAGATTCTGCACCTAGAAATAGTTGGGGAAATATTGTCCCTTGAAGATCTGAACAAATATTTTCGTATATAAGGAAAACTCATATTTTAATATCTGACTCAACTATTATTTAAAAACATTTTTCTCATAGTAGCTAATGGAAATATTTGAGTTTCTCTTATCAGTGTTGTACATGATGCAGGTAGATTATTGTCTAGAGCATAGATTAATTAATATATTCCATAGCCATGCACAATTCTTTCAGAGTCTTACACTGGATTATGGATAGAGTGAAATTTGTATACTTATTAGTATGTTTGATTACAGAATTCTTGATGAATCAGATCAATTTTAGTCATCTTTTTACATTATCACTTCAAACAAACCCTCACAGAGAGGTATTTGGTAAGTATATACTATGTAAATGAGTGAAATGGAGGAACAAAATGAATAAACGAGAGAAAAAAGGGAAGAATACTAGAAATGAATGTCAAGTGCTCAGAAATCCCAATAATATTAGTATGTAATTTTTATACGTAACTGTTCCCCAGCATCTACCTTACTTTCTTCCATGTAATAGAGATGTGGGAGGCTTTTAGTACTTTCCAAGGATCCTTATGCTTCCTTTCTGGGAGAGCATCCAAAAGTTGCGATGTGTCATTTTAGGTTTTACTATCTTGGGCAAGGATACATTGGTCTACTGAATCTCAAAAGGCAGCCTAATCCTTGGAAACTGTACAGTAACTAGTACTGTCCTTGGGCCGCAGAGAGAGTGGTGGTTGTAGTAATCTCTGAATTGCTTTTCCTATTGTTCTTCCCTGTTCTGGAGAAACAGCACACATGCTTACTTCATTTTGCTCAGTTTTCTCCATTTCCTTCTTTAGTCCCAGCTAATCTCACTCAGAAACCCAGGCACAAGAGAAGAAATAATATTTAGCTGAATGTCTAAGTACCCTGTAATCCAGTCAAGGTAACATAAAATTAACCACCACAGACTAGTATAGCAAGAGTTCGATAACTGTCACTAACTTCTGTACCATACGCCCCATTGTTTAGAGAAGCAGTATCTTTCAAAGTAAGTATGATCAATCTCTAATACATTAGATGCCATATATAGTAACATGATAGTTCTTCTGCTTAGTCCTAAACAAATGAAAAACTTGGTTAAATTGTAAAAGAAGTTAAAAAAAAAAAAGAAAAGAAAGTCTCTGGGGTTAAGCGTGGACTGCATGTTATTTGCTTATGCCTACTTACACAGAGCTGAAAAAAAACAAAAACAAACAAACAAACAAACAAAAAAAACAAAAAAAAAAAAAAACAAAAAAAAAACACCTGCTTAAAGTGTAGCTAGCCTGAAGAAAAAATGGGTGTTTGGCTCCCACAGCAGGGGCCAATTGTCACTGCCACAGAGCCATTCATTCCTTTAGCAAATATTTCATGAGTGCCTACTCAGCTGTACTAAAATGGCTATGCAAAGTTGATTGTAAATGCTGTTCATCTTCAGATCTTCAGGTCAGGTATAATTTAGTGCTACAAAGGTCGTGGAGCCTAGGGATTATGGGCAAGGAGTAACTCTTACCACAGACTTAGCCTAATTATGGTTTTTCTTTTTCTTGTTTACATTCATGGTCATGGAGTTGCTTGGAATCTTATTTGGCTTTTCAGAGAACTGATTTATTTGGGCAATTAGATTTCATTTTATTTTCACATTAGGCAAAACTACCCTAGGGCCTCCCATTAACCCGCTGGCTGGACAAAGTATAATAGCTTAAGTATATAATTCATTCTGATGGGATAAATTAGTTACAACTTGTTGGATGCTTATTCCTTTTGCAATAATGAACTTACATGCGTCATCAGTGTTTTTTTTTTTTTTTTTTTTTTGAGTGTTTTTTTTTTTTATGGAGTCTTCATATTTCCATATTTTCAAATGATGCGAATGACAGGCCAAAAAGTTCTTCCTTTTCCTTTTGAGTTTAGCATGCCTTGATGCTCTGGGTGAAAGCTTAGCTTATGATCCAGCAGAGCTCAGCTGCATGGGACCTCTGGCTCGGTGGCATCTAGCTCAGATATTCCCATTAAGAATTTAGGCAGCCAGGAAAATAAGGAAGAGATACATTTATTGCTTATGTTGAGTAATTCAATGCCTTGAGGTGAAGTGAGTGAAAGCCAGGCAACCCTGCTCTAAGTTCCTTTGGATGGGAGCTGGCAAAACCTAGTGCTGGCAGCTTTCTATCATGGAATATCCATTAAGCTTGTTTATTTCTGGAAAAACACTGCTCTGTTTCCGTAGCCTGCTGTTTGTCAAGGAATGGTGCAAGAGCTCATCTCTGAGTTCACGGAAAGAATGAGGTGTCCAGCTCCTGGGAAACTCTTCTTGGGATGCTGGGTCTTCTTCTTTCCTCTGAGATGGCAGGTGAGGTGGTATGTAGTAGAATATGACTGAGTCTTAAACTCTAGTGATGACAAAGAATAGATCTGTTATGGCTAGAGCCCAGCTTCCTGAGCTTATGGATGGTATCTGCACTTTGGAATGTGAAGCTGAATGCGAGAATTAAAATTTTATCTTGATTTCTGGTTTGTCCTTGATACTATGTCCCAGCTCATATTGTTGGGTGGTGGAACCTTCTCATTCTTTCTTTCTTTGTAGTTCATCATATCCTCATGTGTGGTATGTTGATACACTCGAAGCTGTAAAGTGCTTTCATCTGTCTTCAGAGAAAACAGAGTGGTGTTTTTATACAAATGTTTATTAATAAAATAATCTATAGTAGAATCATAAAAGAAAGAGTTTGATTACACCTGTGAAATAGATTATTCATAGTAACACTAAGGACAAAAGCAGGATATAATATGTGCTTTTAAATCACCAGATATAGCAAACTGCAAATAAGAAAGCAAATCATTTTCTTAGGTAAATAAGTTATTTCATATTAGAACATCAATGAAGTGGCTGGGAAATGATGTTGTTGAATCTGATGTATAACTTTAATTTTATAATTTACATACAATTAATTTACAAATTTGTCTTCTTTGAAAATACTTAATATAAGAATATTTGATACAAACTGAAGAGACGGTATGAGAGGTTAAGTAGTCACAGATCATTTGGTGGCCAAGGGACACACTGAAGGATGTGCCAATAGGCAGTTTTATTATTTGTGAATATCATTGAGTCTACATGCACGCCTATGGTTTGGCTCATCAGATGTATGGTCCATAGTTGAATGAATATTATTTTATAGGACATGACAGTAGCATGTGTCCCAGTCTCCAATCAACAGAGATTAAGTCAACTTTAACAGGTATTGCTTAGAAAAATAAATTAAAGAAGATGCTAAGGAATTCTGTAGTGTATTGCTTATTGACAATTATATCTGAAAATTGTTTCTTCTACCTGGTCAAACTTAATATCATATATTTTAAATGTGCCTTTCTCTGATAGTCAAAATATGAAATCTATGTGTAACATAATTAAATATGACATGAATATAAACTATAACTGTTTTATAGTGCCACCTAACAGTCTTAATTACACTAAGTGTAATATTAGCAGGATAGTATTTTTCATAGTGGATTATTTTTGCTTGTTTTTTCATGCTTGATAAGTGAAGGCTATTTTGATATTCAAAATAGTTTGTATTTTTATGCAGTTGGCTTTTCTATCAGCTTCCCATGAAGGCTAAGCTTTAGGATAGAAGGTAAGTTTAACTACGAGCATCTCTGTAGCACTTCCAGCCGGCCAATCACTATGCTTATTGTTTTTACATTACATCATTGAATTGTCATAATATCTCTCTGATACAGGAATTATTAACCCACTTTATAAATGCTATCTTAGTTACTCTTGCTGCTGGGCTGAACACTGAAACACCCAACACTGAAAATGAGGGAAGGAAAGACTTATTTAGCTCACAGTTACTGGAGGTGTCAGTCCATATTCAGCTGGCTCCAATGCAGAGTGGCGCATGGCAGAGGGCAACCTTCCATTCTGGCAGCTAAGAGCAAGAGAGCTGGGAGAGCTAGCTGCAGCTCAAGCAGCTAACTTCTCTTCCTCCCTTATATTGAAATGCAAATCACCTGCCCCAGGGGAGATACAGCACCCTTTCCCACAATAATCAGTTACAAATTCCAGAAGCTGTCCCATGACATGACTGCATGAGGCTTTGGGGGGACACCTATACACAAACTATAACAAATACACTCCACACAGGATCATAAAACACACAGTGAATGCCTGCTAGCTTATTTTGAACTACAAAAAGCAAAGTAAAATACCTCAGGATGACAAAAAAAAAAAAAAAAAAAAAAATTATTGCATGATTTAACGAAAGAATTCTGTCTGCATAACTGATTAATTTCAAAACAAAACAAAGGAGAACAAAGAATTTAAAATTAAAAAACATAAAGCCTTTTCATGTAAAAGAACACTGATAAGTGCCTGCCTGGGAAGTGCAAGGTCTCAAGTTCAATCCCTAGTACAAAAAGGAAAACATTAAAGAGAACATCGGACTGAACTCAGAGTCAAGAGACTGCAATACATTGTCCATACCCCGTGACCAACTCTATGTTTTATATAGAGCCACAGTTCTCTATATGAAAAATCAATATGATAACTATAATTAACACTTTAATCATTTTAACCATAATTTATAGTAAGAAATAGATTTTACATTGCAATTCAGTAAATGATGTACACAGGTATGTCTATACAAATACACCATTTTACCAATATATGCTGGCGTTTTGTACTTTTTTCTGTTTTATAATAATGGCATGATCTACAATATTGGATTTACAGGCCACTGATGGATATCAATCTGAAGTTTAAAAAGCTACAATGTAATTTATCTTACTATTACTCTATAGTATATTCACCACTACTCACAAAAAAACCGCCATCTGTGCCAGTCCTCATTCAAAACAACCACCACAGAAATACCAACTGCTTCACATCCATGCATTCACAACAAAATATATAAAAGTAACTGATCTGTTATTATGTTTGAAAAATGATCCATCTGTTTAAAGAAAATATAATGAAATCCTAAGCTATTGAGTAATATTAAAGGAACAAAGGTTAATGCAATTAATTAAGAAAAATTAAAGTGTGAGGGGGAATCTGTGAAAATTATGTTTGGAACAGTTCTCGTAGCAGAGAAGCTAAGTTTATCTTTATTGAAGACAGAAGACAGTTGAGCCAGGTGCGGTGGCGCACGCCTGTAATCCCAGCACTCGGGAGGCTGAGGCAGGAGGATCAGTGCGAGTTCGAGACCAGCCTGGGCTACAAAAGTGAGCTCAAGGCCAGCCTGAACTGCATAGTGAGACCCTGTCTCAAAAAGAAGAAGAAAAAAAAAAAGACAGTTGATACAAAGTTTCACTATATCTTCTATATCAAATCAAAGAGGGGAAAAAAGGTTAGTTTTCATTTCCCACTTATTTGGGATGCTCTGAGAATTAAAACCAGTTTCAGCAAGAATATATTTTTGTTTCCTTGATCATTTTTATCCTATTGGATATGTACTGCTTCACTATGAAATCTGAGTTGATCATTTGAATAGTGCATCAGTTCTCATTCAACACATGTTTTCTGAGGTTCTTCTACAGGGCCAAGGTGGGATCTAAAGACAAAGAAGACGTGAAATTTCTGCCTTCACTACATTTACATACTGATGAAAATTCAGTATTCAGTGCTCACATTTTTCAGTTACAGCAGGTGGTATAGCATTTTCATTAACATATACAGATTTAGAAATGTTGATGAAGCTGTACATAATTTATCCTACAGTAAGACTCAAGACTGAGGGGATCCCTTAAGGTAAAAAAATTGCGGGTGTGCAAATCTGAATATTTTTTATAGTTTCTTTTAAATTTTTTTATTAATTTTAATGAGAAAGAAATAACAGTGAGACAATTTCAAAACAGTATAGTAGGACAGTTACAATATTTAATGCATTTCACATTGCACATTGTCTTTATAGTAGTTGTTCAGAGTTGAAGAGGCAGCCATGATATCTTTTCTAAACATTTAGTACAAATATTTCTTCTCATTGCACTAAGAGAAAGTTGTTGTATATATATTCCAACACTCCATAATAGTAGTGGGTTATCAGCAGAACTGGTAATGTCAGAAGGTGTTGACTTGAGCCTTTTACAGCTCAGCTTATTAATATGGCTTTGCCTTTCACACTTCCTGGTTAGATTTTCTGTTGGATGGTTAATACCAAATTCAAGTAAGACCTATATAACAAAACATGTAACTTTTGTATCTGACAAGGTCAGTAAAATACCCTCAGGATTTACCCTGAAACCATGTATAGCATTTAATAGAACTTTTGTCAGTTTCAGACATCTGGATGAGTCACGGCCATTGCTTGACAAAACTGTTTTCTGTAAAAGCCTGAGAGAATGTTTTCTCTCTAGGTGACCCTCCTTGGGCACACTATACATCATCAATCTATTTCCTCTGTAGCTCCATAATCTCCTTGAACAGAAAATTTGGAACACCACTGAGTTATAGGTTGTAACAGTACAGGTTCTCTTATGTCCTCAGTCCTCACTGACCTTTATGGGTTAGGGCCAAAATATCGGCTATCCTTGAAGCCCTTCTTTTTCTCTAAATATTTAATAGCAAAATTAAGTTGTTAACCCTCCAAAAAATTGTTCGCACATTAACTTTCTGATTTGTTGTTGCTCACAGTGCCTTAATCCAAGGATGGTGAGCCTGCTGAGTGTGAAGGACTAACACTGAGATCTGGTACGTAGACACTGTGAGGAAAAGTTGCAACAAAGACTTTTATGTGCCAGATAAGAAATAAGCAACCATCTAGGCCCAGGGTTTATATCTGTGTTTCCATGGAAAGGATTCATAACTTTCAAAGAGAAAAATTACACATCCTTTGAATTCACCTTTGGCGTTTTCTTCACTTACGAATGTGGGCAACACGTCACATCTGAATTATAACCTGTGACTGGTCCACCAAACACATTACACATATCTCATTTTTCTATTACAGCAGCTATAGGTATCTTAAAATATTGCCTGTGCTTAGCAACATTTTAATTTCAGTACTTGCATGGCTAGTTACACATATTATTTATTTTACCAAAATTCATATATATCACTATAGCTAAATTTTATTTTTCAAAGTTTTGGAAAACTGCGTTCACTATAATATGCTTACTTTTTCAACCCTGTGTATCCCTTGTTATGTTTTTAAATACATTTTGCTGACAGGGACCCATAGGTTTTCTGGATTGCCAATGGTGTTTATTTTACAAAAAAGGATTAAGATCTTCAACTCTGAGCACAAGGTTACAAAATCAAATGCCTACATTGCAGGCAGGTGACATCAACGATTGCCTGGAAAGACAGTGGCAGTCTAGGATAACAATTTAAAGGGAAACAATTATTGGGACCTTCATGGGAACTGAAAAGCCAACATCCCAGGTTTTCAGCCAGTTCTGAGTAAAAGAGTAATTGAAAGAACAGCAAGCAAATAGGTCAGATGGAGCACAGATTATTACCTTTTTAATTAAAAAAATATAATTAGTGAATGCAGCTTATCTCTTGGCCGCCGCAACTCTGGGAACCCCACTAGAGCGGTCCTGCCTGGCGAGTGCAGAGAAGGGCTGGCAGAAAACACCTCCATCCTGGAGCACTGAATCCATTTAACACCAGGTTACAGCATCCTGCTTAGGGCTCAAGGCTGCAGAAACTGAGGCAGCCAGATTTGCCCCAGTCTACTCAGCAGGGCTGGCTTGGGCAGGTCTTTTTCAGGGAGATTTGTTTTTGGCCTCAGGCTGCCTTAAAGTGGATCAAAACAATGAAATAATTATTCTAGTTCCACAGCCAAAAGTGTTCTCCTTATTCTGTTTCCTTTTCTAAGTTCCATCCTGCTACAGATGTCTGATGGAATTGCTCAAGGGGACCTGCAATAAAATAGAATAAAAACACAGCAAAAAACACTGCTTGTAAAATGCCAATAATGGGGAGATAATTCCGAACTTGAATATAACACCTCCTGTTATGAAAAGCTCTTAGAAAAGTTAAAATGTAAGCACTAATTCTTTTACAAGTTTATGTCTAAAGATGACAAAACTCAGAAAAATTAAAGTATAAAATCAAAATTTATTGCTCCTATGACTTAAAAATTCTGATGGTCCTGTCTTTCCTTAAATTCTAGGCTAGGTTGCTTCCACAGTCATGGCAGAATCAGTTTCTTGCTGCAGAGAGCCTGAGCACACTTTTCCTAGTGTAGAGCTGCAGATGATACATGGTTCAATGTTGTGTTTCTTACGAACATAACTGGTAAAAAGTTTTTAAAAATTAATATTTTTATTAGTGAGCCACACCTACTACATTTAGAAAACAAATCAATCTTTAAACTCTAAAGCAATGCAATTATTTCAGCATAAAATTACATTACTGGAATATGGGGTTTAGAATATCTCAAAATGCAGTGTTCACCTGGAGGAGATGTTGGATGTCAGTAGTGTGGTAGACAAAATGATATTCTTCCCAAAGATGTCCATGTCCTAATTTCTGGATGTGTTACTTTATAAAGCAAAAAGGGGTTTTCAGATTTTGGTAACAGTTAAAGATTTCAGATGAGATTATTCTGTATTATTGTGGGGGTTGATATAATACTGTGTCCTTTATGGGAAGTAGACAGCAGGGTCAGCATCAGAGATCTGAGGATGCTCTGCTACTTTGAGGAGGGCCATAAACCCGGGCATCCAGGGCTCTATCACAAGTAGGACAATGATTTTCCCCTAGTGTTGTCAGAAACAATGAGGTCCTCTCAGCACCTCGATCAACTCAGTCAGTGTCATGTCAGACTTCTAGCCTCAGCAATTGTAAGAGAAAATTTATATTTTTCAGAAGATATGGTAACTTGTGATAGCAGTAATTGAAGGCTAATTGTAATGCAAGTGTTTAAGAGCTTGGATTGCAGAGCACAGCCAGTCTGTTTAGCTCTCATCTCCATCACTTCATAGTTAAGTGGCCCTGGGCCCCCAACAGATGCTGAAGTCCCTCAACACCTGCCCACGTATGCTTGTCCTAAACCAGTGACAGCACTATTGAAGAGCAGACCGCACCACGAGGGAGCAGGTGCCTCCTGAAGGTTGGGGCTTTGAGGTCGGGACTGCCTCTGTCTGCTGGGGTCTTCCTCATGAGAGTCCCTTGCTGAGCCTCAGTTTTTCAATATCCCTAGATCACCACATTAAAGCCAAATTGCTTCCACATTCTTCCTCGAATTTATGCCTTTGCTGTGGGCCCTGAAACTTTGCGTCAGGTAGCTGCAGTTCATAAAACAAGCAGACAAAATGTCACCATATAAAAAATAGTGGACATAAAATACTCATAGTACAAGTTATCATCATCTACTGGGATTGAAATATGTGACTTAAAGTTTAAGGCACTTTTTCCAAGTCACAGAATTTTTTTTAAAAAATGTGAAACTATAAAGAAAAATAGACTCATGAGTCAATAAAGGCGTCCACACTCCACTGAGGTCTGAACATCTTTTTCATACACAGAAACTTCTCAAGCCTCAAACCTCTCAAGATCTTTTAACATGTTGTTTTCTTCCTCCGTTTCAGCCATTTTTTATACTTCTTTTTAATATACTATAAATACTTTATGCTGCTTTTTTTCTGCAATACTGATGGGTAACAAAATACCCCAGAATTTGCAGGTGATTATTTACTTTGTAGGTTAGCTAGTACAGCCTCATTTTAGAGCTCAGTGTGTAGATTAGTATAAACACTGTGGAAACTGATTGCACCACTGAGGCTCCATGTGGACACAGGCATGCTCTGTGCATCTTTCATTCTCCTTGAGCCAATTAACCAGGTAGCGATACTTCTCTTACATCAATGGCAAGAACGCAAGAGTGTTCTAGTCCCTATTTGTGATCCTTTGACTTATGTCCCAATAACCAAAGCTAGACATTTTCTGGGTTCAGCAGTCACAAGGTGACAGATATGTGAGCTCATATGGCTGCTCAGAAGAAGGAAGAACTGTCACAAATTATTTAAGGTACACCACATACTATTGGCCATTGTTGTTCTCAACCAATGCACCAAATGTTGCACTGTTAGAAGAAAAGTACTTTCCTGTCCTGATTCAAGCACAGTTGAGAAATAAGACAAAAGAATAAGGAAAACACAGACCAAACTGCAAGTGTTATTACAAGTAGCTCTGATGCTAGAGGTTATGCTTATATGAGTGGTCAAGAGAGGAACAGCAGGGTGTGGAAAGAGCCCCACAGTACAATAATGATGCCTGCTTCTCCACACGGAAGGAAATAGCAGCACAATGGCTAAAATTTATAAGGATGGAGGACTGAGTTTGGTTTACATGGTAACAAAGATTCAAGTTGGGTACAGGAAACTTTTAGGTTAATTCGGCACAGTGGTCATGACCTATAGGCCATCCCCAATGGCATAAGAACTCCTGTGCTCATAAACTCATAGCCTCTCTGAAATCTATTTGTTAGAACCAATCAAAATGCTCCCAGAATAGTGGTAAAAAAAAAAAAAAAAAGTGGGATGACACAAGTCCAGTGATGATTACTTCTTTTACTAAAGCAGGAATAAACTGTTAATGCAAAAAGGGGCAAGTCAGGCATTGTCATGGAATTCACACAACTCAATGGAGCATAACCCAATTATGCCAAAAGTCCTGCAGGTAGTGACCCTGATTAAACTCAGTGTTCTTAGAGTGCCTATGAAATACATAATTAAAATAGAATAAAATCCCTTTCTAAACTCATTGACAAGATTCACTTCTGACATTTGTTCTTAGTGTATCACATGAACATACTCAGAAAAACATTTGCCTGTTTTTACAAAGAAATGGACTTGCTCACCCTATTCATTTAATTGTGCAGTGAAAATATTAGCTGAAACATGAAGGGCAACTTTTATGGAAGTGGCTCAGCTGAAGGTTTGGAGTGGACAAATGCCATGGGTCCATTAGTCCTCAGAGTCTGGAACTGGTTGAACTGGAACAGTTTAGAGTGTGTTTACAGTCAACACTCTGGTGAATCTTGATCTTCCTCTTCCTTAATACAGCACAAGTACACTACTCTGCTTCATGGTGTACTTGAAGACTTCTGGTAATATTTTCACTGTCAACTTCAACTTAAACGTTGATTCATAATTTGCTGATTCAGTGCCATGCCCATTAGTATTCTATAGTGATACCTGAGAGTAATTTCTGCTGTTCAGATGCCTCTGTAACTCCTTGGTTCTGCATGAACTAAGCTTAGACATAACTCAAACCTCGAAAAGAGGCTTAATTGCGACTGTGGTTTGTATCTAATTGTCCCTGAAAGCCTCATGAAAACCATGCGGCTGTCAAGCTCACGGTTGGTTCCAGGGGGGCGGGGCTTGAGGGGGCGTGGCCAAGAGAGGTGTAAACTGTTAAACTGACAGCATGTGCCTCAGAGGTTCTGCCCCCACCCCAAGGCAGCAGTTTCTCGGAGGTAATGGAGTGAATCATCCTGGACACGGCAGCGCCCCAGCTTCTCCTCCAGACCCTATACAGTGGGGGCAGTGTCTTGAAACCTCCAGTAACCATGAGCTAAATAAATTTTTCCTCCCCTAAGCTTGTGTGTCTGGTATTTGTCTCAGCAATGGGTGAAAAGTAACTAAGACAGAATTTGGTACCAGAGGAGTGGGGTCGTTGCTGTGGCTATACCTGACCATGTGGATTACAAGCTTTGGAGAATGGCTTATGGGAAGAAATAGGACAGATTTGGATATGTTGCCTATGAGCAAAGTGCTGGAACAGTTTCAGCTCTTCTGTAGGGGAGGTTCTGGTCAAAGCTCAGACCAGAAGATTGATACAAAGTTGGCCTGTAAAGAGTAGGCTGCTGAGATTTGTGCTGGAAAGGACTGCATTGGCTGTTGGACTACAGATCACTGGTGTTTTGGCTTGGCCTAAAGTCTGTCTGAATTTTGCCTGTGTCCAGAGACTTTGCCTGAGACTGAGATTAAACATGGAGGACTAATCTTTCAAAGGAAATTTCAAAGCAGTTGAATATTGGGGCAGTGGTATAGTTATTGCTGGGGCTCTGAATCAAATATATGTTGAGAATGAAGACCAAAGAGCCCAGAAAAATGATTTAAAATGTGAGTTTAGCCAGAAAAATGTGCCAGGAAGGCTGTGGACTGCAAAGATGAAGCCAAGATCTCCATTGCCCAGGAGAATAGAAAGGATGTTCTGCGGGCATCATAGGAGGTGGTAGGTTGTCACCCTTTGCAGCCTCAGAATCACAAGAATGGAGGACTTTGCTTTGAGGAGAAAGCGGCAGAGCCCCATGTTCCAGAATGGAGGTGGTAGCCACAGCAGACTACAGAGTGGTGGCAGCGTGGAGAATTTGTCCAGAAATCCAGGTACTTGACACCTACAGCTAAGAGAGATGGAAGTCTGGCTACTGCTCTAGCTGGCAACAGAGCTTGGCGTCATCCATGTGGTGCTGATCTTAGGCACATGCAGAATGCAGGTGCTCTGAGGTTAAGAAAGCTTTCTCCTCAATTTCAGAAGAAGGCCTGGAAGGCCAGGGGAGGGCCATGTGTGCCCCAGGGAGGGCAATGTGTGAAGCTGTGAGTAAGAAGCCTACTCCGTGGAAACCCCAGAAGTTTGGAAAATTCAGGAACGTGGATCACCTAAGGAAAACTGCACAGAGGGAGCATAGCCTAAGAGAAAAGCTATAGGAGCTACCAGCAAGAGTGCCATAGGGGTGGAGCCACATGGAGCTCATGATTTGCCACAGATTGGTTTGAATGTTCCACATGAAACTATAGGACTTAACGTTTGTCCTACTGAATTTTGGAATTGTTTTGGCCCCAGTGGTTTGTGTCCTCCTGTACATACCTTTTGGAATGGCAATGTTTATCTTGTGCCTTTGAAAGTTTGATTTTTTAATTTTTTATTTGTATAGGTGCCCGCAGTTGAGAGTTAGCCTTCGATCTTGGAGGAAACTTGGTAGTTGGACTTTTCAGCAATGCTGAAATTACTGGGACTTTGGCCACTCTTAAAG
Organism: Myocastor coypus; assembly: GCA_004027025.1. Taxonomy (NCBI): domain Eukaryota; kingdom Metazoa; phylum Chordata; class Mammalia; order Rodentia; family Myocastoridae; genus Myocastor; species Myocastor coypus. The sequence continues at coordinate 169,205 of PVJA010000308.1, read as the reverse complement.
ACGGACTAAAATGCCTTCTGCAGAAAGGGATGTACATGAGTCTTTAGGGGTCCAGGGGCTGAATGTTGTGGTTTGTATCTAGTTGTCCCCTCAAAGCCTAATGTAAATCATGGGACTCTGAAGCATGTGGCCCCAGGGGTGGGGCTTGAAGGGGCATGGCCAAAAGAGGTGTAAATTGTTAAACTGACAGCATGTGCCTCAGAGGTTCTGCCCCCCACCAAGGCAGTGGTCTCTCAGAGGTAATGGAGCGAATTATTCTGGACACAGCAGTGCCCCAGCTTCTCCTCCCGGTCCTATAAAGTGGGGCAGCATCTTGAAACCTCCAGTAACTGTGAGCTAAATAAACCTTTCCTCCCCTAAGCTTGTGTGTCAGGTGTTTGTCTCAGTAACGAGCAAAAAGTAACTAAGATAATTGTCAACATAAATCCAGGATGTTGATGTGAAAGGGTTTTGGTAGCTTAAGAAAAATCTACCATCACCACAAAAAGGCTAGACATACACATATGTTCAGTTGATTCTTTGGTGTTAATTGTCTTTTCATGATTTCTAAGAGAATTAAAAGAGGGGCATTCGTGGCATATTTAAAGGCATTAAGATACTGCTTTAGATCTATAAACCCTTTTCAATGCTTTAAATCTTGTCACCATAATCTTTGCAATGGCTACATTACTGTATGTTTTAGATCTGATCACTATTTTGTTCAGAAAGGATTTCTGAGGATGCAAATTTCTTGTGAAAATTGTTAATTTCAATATATTAAGGAAGTACAAACATTTCTATGTTCGGAGTATGTCTTTGTTCATTTCTTAGGACTGTTCAATATAGAGATCTTTGGAGTATAACATTTTAAGTAGCATAGTAAATATAAGAACAGGGACTTACATAATAAGTTTGAAATTCTATATCTCACCACTGACAACATATATACTGATGTATGTATCCTGCAAAAGCCTACTATTTCAGTACACATTTGATATATTAGGTCTTCTGGCTGCTTTACACATTAATTCATCGCACTAGCCCACTAAATTTTAGCACACTAAGTGAACCTCATCTTTGACTGTGCAGATATTTGTGGAATGAGTCCTAGCATCGAGCTTAGAGAACCTAACTGATAATGGCAGCCATATTCATCTCATTTTCTCTTTTGGTTCAACTTTAAATAAGTCCAGGTGGTCAAAATTGTCCTGGAAATTACTTTCTCTATCATGGGAGAGAATTGTGTGTGTACATAGTGTGTGTGTGTGTGTGTGTGTGTGTGTGTGTGTGTGTAGTGTACCAGCAGACAGCACGACATATGGGCAGGAGTGTGGCTGCCCCTTTTGGCAAAACTCTTATGGAATTATCTCTACATGGAGGACTAGAAGATGAGTAGTCTCAGAATTTGAAATAACAACTGAAGAAATGGGGATAATCCTTTTTAAAAAATTTTTTTATTATTATTTTTATTCTTGTTTCAGAACCTTTGTTTGTTTATTCACTCATTTTTATGGACGGCTCAGCCCACCCTGAGGGCAGGGCTGGCATAGCATGTGGTGCTGGGGATCGAACCGCGGTCCCTGAAGCTGCCCAAGCTTCCCCAAACAGGTGCTTTAGACCACTGAGCCATCCCACCAGGCCCCTAAAATTTCTTAAATTTTTCACTTTTTTTTTTTGTGTGTGTGTGTGTGTGTGTGTGGTACTAGGGATTGAACTCAAGACCCTGAACTTGCCAGGCAAGCGCTTATTCTACTGAGCTATCTCCTTGGCCCATGGGGATAATCCTTTTAATGGTTTGTAATAAATTACTATAAATGCTCTAGAAAGGAATCCCAGGTGGAATGAACATGGTTCTAGCATGTGGGTTAAACTGTCCACATTTCATTGTGTTTCTCTCAATGTTGGTGCAACAGAAACTTTTTTTTGTCCCAGTATTGTGCAAAAGACATCTAAGCCTCTATCCATTCTCAAATCTCAGTGGTAGAGATTTTGAGGCTGAGGTTGGAAAAAATGGCACATGTCACAGTGTAAGTGACATGACAGGATATAGGGACAGCCCATGAGAAGAGCAAGCAGAAACTCAGAAAGGGATTGTAAAGCCAAGACCAACTTCCCTGACTGGTCTTGTGACGTGTTCTGGCAAGTACGGATTGGTAGATTCTTGCTGTATGAACCCTCACACTTAGATTGGCAATGCTTTTGTGGATACATGTGGTTGGGGGCGGTGAGTGTTGGCACAAACCAAGTGTCAGACCAGGATCAGACCAAACAAGGTTCACAGCAAGACTCCAGACTCAGTAGGGAAGAATATAGACTGTGGCTGGCACAGGACAGAGAAATCAAAGCAAGGACAGACTGCTTGCAGGGTAAAGGAAAGCCTGACTCAGTGCATGCCCCCCCCCCCGGGCTAGGTGTACAGCAGGGGTTCTCAGCCCCAGCACCACTGACCTTCTAGACCTGGATAAATCTTTGCTGCGGGGGGCTGCCTTGTGTATTGTAGGGTGTTTAGGAGAATCAGTAACATCTGCCCACTAGGTACTAGCTATGCTCTCGCAGCTGTGATAGCCATGAATGTCTCTAGCCATTAGCAAATATATATAAGTAGAAAAATGTGAAAAGCAATAGTTGACAAAGGCTCTTTGCTGCCCTCATGGGCTGTGAGGGCTACTCTTCATCATTGCTGGTTCAGGAATGGGCAGAGCTAATATCAATTGGGCATCTCAGGGTCAGCACACAGGGCTGGAGCTAATGTGTAAAAATGGAAGAGATCATTCCAGTGTTGGAGGAACAAGAGCCATATTTTTATTTTTTAAAAGCTTTTATCTGTACATATTTGCAGTTCTTGTAGTTTATAATCGTCTTGGGGAATGGCTCCATGTGTACAGTGGGTTTTGTTTTCTTTTTTTCAACATACCCTTTCCATTCCTTCTCCCTCCCTCTTCCTCCACTTTACCTTAATAGTTGCATATATGCACTGCTAAATCCACGATTTAACTATTATGGGTCGTGCTGCCATGAACACTGGTATGCATTTATCTGCAATGTAAATGATTTAAACTCTTAGTGGAAGAAAACCAGGGAGAGCTGGGTCATACAGAATTTCTAATTTCAGTTCTTTAAAAAAATCTTCATACTGATTTCCATAATGATTATATTACTTTGCATTACCACAAACAATTTAGGAGAGTTTTTTTTTTTTAACTACAGCCATACCAGCATTTGTTATTATTTGATTTCTTAATGATTGCCATTCTTTCCAGATTAAGGTGGAATCTTAGTGTTGTTTTCATTTGCCTGGCTATTTGTGGATTTTCATCTGAAGGGTTCCAAGGGTTCCAAAGAGTTTCCTGTGGTCTTCCTTAATAGACTTTCAAATGTCAGGCATTTTCTTGTTTTCTAAATTCAAGAGCTTTTCCACTTTCTGTGGTCATTTTATTTCTCTACACAGCAGCACATCTTTCATTTCAGAGACAGAATTAAATGTCACAGAGTCAAAGCAAAGATGTCAATGTCAAAGCAGAGGGCACCTGCCTGGGTGTCACCCAGGAAATAGACTGGATCACTTCTCTAGCCACATCCTGAAGTTTCCAATGTTCACCTAAAGCTTTTGGCAGTGTGCTAGAAGCCTTGGAGGAGGGAGTCTGAGTCAGAGCCTTTCTTTTAGGGGAATAGAGCTGCCTCACAACTCCTTACACCATCACCTCCCATGTTTTGGTGTGATAAGCGAACATGGAAATGTTCTTTATAAACCTTTGGGGCCCTGGAAGCTTTAGGTAAATATATATGAACTTCAAGCCTTTAGACAGGATTAGTTTTATTTATACCTTATGGAAAAATCTAAAGCTAAAAAAGGCAACTTTCCTTAGCTGGACGATTAAAAAGAGATTGTTTCCTCTTTAAAGTGTTTGATTCCTGGGATTTGAATATTTAGTGTTATTTAGTTTCTATTTGGACATGGTTTAGAAACTTTGGGTAAGATTTTTGAGTCATTAAGCATTTTTTCCTACTGAATATTATTTTATATAGATTATAAAATTATACATGATGGAATAATAGGGATAGAAATTTGGTTAAATTCTGTGTATTTTTTGAGTATTAACAGAATTTTGTACACTCCAGTTATATTTTGAATTTATTTTACATGTTTTAATGGCTATTTTTCTTCTTTATATTTGGTTTTTAGTAACTGGTGATATTGGTTTGAAAAGTCTGTGCACTGGGGAGGGCAGCCAAATAGCTCAGCATATTAAAGTACCTACAAGCAGGTGCAGGGACCGGGGTTCGATCCCCAGGCCTGCCATGCTGGCTCCACACCTGGGGTGCTCTGAGACTGGGTGTAGTGACACGTACCTGTAATCCCAGCTCTTGTGTGGCTGTAAACAGGTGGACCACTACAAGTATGACCTAGTGAGACCCTGAGCACTCTGTAGACCCTTCCCTAAAATAGAAAAGAAGGAGAAGGAGAAGGAGGAGGAGGAGAAGGAAGAAAGAAAAGTCTGTGTGTGATGGAGCACACGTGCATGTGTTGGGAGAGGGAGACGAGAGAAAGTTCTGCTTTTACCATCTCAGGAGGATTAACTTGGTTATTCAGGAATGATCTCAATTTTGTTTTGCACATATTTTGCTTAGAATTTTCTTTAGAAACTTCACACAATACTGACCCTTCTGTGGTTATAACCTGTCGCAATTCTAGCAGCCTCACTCTGGCTATACTTTAAGGAAATGGTATAGTATGTTCAGTGTCAACATTTAAATGCCAGTTTCCACTTCTGGCCTTACCTGTGACATAATATTTTCAGCGGATTGAAGTTCTGCCTGGTGTGCTTAAAACATGCTAGCAGGATGTAAAACAAGCACTGCAGTGTCCTTTGTTGTTCCCTGTGTTTGCCTTCTAGAACTCCTTCCTAACAGAGTATCTCAAACACTGAACTTGCCAATAAATCTTCAACCTAGAATAATGCTCTCTCTCCCACAGGTTTCTGGACTTCTCTCTACTTTCTGCATCAGAATGGAGTGAAGAGAACAGACAAAGAGCTGGGGAAAATCTTAGATCTGCCTCTTGCTAGCTGTAAGAATCTGAAATAATAAGTGATTAAAATTTATCCTTTGATTCAACTGAAGTTTGAAGACTTAAATAGAAGTAACTGCAGCACACACTAAAGGAATTAAGTAGAATTCATAACCTACTCCATCCAAGGACACACCAATGAAAACGTTTTTCAGTGATCTGTAACAAAGGAATCTGATCAGATGATAGGGCTATGTTACCTGTGTTAGATGGTACTGAAGTGGCACTGAAACATTAGCAAAATAGCCCTTTACAATGCAAAGGATGGAAATTTGCTTGTGGCAGTATCTAAAAGGTTGCAATTGGAAGTTATGAGTCTAGTGGGAGGAGGTGGTTTGAAATTATTAAAAGATATAACTATGGAAGCAATACAGGTGGGTGGGTCTGTGACTCATCACACACAGTCAACTATAGCCGCTTGAAGATGCTTCAAGTGGATACACATCAGCACTTTATGCACTCTGACACAAACTAGTGTAGCTGGGTATAGTTCTGCTGAGCTCAACTAGTGTGCTTTACAGACAGAACTTCACAGAGGAAACTTTAAATTTGCATTGTGCAGAAACTGTTCCCTGAGATGTCAACCATGTTGGGATAAATTCAAACAGAATTGGTAGCGGTGGTGAAATAATAATTGATATTATATTCAGGATGCTCTGAACCCTTATCATGTGCCAGGAACAACTGCAAGCTTTCAACATGTATTAATTCATTAAATCCTATTAGCAATCTTATGCAATGTAGGCGCTGTTATTACTTTTGTTTTTAAAATAAGAACACTGAGGCACAGTGCATTAAATTACTTGGGCAAGACTCTAGCTCCTCTTTTTCTATCTAGATTTGCCCTTCTCTCTCTACTAAAGGAATAATGCCTAACTTTAAGCACTGAACACTCACTTTACAGAGTAGTAAAAATTGTCAGATCTCTCAAAATACCATTTATTGTATGACATCAACAGTGAAATGAATCAATTCCTTCAAATTTACTGAATACAACCTAAAGGGCATGTTTAAACCATGTCTGATAGAGCTAATTTGTTACCTTATGGATTAGCTTCCTTGACATCTTAGGCATGATTTTCCCACTGTGATCACAGAAAGGCAAATAAATAATTGTACACACGTGCATATCTGGACGTAGCTAGGATTAGCTAGGATGAATGTTCATTGAGTACGATTAAGCTTTGCCATATTCTCCTGCTTAACAGTTACAAAATTGAAGCTTTTACCTCAATACAGGAATTTTCCATTTACATTCCAACATTTTTGCCTCCTGATCAAAACCACTGCTTTGAGATCATCTAATCCCTTTGTTTTTATATTTTCCCCCCTTAACTTCATACTGTCTCCTTTTGTCTCTAGTTATTTGACCACACTGTAACAGAAGCTATGTTGACTTTGTTTTCTTTCCTACTCCCTTTACTTTGTTTTTATTGATAAAAGATGGTGGGGTGGATGGTGGTATGCAGATGGAGGACAGCAAAGAAGCAAAATCATCCTACAGCTTGAAGCAAATGTGGAGAATCTACTCTCCTGCTTATCATTAAAATATATATCATGCTTTTCAACTGCTATGTCTCAAATTAGTTTTAAAATTATAAAAAAATACCTTTCCATTTTATAAAGATTAATTTCCTTTAAAGATAATTCTTATATGCAATCAGAATTGGTAGCCTTTATCTAGTTGTTCTCAGCTTTGATTGGTTCCTAGAATCAATACTTAATGCAGGTTTTCAAATTACGTAAAACCCAATCATGACGGCCTTCTCACTCACCTCTTTCCTCAAAAAATGAACAAAACAAAAATGATCTGATCAGGCATGAATTTCCATTCCTGTTGCTTTATAGGAACTGGATATCATGGTCATTCATTCATATTCACTGAGCATCTGTTGAATTCCAAGCTTAGAGAAGGAAGAATGTGGAGATTAAACATGAAGCTGGAGGTGGGAAATATACCAACCTGAAGGATGTGCAGGAATGTACCAGGTAGAAGGAGAAGTGGCACAAGAGACTTCTGTGGAAGGAGTTATCTGAATAAAGAGTAAGCCTCTATGGTGGGAGGGAGAAGGAGACTTCATAGGAAACTTCCAGAAAGAAGTGTACCTAAGGATGGGTGACTTGTAGGCACTGTTCTCCTGTGAGCTTTCTGGCTAATCTTGGATCTGTGCTCGTTGTAAACTTGAGAGATAAAGTGGGTAAGGTATAATACCATCACTCCCCCCACCTCCTGCCTCAGTGCCTCTGGAAACTCATTCGACAACTAGTCACTGTCTTCACTAAATTCACCTCAAGCTTTCTCTCTGCTCTGTCTGTTTTGAAGACTCCTCTGTTGGCATTTACTATGCAATCACATCTCTCTCAACTAGTCAAGGGACTTTGGTCAGTTTGACACAGGGAGCATGGTAAGAGGTCAAGGAAGGCTCTGAGTAGTTGAGTTCTGATGTTGGCTCTGATACTACATACAGTGGCTCCAATGTCTAAGCTAAGTCCTAGGGCTTTTGGATTTCAATTTTCTCATTAATGTGATAAGAGAGTTGGCCAAAGAGTCTCCAAAGTCCCTGCACATTGAATACCAACGTGCAACTGACACTGTTCAAGCCAAAGGTTTCCACTTTGTATATAACACTGTTCACTGTTTAGGTGGATTATACTTTGGAAGTAATCATTCCTAGACATGGTAGCATTTTAATGCATGAGATTTAGCCAAATTTAGGACACTTTTATTTCCACATAATAGAATATTTGAATATTATATCCAAGTGGATATACAATAGCCGATATTATATTCAAGTGTTTCACTTCAGTTCATATTCTGAATTTTTAAATTTACTTTTATATAATAAGATGCTGCATATCAGTGTTAAGTAATAAAATTCAGCATACAGTATAGAAATACAGTACCTTAATGTACTTTGATATGATAAGCTCTGAAGTGAAAAGGATCCAAACTGTGAAATCAAAATTGTGAAAGTTATATTAAGAAGTGCTTTCATTAAAAAGAAAAATGGAAAAACAAGATAAAACAAAACAGCAACAAAAGACAAACCCAGATGGTGTTTCTCAGTCACTGATGCCTGTCATGTTATTTGGAACCACAGTTTTGCAAAGGCGCTTGGTTGCACCTCCTAAAGCTCGATGCACACAAGCCCAGGGAGTCGGTAATTTACTTCCAGTAGAAAGCCATCAAAACTGAGTGATTGTTAATAGGCCAAAACTGGAAACAACTTAAAAGCCTCTGAAGAAAAGAGTGAAAAGTATAATTATTATTGTTCTTACAAAAGAATCTAGATAGCAGTGAGAATGAAGAAGCTACAAAAATTCAAAACTAGAATACATGGGTGAAATTCACAAATATATATCTAAGCAAAAAATGTCACACACACACACACACACACACACACACACACACACACAAGAGAGCGTATAGCATCTGACTCATTGATATCTAAAACCAAACCAAGAAAACAAAATTAGATTGCTAGAAATGAAAATGTGGTTACTCTTTGGGAGTCTGGGAGCCAATAGGTAGCATGGGAGGGGATTCCTTGGAGAATATCCACTGTCTCCAACTGTGTACTGATTACACTCATATGTTTAGCTTGTAAAATGTATACAGCTACATATTTATAATATCTATTTTCTTTTAGTACATATATTTCACTACCAACTTTTAGAAAGTGTTCTGCCATGTGTTAGTCCATTTGACTTAGACAATAATTTTTAACAATACGGTCAGGTAACTTTTTTCCAGTTGTGTAGGAGATTGAAAGTTTGGTTTGAAGTCTCAAGAATGATTAGTGAGAGTGTTAGTTCAGGTATGTACCTGTCCTGGCTCCCTGAAGGCAGTCTTTGTGGGAGTACTTCATATGGTGCCTGATGAATGGTTGGTGTACAATAAATGTCATCTGAAGCTGGATTATAGGTTGGTGCTTTCTCATCCTAGGGCTTTCCCCTTGTTCGGGAGGTGATGTCTTCTCTTGGTCTAATGTCTCTCATGGGAAATGTACATTTTCACTTCAGAGAGGAAAAGAGATGAGCCCTGATTCAAAAGTGAAGCTGCCAAAATACCTGTGGAGAATTATATAATCCTATCCCTTTAGGGCTTAGAAAGGAATGAGCTGGATAGCAGTGCTTAGATGCAGTGCCTAGGAAAACAGGAAAGATCACTTAGGCAGAAATCCATGTATGTGACCTTGGACAAATTACTGAACTTCTTTGCGGGCACCAGTTTGAAAGATAATTTTAAGATGCCTACTTAGGCCCATGTGAACTTTCTGAGATTATCTCTCTGAGAATTCTAAATTTTATATCCTTCCATAAATAAAATTGGTTTGATTCTCGTAATTTTCAAGACTGTTGAATGTACCTCAAATTTGGTTATTACCTTTGTGTAATTTAAGATCAACTTTTACTTAATTTAATTTGTAACTTAAGTGTGGATATGTCCAATTTTTTTGTCTGTTATTATAGTTTAAAAAAACACATGAACCAAGTTACATAAAATAGGCAAAGATCTTAACCATATTTCTTTTAAAAGAGCATACAAAAATTTCAGTTATTTATGATGTGGCTAAAGAAAAGATAAGAAGTCCCGGAAATGGAATCTGTTATTGCTTGAATAATAAAAACTAAAGACCTTCTTTGGGAAAAAAATATGGAGAATGGAGAGTGCTTTGATTTAGGGCTTGGCTGTGATGTCAAGGTCAGCCAATGAGCTCAGAAAGAATTTGAGAGAAGTAAAAAAGATAAATAGAAGCAGATGTTTGGAAAATCTTGAATATTGGTAATAAATTATACAGTTAAAAATCAAAATTTCATTGTTTATGTCTATCATCTTCCTGAGGCCATAATAAGAGCCATGTAAATGGGTGTTTATAAACCTTGTTAGATCTGTGGTCAACCTTCCTCTTCTCTGCACTATTTTCAACTGAAGTCCTGTAAAGGTTTTCTCCAAGGAGGTCAACTGTCATGGTATTCCTATTAAATCAAGGTCTCTGTTTTAAATTAATATAAGAGAATTTTGGTGGGAGGGGTAAGGAAATAAAACTAAAAAAAAATTGGTTTCTGATTGGTCAGCATTTACATTCTTAGAATGAAACTGCTTCTCTTGCCTTTGGCTGTTGCTGATGGCAGGGAATATAAGTCTTGTCTTATATACTTAGAGTTGTCAAAATCCAAAAGGGAATGAAAGGAAGCTTAGAAACATGACGCTCAGAGGTGCTTAGAAGGAAGTTTGATCAAAATCTAAGTGCAAGGAGACAGAGTTTTTATTCCAAAAGAGAATTCAGGACATTTGAGAAAAGAAAATGATCAAGATTAGTTAATAGAATTTAAAAATATAATAGTTATGCAAAAACTTCTCAGTAAGAGGAGGTCTCAGTTATTAATTCTTTCAAGTATTTCCCATGCAATTTGACTTTTGTTCATGAAATGTTTGTCTATCCTATGTATTCAAGATTTCCACCTACTTTCTCTTCCAAGAGATTTAGTGTTTCTGTTTTGATGTTTAGATCTTTAATCCATTTTGACTTTAGTTTAGTGCATGGTGATATTTCAAAAGAGTAAAATAATAATAATAATAATAAATAATAATAAAATAATAATAATAATAATAGTAAACAGTCTGCATGTCTGGAATCCCAGCACTTGGGAAGCTGAAACAGGAAGATTGTTGGAGTGTTCAAGACAAGCATGTACTAAAAAGTGAGCTCAAGGCCAGCCTGAACTGCATAATAAGACCCTGTCATACACTTGTATTTATTTGACAACTCAACCTAAAAAGTTTGTTTCTGTTTACTAATTTTTTTCTTAAGAACTACATTTCATAATAGAAAAAACAGCAGAGACACCATACTTATTTCTACCTTGATACAAAGCCTTGACTCAATTCAGTTGAATTCCTGCTGTACTGCTAGTTGTGTGGTCTGGGGGGAATTACTTAGCCACTGTAAACCTCATTTTCTTTATCTATAAAATGAAGTACAGCCTACGTCACGGGATTTCTCTGAGGCTTTCAGGAAATCATAAATGTAAATTGTTTAGTTCACAGCCTAAATTATATTAGGAGTGCACTAAACTTTTTATTGGAAGTAGTGATGATAATGACTCTTGATATATTTACATCAAGGGACTCTTTCTTGCTTGCTTTACTTTTTTTTTTTTTTTTTTTTTTTTTTTTTTTTTTTTTTTTTTTTTTTTTTTTTTTTTTTTTTTTTTTTTTTTTTTTTTTTTTTTTTTTTTTTTTTTTT
>PVJA010000308.1:127832-157807 GCA_004027025.1 Myocastor coypus | reverse complement strand
TGCTTCCCTTAAAAGTGAGACTGAAGCAAAACTTTGGTACAGTTATTTTAAAAAGAAAAAGAAGTAGAGGTAGAAAATTTAGAAGCAGAAAGATGGAGCCAAATAAGAGACAAGTTACAAAGACATAAACCTATGATTCAATTCCTATCAAGTGCTTAACAGAAAATAAGCGGCATTCAAAATAGCAATTCAAAGAACATCTATTTGCAAAGGTGAGATTACAGAGCATGTTTAGGTATAATTTCCTTCTACCTGAAAGGTGAGGTTGTTGAAACTCAGAAGTGAAGAGTTCAATGGAGCAATTGCCTTGAGAGGACCAGAGACTTCTGCTGAAGAAAGCAATTAGCCTGAGGCAGCCTCATGGAAACAGAGCTGTAGAAATTCTTACCCTGAATTTTTAATACCCATAAACCTTTGTTTCTTCCTTCCTTCCTTCCTTCCTTCCTTCCTTCCTTCCTTCCTTCCTTCCTTCCTTCCTTTCTCCTTCCGTCTTTCCCTCCCTCTTTCCCTCCTTCCTTCCCTTCCTCTCTCTCTCTCCTCTCTCCTTTTTTCTTTTTTCTTTCTCCCTTGGGTCTTCCTACTAACTGTAAAGAGTTGGAAACCAAAGGGATTGAGAATTAATGGTATCCACACAGACCCATTGTGTTTAATGTCAGAGAGCAGACAGAAGGTAGGCTATGGAAAGCATAAAACTTTGTTATAAAAGGTGTAGTTTTTGGTTTTGGTGCCGAGAACCAAACTCAGGGCTTCCAGCTCTCTAGGTAAGCATTCTACCCCTCAGCCAAATACCCAGTCCCTAATGGCACAAAGTTTTGGGTTTGACATTTAAAGCTTAACTTGACTCTCAAATACTAAGGAGAATAGGATCATATACTGAATTCATATTAACAAAAGGTTTTTTGAAAACCACCTCCTCTAAGGTTTTTCTAGCCAGTTCCAATAAGTGACATTCTGCAAAGTTATCCAACTTGCTATGTTATAAGACATCCCATTGTAGGCTTTGAATCACAGTGAGTAAATTTGAGATATATCTAAAAAATTACTTTCATTTCTAGACAGTTTCTCGATGTATCCTTTCTGAAAATGAATAGATAACAAAGTGATTTAAAGGCAACTCTAAGGTGTTTTAATAAAATGCAAAGACATTTACTTGTCCATTCACTATCAGGAGTGGAAATGCCATGCCCATGAACAGAGTTTGAGGACAATAAAATAGGTTAAAAGCAAAGGGGACCAAATACACTGATTTATCCCATCCAGGCTGACTGGCCTGAGTCTCATGATGGCAAAGTACAGGGTAAAGCATCAGCCACTGACATTCTGAACTGAGAACACATAAGTGGTTCTGGATCACTGATATGGAGTCCAACAGTGGGTCAGAAACAGCTACAAACTGCTTCTCATCTTGAGAGACTCTTAGGTGAAAAGACTTCCAAAATAGTGGTGGAAGCAAGATTCCCTGTAATTATTTTGAAATTTTAAAGACAAGTTCTGGCTAAAAAAGAATAAAAAGCCAATGGTGCAGATGCATAGATTTCTTTAGTAAAATTTATACATTTTTGTAAATAGAGTATTAGTTGGGTGTGGAAAACTCAGTACTAGACACACTATTATTTGTACTAATATGGCTTTTGCATACTGTGTTACAGTTTACAAATATTTTCAGAGGTGAGATTACTTAAATGTTTAAATGATGTGAAGCACTTTCTTCTTTAGAAGTTAGAACTGTAAAGCTCAGAAAGATTAAGAACAATCTCCAGATGACCAGCTGCTAAAAAATAAAAGTGACAATGATAGTTAGAGGGGATGAGAGTCAAATATGAGACCATAAAATTTCTTCTAAACAAACATCTCGTCCAGCTAATTGTATTGCATGCCATTTGCATTCATAATGAGCACATAATAAATATTTATTACTGAAAGAGTGAATGGTTGCATATACAAATGATGCACCTGAGAATACAGTGTGTGCTCAGGTAGCTCCTAATGGTGTGTATTCTTGAAGCAAACACATAGATGTGGATGCTGATTGCAGAATGGGAGAAAGCAGCACTATGGCAGAGCTATAGCAAACAGAAGCTCCTGGTAGCACCTAGAGCTGTGAAAACATGATAGCGTGCTAGAATCATACAGGCATGTGTGTTTCAAGTCCACACCCCACACTACCTGGGAGATCTGAAAGTCTTATCATTCTCAAAGGCAGGGTCTGACAGCTGCATGACTTAGTTGGGACAGACTTGCTGAAGCTCACTGTGGTGAGGGTCACAGGTCACAGGATAGCTGACAGTCTTGGACCTGCCATTATCCCTAATGAATCTTCTGTGTGGGGCATCATCTACAATATAAGGATGATCTGGGGCCACCTTTGGTGCTTTGGGCGTTTCTTTATACTAGGCTCCTCTTGGACTTCTGTTACTATTGTAGGAACATATCAGACCATGTCCTTTATAGAGCCTATATAAAGCAGCCTCAGTGTGTCTATGAGCATCAGGAAGTTTTCAAACAGCATTGGAAACTAACAGCTTGTGGCTTTGGCACCTGCCACTGAACATGCAGTACTGTCCTTTTGGTTGCAGGATGCCATGCCTACCCCAATCCCCCTATTAGTTCACAAACCTGCAAACCCAAACCCCTAGCAACAAGTGCAGTTTCCAATCATTTCAGTGTCAATCCTTTGGGGACAAGGGAGATAGGATACCTACCTGAGAAAACAGGACCACATCCCAAGTTTCAGCAGTGACCCAAGTCTGGTATCCTAACTTCCTTCCTAGAGTGACTTTGTATTGTTTCTTGCAATACCTGCAGAAAAGTTTTTGCTTTGCATTGGTCTTTTTTGACTTCTCTTCCTCTTTCTATATTGGAGAGGAGGAAGGGAGGCAGGGACGGAGGAAGGGAGGGAAGGAGGGAGGGGAAGAGAGAGGGAGAGAAAGAGACAAAGAGAGAGACAGAGCCAAAGACAGAAAAACAGAGACAGAGAAAAACAGAGAAAGAGAGAGAGAGAGAGAGAGAGAGAGAGAGAGAGAGAGAGAGAGAGAGAGAGAGAGAGAGAAAGAGAGAGAGAGAGAGAGATCCAGGACTGGTTGTGGTTGAGTCAAGGGACCCCTAGATCCCAAACCTACTGAATGTAACAGTATGAGTCCTTACCACTCAGGGCAAGTAGGACCTGTGTGACTTCCCCTTTCACAACCTTTCTCAGAATTTAATAAACAATGGGACTCAGTTGCTAGGATTCTGCCCTGTTCTGCTAGAAAACCCCTCACTCCCCCTTATATAGGACTGAATGAATCACTCAAGGAACTAGGTTATATGCTGACAATCTGTCAACCCCTTGATTCCCAGGATGTGTTTTCACAGTGAGACAGTGAATCTTGGCAGAGTAGTTAAAGGAGCAGCTCTGTCTTGATTAATCTTTTAAAACATTGCATGTAATGCCACTATGTGGCTACAGATCAATTATCATTACTTTTGATGGGATTTCTACAGCCCCCAAAGGATTTGCTTGGTAATAGAAAAATACAACCTTTATGGTGCTTAGCAAAGCCCAAGGAACCAAAGTACCATAGAACCTCTTAAATTCATGTCAGCACCTCCCTAATTCTAGCATAAAGTAGTGTAGCCACAGCATGACCACAAGTTACAACTGTCCTACTGCAGGACCCTGGTTCTGTCCTGGGCTGAAAACACTCTGACTTTTGAGTGCCTTCGCCACTTCAGAGAAGCAGCAATTTAAGCATGTTTTTAAGTTTCTTTAAGCTTCGATTTCCTTCTTTAAAAATGGAAAGTAACAGATCCTGCCTTAGAAATTATTAAATGGGCATTGGATGGAAAAGGTGGGAACAAATGGGCTTCCACTCAGGACAAAGAAAATTTTTTGGTTTCTTGAAGCATCATTTTCTGTAGACTTTGTAGGCAGGGAGGAGCATGGCACCCTGTGTAAAGAGAATAAATTATCATATCGTAAAATTCAGCAACTTTTCCCAATATCACATCAGGCAAGAACCAGGGCTGATGGTTCTGCTCAATATATCATCCAGGAAACATGGCCAAAGTGTGTTTTGTGAACACTCAGACTGGCCTAGTAGCAGATGGTCAGGTAAGATCCAGGAAGAAGACCTGTCCTACCTGAGAGGAGAGCCACGAGGGCAAAGTGTTAGGGTTTTCTCTGAGGCTGCAGAACTTAGGCAATGCTAACCATGAAAATGCACTCCTGGTGGAATATGACACACTCACCACCTCTAAACTAAACTAATCAAGCTGATGTCATTAATTTCACTGTTAGAATCATTGGTTAAAATTTATAATGAACTCATAAGACAGGATATTATAGAACTTATAGGGCAAAATTTTCACTACCTCACTTATTTATTCTTTTACCAAAGGCTTCTAAGGGCTTTCTGTATGCTAATAGAAGATAATGGCCAAATGAAATACTATTAACTTATTGAAAACAATGATGCAGGTCTAAATGTAATAAGCAAAATATCTCTGAGATACTGTTACCAAACAATACAGAAATATATATATATATATATATGTATATATATATATATATATATATATAAAATTACATTATATAAAAATAATATGTGCATTTTATGAGATTACACATCAGATTACACATTTTAATAGATTACACATCAGATTATGGACTGGATTTAGTCTTGAGAGTGTGTTTGAAATGGGAAATAGGTAAAGGGCTTTATGTTTACATAAATATCCCATTTGCATTTTTTTTTTTTTTTTGCAGCTGGGGATTAAACCCACAGCCCTCTCACTGAGCTACATCCCATAACTTTAATTTTTCATTTTGAGAGAAAGTATTGCTAAGTTGTTCAGGCTAGACTCAAACTTGAGATCTTCCTGCCTCAGCTCTCTAGAATTCTAGAATCATGGATATGCATCAGAATATCCAGATCTATTTGCATTTTCACCATGAAATGAATTAGTCTTTTCAAACCATGTAACTCCAAAAACTGGGAAAAAAATTAAATGTGCTATTTACTATACATACTGAGATAAATATTTATTGTATAAGCACTGGTAAATTGTAGAATAACTTCCATTTCAAAATATTGTCTTTTTTTTCAAGTTTCAATTTTTTATTGTTTAAACTTAACAATGGTTATATTACATATTTTCATCATCAGATCAGTTTAGATTAATATATATAGGTATATAAGATTGATCAAACAATTAAACATTAACCCTTCTAAATCAACATTACTTTTTTTTTCTTTTCCCCTTTCTTTTCTTTGAAAGTTGACATATTGCATACTGTCCTCACAATCGTTCTACAGAGTACAGTGTGTGGGCATGACCGACCTCCCTACTGATGTAATATTGTCTTACTATACTTCATATTTAGTTCATTTTTTAAAAATGTAAAGTTTCTTGGGTTGCTCATGCTACTCAGATCAGTCTTTAGATTGATAGACTCCTTAATGGATTTGGTACAGGTTGTAGCTATGCAGCTCAGACTCCTAGTGATCCCCATACTCTCAGCTTCCCCCAGGGGTGGGATTGCAGGCATACATTACCACATCCTATTTCATTGCCTGGTTCCCCCCACTTCCCGCACAGCACGGCATGCGGTTCCCAGAGTCAAACCCAGGTCCTTGTGCGTGACTGGAAGGCACTTAGACTGCCAAGCTATCTCCCTGGACCCCTGCTACTTAGATTATAAAGTATATTCTGCATTGAGGAAAGAAGATCATCTTGCACAATAGGTTTCCAGGCTCTGAAACACTAAACACCATTCAAAGGCCAAGATGGGGGCAAAATTTCCACTGCCTCGCTACTTCTTTATTTTTTTACCAAAGGTTTCTAAGGACATTCTGCATACTAATCGCCCACCTTCCTCATTATATCATACTGTATTGCAAATTATATCATATTGTATCACAAATGTGGAAGCGCTAAATAAGTCAATGCGTCAGCATATTAACTCCTCCTAATCAACAGGTAACTCTTAGATGCAAGTTTTATGTCGTTTACTTTCACCTTGTGCCTTTTCTGTATGTTATTCACCAAGGTTTTAGCTTGCTTTCCTGAAGGATGCACTGACTGTTAATCCCCCATTCTCCTCATTACATCACATTGTATTGCAAATTATATTGTGCTATATTATATTGCGAATGTACTATACAAGCGCTATATAAATATGTCAACTTTTAACTTGAAGTTTTCTTTCCTATATCATTTACCCAAAGAGATGTCATTGAATGACTTTTAATTTATCTCCCATTTTAAAAATCAATAAATAAATGTACAATATTTTGTTTCTGTCTTCCATTGCAGATCTCTTTTCCTTCATTTTCTGTTGGAGAGAATTGGCCCAAAAGGATGAGCCAATTACCCCACAAGATACAAGAAGCTTATAAGCTCATCCCTAAAGGGAAATTATTTTGCCATGCTGTCTGCATTAAGTTAGTGTCTGTGATCTGGCATTGAAAAGAGAAACTTAAATCAATGGACATGCTCGAAGTTAAACACTGAGAAAAGCAAGGAAATCGACTGTAGGTGTCGGCTTGCTGAGTTCACACAGAGGGGAACAACAGGGAGCACAGGGCCCAAAGTTGTCTATCAGTGAAGGACCATTCAGGCAAATGTGACTCCAGAGTTCCTGATGGGTGGGCAGGGGCCAAGTATTCCAGTGATGAAGTTGATGAGAACTGAATCCAGAGCATGGCATTTGTTTACATATTTATTATTCCATTCTAAATAGAAAGATAAACTAATAGATAGATAATAGATAGATAGATAGATAGATAGATAGATAGATAGATAGATAGACAGATGGATAGACCAGAGAAATACATCATGATACACATATAAAGATGACTGAATGAATAGTGTCTTGCCTTTCTGAAACAATATCTTCGCATGAAAATGGGACAGTTTTCTCATTGCTAGGGATAAATACCTGACACCTATGGGTGTTTGCATTAATGGAGAAGAGGCTTATTTGGTCCATGAGTTCTGTCCACTGTCCAATGGCAGCTGGCTCCCAGGCCAGAACATTATGGTGGCATGAGGGTAGTGGCAGAGATAGCTGCTTAATTCATGGCTGCTGGAAAGCAGAACAAGGGAACATTGACGGGGAAGGGTCCAAGTCTTCTTGTTGTGACCCACCCACATATATTCAGAAGCAAGCTTTATAAGGTCAGGCGGAAGTTTCAGAAGAACGCTTTGCCAATCCGCTATGTGGTTCTCAGCCAATATAGTTCACAGTTAAGCTTAACCATCACATCAGCAAACAAATTGGTAAAAATTAATAACACATTGTGATCAGTATTATAGAAAATAAAAACAGTCCTATCATGGGTAGTAGCAATGGTTGAGTGAAAATAAGAATTTGTTTATCCTGTTGAGAAGTTTCCTTCCTTTTTACTATGTCTGTTGTGTGTTCAGATTTTATTTAGTCTTTCAAGTACTTACACTAGGGGGGCAATACAATTGGGAGGAGGGAAAGGAGAAAAGAAAGAAGGAAAAACATGGATGTATACACATAGGATACCTAGGATGATTGGACTATTAATTTCTGTTAGGCTTTTATTTTCTTGTATTTTAGGGAAGGGTCTACAGGGTGCTCAGGGTCTCACTACTAGATTGGATTCATAGTGACCCACCTGTCTTACAGCCTCCCAAGAGCTGGGATTACAGGCACACACCACCACGCCCAGTCTCAATTGTCTCAGTGCACCCTGGGCATGGGACTGGCACAGCAGGCCCAGGGATCAAACCCTTGACCCCTTCACCTGCTTGCTATTAATCTGCTGAGCTACTTGGCTGTTTGTTAGCCTTTTGAAGGGAGAAGTTAATTCTTAAAATTCTTCTTTTAACTAATTTGATGTACTTATATCTTATAATCTAAGCAGCTACTTGGAAGACAGCAATGTGCAATATAAGAACAGTTGCTGAATTCCTATCTTGTTTAGAGAAATTCTGTATCATGTCTAATGTTTTATCTGTTTCAATTCTCTTTAAAATTAAAAAGTAACCTATTTGTTTACTTATTTATGTACTTACTTATTTTGGGGAAAACTTATTGTGGGAGAGGAACTTAAGGGACTCACACACACTGGGTAAGGGCTCTGCCCAGAGTCACAGCTATGGTCCCTAATAGGGCTGGTATAGACAGGGAAGTCAGGAACAGCCTGAAAGGCAAAATAGCAAAGCCTTGCTGCGGATCATCCCAGTCCCTGCTGCCACCAAGACACCAGCTTCCCACTGTATAGACTTTGACAGTGGTATTTTCTAGCAGCTGGGAGTCGGGTGTCAGATGGAATCTCTTCCGCAGTGCCAAGTAAACAGCCCCTGCCCCTCAGTGGTGAATGCCATGTTGTGCGTCCTGGATCACTTTCTGCTGCGGAGGCAAAGCACTTTTCTCACTTCTTCATTCTGACCCTTCTCCTACACTTTGAGTTTGATCTTCCCACAGGGTTGTGAGCTGAGTTCCTTCTGAGATGATGATGGTACAGTCGTGGGGACTTGGAGAGGACCAGGCACCTGCTGACTCTGTGACTTCCCCGGGGCCTTGCTGTCAGAGGGGGTACAGTGGGCTTCACAGGAAGGGAACATTGCGAAGAAAGGAGGCCTTCATTGCGAAGAAAGGAGACTGCAAAGAAAACACAAGGACCTGAAAATCACAGTCTCTTTCCAACTTAACTCTTTGGAATTGTTTTGGCCCAGTTATACCTGGAGACATGGACAATCTCTAGGAGACTTGAAGTGTCCCTTTATGTCCCAGGATATATAGCCTAGAATGTCTTTTTTTTTTTTTTTTACCATATTATTGTGCTCAAAATCTCCCCATTATGATACAATTATGCAAAAGAGCATATATTTGAAATTCCTTAGAAAAGTCTTTCTTTGGATATGCTACTTAATTGCATGAACTTTTCCAGATGTAAGGCTTACTCCATGGGAAATAACAAAGAATTTGTGAATTAAGGAAAGTGTCCTGCTTTTATGCTATTTTTTCCAGCATGGTTATGTATTATGAACAGAATGTTGAGGTTAATCCTCAAAATTTATTAGAAAATACGCTCTCAGAATTATTTTGTTTAATAAAAATCAAATTTCTTAAGGAAAAAGAAACCAGCTGTTTTACATTTATACCAAAATTGTGCTTACACATTTAAGATTTCTGCATTAAGTCATTAAAAATGAGGTAACCCATTCTCTTAAGACCAAATAACATATCCAAAACACTGGGGAGTAAAGTATAAAAAAATTATATTCTTTATATTTACAAAAGGATTTTACTATCTAGTTTTATTAAAATAGACAAATTCCACTTATTTGCTGGATCTTTCTGTATAAAGGCACTGCTGATACTCACAAATTCAGATGTGATAAATCCATTTGTTTCTGGCCCAAGCAGTGATAATCCTTACGGCCCATTTCAATATCAGTTATCCTGAGGTCTCTGGACATGAATTACCACATTTTCTAAGCTGCTGATTCCCAAGCCAGTTAGACTTCTTTCTCCATATGCCCTGGGATTCTATCTAGAAAGCTGTATCACAAGGCTCAGTAGCCTCTCTAGCAGTTTTTCTCAGTGAACACCAAATGTGGAGACAAGTCCTAGGCAAGTTCCTGCCACACTTACACAGGTGATGGACTGAAGGCCTCCATCTTCCTTCCAACTGGGCTCCAACATCCAGCCAAAAGTTAAGGGAAACAGTTGGCCTCCACGTGCTCCATTAGGAACACTTTATTCAGGGCTGTCATTATGATTTAAAAATTCATGTTCACCTAGCGTATGAGCCTTATCCAAGCAGAGACAGAGAGCCAGTCTGATGAGCAGTGGTAGGTGAGCTGAGGTGGAAATCCTCCACAGCGTCTTCACTGTCTCTAGTGCATTTTCCTGAAGGCCTTTATTTGTTTGCCTGTTATCATGTCCTTTGAAACAAAAACTAGAAAAAAGAAGTAGTTGTGGCACCCTTGGTAAAAGTGGTTAAACTAAACGCTGTTTTGAAGTGCAGATGAAATTCTTGTGCGCTGGAGAGTTTGTACTGTAGCTCGAATGACTGAATTTGAGACCCTGCATGAAACAAGATACTCGTGCATCTGCCTTCACATATTTCAATGAGTTATAGTTTTGCTCCTCCAATGAAGAGAAATGTGTTCGCATATGAGTCTATTTTGGAAAGATACAAATTATTATGAGTCATATTTTTACATTTAAAAAATGAAATGTTTGATTTTGTGAGAAAGGAATGTTCTTTAATTTACATTGCTAAATGAATGGATTGAAAACTTGAATTAGAATATAGGCACTGACTTACTGAAATGCTAACATTTGAGCATCTCTGAAAGCAAGAAGGGGAAAACTTTCCCTTACCAACCCACCCTTAGTAGTTGGAAAAGGCACAGGCTGAGGAGTTAAATAGTTTGTGGTCCAACAGCTCCTCATTTTACCTCTCTTCTAGATTTATAGATTACTTCTCTCCTGTTATAAGAATGTGCACTCTGAGTATCCTCTTCATACCTGAGGAAATCAGTGTCCTCCTCAGAGACAATTCTCAAGAGCTCTTCCATCTGTAACATTTACTGTTATCATGGTTTAAAGGGGATATCAAAGTCATAATTATCATCAGTGGAGCTGCCTCAATGGGTCTCTATTTCATCCATCTTTGGATCCAAACCAAGCCTGTCTGACAACTCTAGCCTGGGAGGTTAACCAAGGAGAAGGCAGAGAAGATAGAGAGGCCTGCCTGGGGGCAGAGCATGAGCCCAGAGTCTGGCAAGCCAGCTCAGCAGACTGAGCACCACTTTCCCAACTATCATATCTAGCCCAGCCCGATGCACAACTTTCCTTTATTATGGTACTGAGGTCATAAAGAAAAATACATTTTAGGTATTCTGACATGCATAGAGACTTTGACCTATTTAATCAGTAAGGTAACTGACTTTTTTATATTATAAGAAGGCATAACATGACTAATGAAATGTATAAAAAAGTGGGAGGAGGTGAAATTTTTAAAAACAAAGAGATTTCTGAAGAAAAAGGAAAGGAGACTATAGTTTGTATTTTGAATCCTTCTACTGATTCTCTGTACACCCAACTCCAGTTTCTGTCAGGAGTTGCCCCATGCCAGGCAGAGGTGTTCGAGGATCCAGGATGTGTAACACACCTCTGTGTACCTGGAATCTGGAATATAAGAGAAGTGCTGTGCAGTTCCAGGGTGGGCAAGGCCTGAGCATGGAGGACTGTGTCTGGCTATTGGGTAGCCCTTGCTGAGGGGTGGAGGTCTGTGGTGAGGTGTGTCTCAGGCAGGTCACGCTAACTCAGATGGCACTGGTCTGACTGTCTAACTTGGCTTTCTGGACACATCTTCTATAGCGCGTAGTCCAGAGGACTTTGAGGACACTGAGAAACAGGCAAGACAAATGCTCAGGAGCTTAGCACTCATCCTTTGTAGCTAGGCTTCTACAACTTGAAATGTAAGGACAAATACAACAATTTGAGGAAAAAAAGCAGATTATGACTAGCGAGTTCTTCTCTCATCGTGGTTTCATGTTGTTATGCCCGCATATAGGAAAATACATCTTCCCTCCTTTATGTTACAGATGAATCAGATAAGCTTTTCGTGCTTTGCCATTGCACACAATGCACACAAACCCACCCAAGTGTGGGAAACTGAGAGTCAAATCCTTGTTCTAACACGAATTGTAAAAACCAGGAGTCTACTTGGCTTGTGCCTGCACAGTTAGCGTAACTATGCTCAACTGGCCCTAGACATGCCCTGTTCCTGCCCCTGCCTGCCATCAAGTTAAAAATAGCTAGGACCAATCAGCTGACTTCCCGGTAGTCTTCAGCATGGGCTGGGCAATTGCTTGGAAAGGCTGGCAGCAGACTTCTCCCATGCCAGTTTGATAGATGAAAAGTTGAGGGCTTCCTGCTCTGTTATGAAGTGGATTGCTGGAGATCATCTTGACAATGGTGCTTTTCTCTGAGGTGTTGATTCCTCAATTAATGAGGGGCAGGGCTGTATCTCACCAAATTCCAATTCCACTCTAGTGTTTTAATGTTTATTAAAATGACGTTGCAAAATTGTTTCCCTATTCCCATTGGCTGGACTTGGTTACTAACAAAATCACTAAATGTGCCATTTAGTGACATTAATAATACATGTTGGATAAATGTCTTCTTTCTTTTCATTTTTAAAGAAAATAAAAAAATAGTAAAAAAATTGTTAGAAATGATACAAAATTTGACTAAGTGAAATGAGAGGAATTTAATAAGTCAGATATTGCATATTGTTGTCTTCAAATTAATCACTCAGATAATTAGATATGCTTGTAAGATTGGTGAAAAATATTTTAAAAAGTTAAAAAGGAGAGAGAAAAAGTGTAAGATTAACTGCTCCTTTCAATAGGCCAGCAGAAATCATCAGTACAATTGCCTAAGCGATCCTATGAATATGCATATGTATTTCTTTTTCCCTTTCTTTTTTTCTTTCCTCCTTTCCCTCATCCCAGCTGTTCCTTCTCTTTTAAACAGTTTCTTTTTATATGGTTTTTACAGTATATGTTGCACCTTTCATATCTTGTTTACTCTTTCTCAGAGTAAGGAGACAATATGATGTTTATACAAAAGAGTATGATGTACTGTACTTATGAGTATGGTCTCTACTTTCATCCATTTATCTATAAAAGTCTGGAGTTTATCTTTTTGTAGCTGAGTAATATTCCAATGTATAAAAATATCACATCTTTTTTTATTCATTCCTTAGGTGATGGGTGTTTGTGGTAGTTTCCAAGATTTAACTATGACTAATTATTAGTCATATTTAACATGTTAAATAGTCATGTTAGTCATTTAAATATTATATATATATATATATATATATATATATATATATATATATATATATATATATCAGTGGAAAATAGTGTTTTTCAATTCTTTTGGAAAAATACCTAGGAAGGGAACAGCTGGCTTGAGAGGGACCTCCAATACTAGATTTTTGAGAAATTCCCACATTGATTTCCATAGTGGTTGTACCAGTCTGTAGTAGGGGGAGGTCTTTTTCCACGCAGTCCCTCCAGCATTTTTTATTGGTTGACTTTTTGATGATAGCCATTTGTTATGGCTTATATCTAGTTGTACCCCCAAAGCCTCATGCAGTCATGGGGCGGGGACTTCTATAGATTGAGACTTGACTCATGAGCCACTGGGATTATGTGATTTAGTACTGATCTAGAGTTTGAGACTTGATCCATGATCCCTGGGATTATGTGTTTAAGTACTTCTGGGATTATTGGTGTAGCCTAAGGTGGATAGGCTGAGGCAGAGAGCCTGAATGTAATATAAAGAAAAATAGACAGACTAGCACTGTTGCTCTCTGTTGCCCTGGTTGATTGGTTGCCTCTGTCACCATTGTCCCTCTTCCACCACCATGAGCTGCTGCCCTCTGCCATGTGCCTCTCTTCCTTGGATCCAGCTGAATATCAACAGAAACCTCCAGTAACTGTGAGCTAAATAAACCTTACCTTCCTTCATTTTGGGTGTCAGGTATTTGTCCCAGCAACGAGAGACAAGTAACTAAGACACCATTCTTCCTGGGGTGACATGCAATATCAGTATTGTTTTAATTTGCATTTCTTGAATGACTAATGATGCCAAACATTTTTTCAAATATTTGCCATTTGTATTTCTTTATCTGAGAAATATGCATTCAGCTCAGAATGACTTCTGTCTTATTTACCCATCTGTGACCTTTGCAATAACTCAAACTGATGAGCAACCAAATTAAATTTTGTGACCTACAATCTTTGTGCACTGCTCTTGAAGTAATAAAAACATGAAAAAGTGAACTATTTATAATAACATAGAGTTGTTTATCTAATTCAGGTTTGGTAGGGCTGCCCAAATAGCTCAGTGGATTAAAGTGCCTGCATGCAGGTGCATGGGATAGGGGTTCGATCCCTAGGCCTGCTGTGCTGGCCCCATCTTCAGGGCATGCTGAGATGGAGATTGAGACTGGGCGTGGTGGCACATGCCTGTAATCCCAACTCTTGCAAGGCTGTAAACAAGCAGATCACTACGAGTCCAATCTAGTTGTAGACCCTGAACACCCATCCCTGTAGGCCCTACCCTAAAATACTAAATAATAATAATAATAATAATAATAATAATAATAATAATAATAATAATTCAGGTGTAGTGGCATACATCTAAAATCCCAGCAGTCTCAGAGGATTTCAAGTTTAAGCCCAGTCTGGGCAACTTAGTGACTAAGTCAGACTATACCCCCCCCCCAAAAAAAAAAAAAAAGATAAATAAAATTCTGAAGGTATTGCTCAGTGCAAAAGTTATGAGTTCAATCTTTAGTACTGGAAATAATTATAAAATTATATTATACTGTGGAGTGAACTCTTAAGCTATTTTAAGCAAAATATTGAGTCCTTAGATTAATTAGTTTAGTGTTTTTCAATGTGTTATCCTCAGAATCTTGGATGCCCCAAGATTCATTTAAGTGGTTCAAGAGGTCCAAATGCATGTAATAATAATACTTCTATGTTTCTTGTCTTTTCTGTTGCCATTTATACCAGCTTTGTCAAAGTGATTGAGTGTACCTGAGCAGAAATGGAGGCAATAGTACTAAGCCCTAATATCATTTGTTGGCTTCTCCTGCATTATATTTTTGTAGTAAAAAAAAAAAAATTATACTACTCTCATGTAAGTCTCCTTGATATTGTAGGAATACACAGTTGACATTATTAAACTTTTACATTGACTAAGTCTTTTGTCTTTTATACTTATAAGAAACAAAGTAGAAGTAACAACACTGCAATGTACAGCACCAAGCTTTTCTACTGCAAATGCAACACAAAAATTGTGTGTCAAAAATTTACTTGAGTTCTGCACTAAAAGTTTCTAAAGGAGTATTATTTTTATTGAAAGAATAAAAATGATAAAGTGTTCATATTTGTGTATTAGCAGATATTTTCTGAAAATGAACTAAGTCAGGCCTATAATTTTAAGAAAAATGATGAAATTTGTTACTATCCATAGAATTTATATTTTCAAGTAATATAAAATGCTTAAGCTACAATCTGTCCCTGGGAACCTGACAGCTTTCCAGTATTTAATATATTTTTTGACCAGATTAGCAGTGATATTAATGAATGTTATTTTTTCATACAGTATAGTGAAATATATGAAAATTTAGAAAAGTTGCATAAGCCAGCGGCTAATATTCCCCTAATGAGTGATGTATGATATTACACAATTCTATAGGGATGATAGTTCTTACAAATAACAGAAGAAACCAATGAGTTCAGTGTCCCAGAAAATAAGTTTTTTTCTGATACAGTTTTATTTTCCATACTGGAACTGAGAACAAAAAAAAATGACTGCATATTAACTTGTGACATAGTGTCATGTTTATCTGAAAAAGCATTCAAACACTGCTCCCTTTTCTAGCTATGTGGCTACTTGAGGCAGGATTTTATCTCTGTGTTCCAACCAAAACAACACATCGGAATCTATTAAATACAGAAACTATTATGAAAACCCATCTGTCTTTTAGACTTCTTTTTGTTTTAGGAAATGCAAGTATTTCCACAAAATATGTTAGTTATGTTGTCATGTACTGGGTTTATTATTGTTTCAGTTATAAATATATATTTTTAAAAATTTTAACTTTTAATACCTGGTATGGTAAATACCCATAGACATAACCCTCATAGACAAAAGTCTTTGAGTTCCTTAATAATCTCTTAAAGCACAAAGAGAGCCTAAGACCAAAATATTTGAAAACCTTCATTTTATTTTAAGAACTAAGCAGAATTCCATTTTACCATAGCTATTACTGATTAGCAAAACACAAACAGAGGGGAAGGGAAGGGAAGGGAAGGGAGTGGGAAGCAGGGGTGGGGAGGGGAGCAGGGAGGAGAGGGGAGGGGAGGGGAGGGGAGAGGAGAGGAGAGGAGAAGAAAGAGAAGAAAAGAGAAGAGAAGAGAAGAGAAGAGAAGAGAAGAGAAGAGAAGAGAAGAGAAAAGAGATGGGAAGAGGAACCAGGAGCCAGGAATACAGTGCAGCAGCACAAATCCCTACCTGGCAAGATTGTGAGATCAATTCCAACTCAAAATAAGAGAGAGAGAGAGAGAGAGAGAGAGAGAGAGAGAGAGAAAAGAAGACCCCTTATATTATGTTGAAATTAGAGGCATTCTGTTAATTGGTCTTGCCATATATAAGTCTTTATAAAACTAGTCGCATGATATCTGTTCAATGAAATATGAACAGCAGTCATTTGAAAGACACTCATTGAAGGTGGGAAATAAAAACATCAATAGTTAAGATCCCATGTGAAACACACAGTAAAATTATTTTAGACATTTTATCATTTTATTTGCCTTGATTTTATAATGAATGATCAAATTTTGGTATGAAGTGGAAATACTTGTTAATGAAATTTAGCTCCATACAACACTCTGCTGCTGTCAGTACCCCCAAGACCTGGACTGTGCACCCACTCACCCCTGCCAACAGCTCAACCACCATGGATAACGTGAAAGAGTGTAGCAGTACAGGGGAGTTTCACCGAGGGGTCCAAGATCAACATGTGCAGAAACCAGCAGGATGACAGTAAAATGTTTAACAGAGGCTTGATCTGGGATACAGCAAGAAAGATTTGACTGAGTTCTTGTCTTGATTTGAGGAAGTTGTAGACTGCACAGTTAAAACAGACCCAGTCACTGGAAGATCAAGAAGATTTGGATTTCTGCTTTTCAAAAATGCTGCTCGTGTTGATAAGGTTTTGGAATAAAAAGAACACAAAGTGGATGGCAAATTGACAGACTCTAAAAGGGCCAAAGCTTTAAAAGGGAAAGAGCCCCCTAAAGAGGTGTTTGTGGGAGGTTTGAGCCTAGACACTTCTGAAGAACACATTAAAGAATATTTGGGAGCTTTTGGAGAGATAGAAAATATTGAACTTCCCAGGGGGAAAAAAAAAAAACAAATGAAAGGAGAGAATTTTGTTTTATCACATACACAGATGAAGAGCCAGTGAAGAAATTGTTAGAAAGCAGATACCATCAAATTGGCTCTGGAAAGTATGAAGTCAAAGTTGCATAACCCTAAGGGGTCTATAGGCAGCAACAACAGCAACAAAAAGGAGGAAAAGGTGCTGTAGCTGGTGGATGAAGTGGTACTAGGGGTCGTGGTCCAGGTCAGGACCAAAACTGGAACCAAAGATGTAATAACTATTACGATCAAGGATATGGAAATTACAGTTGTGCCTATAGTGGTGATCCAAACTACAGTGGCTATGGCAGATATGATTATACTGGGTGTAACTATGGGAACTATGGCTATGGACAGGGATATGCAGACTACAGTGGTGAACAGAACATTTATGGCAAGGCATCTTGAAGAGGTGGTAATCACCAAAACATTTACCAGCCATACAAAAGAAGAAGACACTAGAGGTAACAGGAGGTGCTAAAGAAAACCTGCAGGACTACACTGAAGATTGGTTTTCTGTGCTCTAATGATTAATTCATAAAAGACTATCTAGTGTATGGGGCACCTGTACAACTGTGTATAGCTGCCAACTAGTTTTCTTTGTTTTTACTTTGTCCTTTGCTATATATTATGACTGTGGATTTGTGTTTATACAAATTTTATCTGTGTGATTTCTCATGTTGAACCCCAAGCATAAATGCTTCCTTATGTAAAAAAAAATATTTGTTATTTCAACATTAAAATGTTTATAGACAAGATGCATCTTGTTTCAACTCTCATCCTGCATTTCCGATCATGGTTTTATTTGACTTCAGTCATACAAATTCCCACCAGGTCCACAGAGAAAAGTTAGTCTCAATTTCTTCGCATGCACTCATTTTATTTTGGCATGTAGGGTCTTTTAAATCAGGCCTCACTCTCTACCCAACCTTTCTGATGCTCTTCTTTTCCCCATAATTCCTCTCCTGTCTCTTGCTCTGTGCATCAGCCAGGCCCTCAGTGCATCATTTCCCCACCTGTTATGGGAGTTCTGGATCTTCTATTTCTGTACCTGAAATGCGTTGACTCCTTCCCTTTTCCATCAATACATTGTCACTTATCCAAGATCAGAAATAAGTTTGCTTCCAGTGAGAACCACTTTTTTGCCGTTCATGTACACACTCAAAAAATGAGAGTTACCGGGCAGGCAATGATTGGAGATGACCTCTGCATTCATGTACGTTGCATATGAAAGAGTGGCACCACCATGATGAATCCCTCCGTAGGGAAGATTCTAGAAGCGGGGAGACTCTGTAAGAAGAGGGTTTGCCAGGGAGGCGAGGGAAGGTTCACCTGAGGGAAGTAATATATGATCCGAGCACCCAGTAACAGCAAGGGCAGGAGACCAGGAGGGGAGGGCAGGGCAAGGAATTGTTCTCCATAAGAAGTGAGCTCGTGGCAAGAAGGGTCTGAGTAATGGGGACTGGAAGCAAAGCACTGTGTCTGGAGTGCAGTCAGTGAGGGGGAGCACATTACACATAAGTTAGGGGATACAGAACCCAAACAAGTCAGGACCCTGTCAGCATGCTAGCGAGTTTTGTTCTTATCTCAAGAGATTTATGAACCCATCAAAATGGAAAGGATGGTAGATTATTTTCAAATTTCCATTTTGATAAGATCAACGTGGTTCCCACAGGAGCATAGACTAGGAAAGAATGCAGGGAGATCAGTGAGGAAGTTTGGCTTGTTGTAAATCAGTCTGACGTCAGTCGTGGGGTTAGGCATATGAAGGAAAGTGGTAGATTTTAAAGCTATGAAGCCGTGAAATTGCCAGGATGATGCATCATGGGTAACGGATGTGGCGTAACAGAGAGCCAGGTGTCAAGGGTGACATCTGGGATTCTGGCTTGTGCAACTTTAGGTGTGAAGACTTATTAGAAGGTCCGGAAGAAGCTCAGGCTTCGGGGTTGCTCTTGGCTGCCCAGGCAGAGGTAATGGCCCCTGTGGGTGCTGCGTCACAACTCTGCCATAGCGCATTCATTTTATATGAGTATTTTGAGGATAATTAATTACAGTGTGTCTTTTACTGTCATAATTTTAAGAAGTTTGAATATTCATTATAGATTTCAGTCATACCCCATAGTTCAGACAAGTACATAGGAATTGGCAATTATTCGCTTCCATAAAGGACTTCAAATTTGGGACAAGTGGGTGCAGAATGAATTTATAATTGATTCCACTGCAGCAATGTGGCTACAGAAATAGCCAGCAGAAACAATAGTTGTGTTGAGCATGGACAGCAGCTGGGGTGCCAGGGCCAACGTTCTGCTCAGGTTGTTTCTACAACATAAATTTCGTAAGAAATCCAGTGGTTCAACCTCCCTTCATCAGTACCCCCCCCACCCCCCGCCGTTTTCTGAACTCTGTCCCTATGTTTCTGATTGAGGGTAAGCTGATGAGGATACAGATAACATCAACAGAATGCTTCAGATGAGCTAGGCACTACTTCCCTTAGTTTGGGAATATTCAACCCTTCCACAATCCTTACAAGTGACGGCCGCTCTCGCAGCCCTCATTTGCATTATGTAATCACCATTACAGCTCCTACAGCAGGTAACTGATACGGACAAAATGGAGACCTTCAAGCCCCGTTCCCAATCCAGCCTTTTACTCAGGATGGATTTTGTGGTTTATAACTTAGAACCTTGACGTACATTTGGTTTTGTGGCCTCTTTCCCCCTTAATCCCTGAATGTGTTAAAGTCAAACACTGAGTATCAGTCTCTGCCTGTGCCCGGCCCATCCAC
The DNA here is from genome assembly GCA_004027025.1 of Myocastor coypus. Classification (NCBI taxonomy): domain Eukaryota; kingdom Metazoa; phylum Chordata; class Mammalia; order Rodentia; family Myocastoridae; genus Myocastor; species Myocastor coypus. Next base: position 138,041 of record PVJA010000308.1, on the reverse strand, counting down.
ACGCAGTCAGAACTCACAATACCCGGGGGAGCAGCGGAAGGGTTCTGCCATGATTCAACCCTTTCTTTCCTTGCAAGGATATCACTGCCACCTCAGCCTAATTGCTGCCTGGGGTCTCCAGCACCGTCCTAAGCTCTGCTAAGTGCCATCTCTGCTCTGTGGCACTGTCAACCCAGGGCTGCAGGTGCCAAAACAGGCGTGAAAGCTCCTATTGTACACCAGCTGTGCAAAGAATCCATGTTGAGGTTTCTGCGGGAACAAGGGAATGCTAAAAGCCAGCTGACAACATGGTGGGACAAAGTGAAACTATGTGATTTCCGTGTCCTGAGAGTAAGGGAGCCCGTTTGTTGAAAGCAGCTGCAGCAGCTAGGAAATCTTGTGGTGTCTGTATTCCAAGCAAGGAAAGTTCTGGGTGCCCATAACCAGTGGAATGGCAGGCCCAAAAGGTGACATTGCCCTTCCCTTGGGACTTCCTGCTGCATGTGGGACCTTTCAGTGCTGAGATGTTAAAGGTTAACGAGCCGGAGCTTGGGTGAAGACTCTTGGACTGAGAAGTTCCTTGGAAGACAGGGGCCAGAGTTACTGTCGCCTCTAGGCTACGGTGTGGTTCACTGTACGGCGTGGTCACACTGAAGCTTCATTACCAGAGAGTTGGTGTACCACTGCAACCTGTCCCTGATATCCTTGTGTAACCTGTGATCTAAAAGCCAATCACAGCCCACTAAGAGAATCCAAGGCAATGTTACCATTGCAAAGTTACCAGGAGCTGCTGTGAGCAGGAGCAAATAGATCAAGCAATGGCTGTGACTCATGCAGAGGGCTGACAGTGACAAAAGATCCACAAACTGCTGCACATGGTTTCAGGGTAAATCCTGAGGGGATTTGATTTGCCTTGTCAGATACAGAAGTTACATTTTTTGTTACATAGGTCTTGATTTTTCTGGGTCTTAACCATCCAGCAGAAATGTCTAGCCATGATGTATAAAAAGAAAAGCCATATTAATATACTGAGCTGTAAAAGACTTGCATCAGCAGCTTCTGATATCTCTAGTTGTGCTGATAACATACTACTATTATGGACTATTGGACTATATATACAGCCACTTTTTGTTCATTCAGAAGAAAGATTTGTATTCACAGTGTTTAGACAAGATATCATATCTGTATCTTATATTCTGAACAACTACTAGGAAGACAATAATACATAATGTATTAATTATTTTATCTGTCCCACTAACCTGCAAACTATCTTATTGCTGTTACTTTCTCATTAATATCAATTTTTTTAAAAGGTCATTTGAACTAGATTGGAGAGGCAAACTATCCCTGGAAAAAAAAAAATCTCTGTGAGATCTCCTTACCTTAGTTCAGAGACAAAAAGCCATTCTGAGTGGCCCCTGAACTCTACTTCTCTTCCTAACGCAGGGAGTAGAGTGCACAACACCGCTGACTGTGGAGCCATTGTCATGTACGTGGTGCTCTCTGCTGGCAGCTATGACCTGCCTGTTCCCTGGAGCAGGGTCCTCCATGTCCTTGCACCATTAAAAGCAGCTTAGAGGAGATTTGACCAACAGTTCGTGTTTAGACCTATGTCCGGGTAGCATGTAGCATGGATCTTTGCCCTAGTAGAAATAGAAAGTAACATTTTACAAGTGAAAAATGTTTCAATCAGAAAACTGGAGAGAAAAGTAGGAAAGGGCTCCAACTTAATGAGTAAGCTGGTTAGACATATCCTGAAATAGGGGTTCAGGACAACACAAACACAGAGAGAGAGAGAGAAAGAGAGAGAGAGAGAGAGAGAGAGAGAGAGAGAGAGAGAGAGAGAGAGAGAGAGGAAAGAGAGAGACAGAGAGAGAGAGACAGAGAAAGTAAAAGTGGAGATTTTTCAGACTTTCAGAGATTAGCTGGCTGGGATATTCAGGTGGTCATAGCCTTGGTGTCCTGTTCTGGATGTTTATGCCTGAGGGATGTTTTCATTCCTAGGACAAGACTGTCTGTCTTTGTGGTGGTCTGAGTCACGTGTTGCTACTTTTCTAGAATCCAGGTAATCCTAGATTTACAACAATGGCTGGAGACATCTTGGTAGAGCTGAGTGTCCCTACTGTAAGCCTCTTATCTTAATCTCTTTAGTCTGGAAGGGTGAGGAGATCGTGTAAATTCAGAGCTACCTGAGCCCCTCTATCCAGCTCCTGGGCGCTCCCTAAATGATCAACACAGCCCTACGCAGAGCTGAGAAGACAACCCACTCAAAATTAACAATAAGAAAAGATATAAAATGAAGCAGCAGCTCTGCTCTACTTTTAAGTTTCCTGTTGGGCATCTGCAGGCCTAGATAAAAAGTCATGGTTCATAGCAAAACTAGCATTAGGGTCTCCAAATGTGCCAGAAGAAAACACAAATAATGCTTTTAATGACTAAGAGCCGAGAACTCTGCCTGGTTCCCAGTCCTACGGTAAACTCTGGCATGCCATAGCCGGGCAGACCCTCCCACTTCCTTAAACACTCTTTCATGTGTTTTAGTTCCTGTAAAGATTTGTTTATAATTAAGATGATCTCTTCCATGATCTCTGCCCCTTTTGCCTCGGGAGCTTGTTCTCTGGGGTTGCAATGTGTTCATCTGAAAAAGCAAGGGCAGAATCTCTACGGTTTAAAAATGGAAAAGGGAAGGGGATTTGTGTGCGTGTAGGTGCATATGTTTGAATGCTGTATATGGAAGGATAAAGAAAACTGAAAATGCGAAATAGTTATTGGTGTTCATTTTATGATGGGCACAAATCTAAGAATATTGTATGTACGAGTTTAACCTAATCTTCATAAAACCTCATGAAGGAGATTTTATTCCCCATTTTTCAGGCAAGAGAACCAAGCCACAGAAAGATGAAATATTCTGTCCACAGCGATGTCTGGAAAGCACAGAGCCAGCATCAGACCTCAGCCAAGCTGTCGGGGAAGAGAACTAATTGGAGAGCAGGAAAGAGGAACGGGGCTTTGCCTTTTGTACTTTCTGGTACCTTTTACACGTTGAGCTGTATATTTGTAACACACATTGAGTACAAAAGCAAATATATACCTTCATTTCATAGTAAAATAACTTAGAAGTGTTAAAATAAAAAGAATACTGAAAATGAAAGCAAACTTCCTTTCTCCACTGTCTGTACCGTGAGAGTCAGTAATAACACAGCCACCTATGACTCAGGCACAGGCTGCCCAGGGTCACATTCTGCCACCAACTTGGACAGCTCTGCATCCTCTCTGTGCCTCTGCGAGTCGTCTTCAAGATTAGTTAAAGAAGATAATGGGTTCAAAGGGATTTGGGGGTCTGTACAGCGCTTGTCTCCAGTGACTAGCATTATCTAAAATTAAAAGCTCATTTCACGAACAATAGCCATCCACTCTTTACTATCGGCCTGTTTTCTAAGGTTCTGAAGATAAAGTAGTACCTCCAACCTTCGCCTTCATGGAACAATTAACTTTGCAGAGGCTGGGAGAGTTTACTCCTTTGCGTGAGAAAATTAAAAGGCACCATACAGTAGGAGAATAAGGGACAGGAAAGGACACAGGTGGAGAGCTCTTCACGCTCGTGTCACATTTCATAGCAGGCGGGGCTGAGTTTTCACAAATGGTACACTGTAGAATCCTAAATCGTTAATTTAGCATTTAAGTAAGTCATAAACACATAGAAAACAGTAAAAATAATTTTGATGTTATTTCAATACCTTATATGGAATATGACCTCAAAATTCACTGTTTGGGAAGAAAAGACAGCTCATAGCAGTGCTCTGTGAAACCAGAAGAGTCCAGAGAAGTTCTGGTGGTGACTCAACAGGCTATGTGACGGTCAGTGTTTTCAGGCTCCCTGACTCTCCGTGTGACTCAGCAGCTGAGAAGGCACTGTGGTGCTACCGTCTCAGCTCACATGGGGGACACGTGAAGAGCTGCTTCAGAGCCTTGTGGATCTAAGGGACACACACTCATTAAGTTCACATCCCATATTTCAGGGCATGCTTCCTAATGGCTGAGAAATGGGCCTCAATTTCAAAGATGAGATGGGAAATAGGGCAGAAAAGGAAGGTTTGTGGAGGATGACATCCTCTAGGGGAAGGGCCCAACAGTCTGAGCGTGGGTGGCCTGTGGAGTCTCATAATTCACCTGTCCCTTTGCTTCCCCAGGCTTGCTCCTCTCAGGTAGCACTCCACTGAACAGGAAGTGTTGTAACTGCTGGTACTTTGCTCCTCTGTGGGCTCCTCTCTGAGAAATGCTGGAGGATTTTCTCTACAGTTTACAAAAAGCCCCCTAATTGAAGTTCTCATCTGCAGTGAAGTGGCACATAATGAGGACATCTCTGGAAAGCGCATACCAACATGATACTCTGAGAAATTTTCCAAGTATCAATTTGCTCCAGTTTCTATTACAAGATAAAAACCAAGATGAACCAAACCTGTGTGCACACTTGTGATGCCAGAACTCCGAGAGGCTAAAGCAGAAGGATAACGATTTCAGGCCCAGCGTGAGGAACTGAAAAACTTAGTGAGACCTCATCTCAAAAAAAAGTAATAATAATTAAAAGGGATGCAGGGATGCAGATGTAGTTTAGGGAAAAAACCTAGTTTTAATTCCCAGTATCACACATACAAAACAAAACAGAACAAAACAAACAAAAATGAAGAGTTGCCTTTTTTCTACAGAAATAGGTATTATTGTCAAGCAAATTCCACAACAGCAAAAATTTTTGTCTCTTTTCTGCACTGCTATACACTTATAGCAGCAAGGGGTGCACAGAAGGTGCTCCTTTAGTGCTTGTTGAATTCATGAGCAGACAAAATAATAACATCCGCAAAGTAAGTGATGTTAAATTTACCCATAAATTGAGGATCCAAGGGTTATTAGGCCTAGCCCAGGGCACAGACCTAGAATGTACCCCTAGGTCTATGTAACTAACCAGTCTATGCTATCATCTGGATGCCAAGCAGAGTCATACCAACACTTCTAGGTTGTCCTTAGGTCTACAAGGGCAGGACAGCTCCATAGGCCATGATGTTGCATTTGGGTTTAGTTTGTTTTTGCTGTCCTTTCATGGAATTGAGAATTTTTAAAGCTGAGATCCCTGTGTTCTTTAGTTAATGTGTTTTGCCTTTTTCCCCTGCATATGCCTCGCCTCCACATAGAGAAGATACAGGTACCAAACAAGAGGAATAGCACCTGTGCACCAAGAGAAGACAGTGGGTGTTTGTGGGAGTGTCTGCACCTTATCAATACCACAAATTAGGCATACAGGAGAAGGATAATGCAAAATCCATAACAAAAGCGTTGTTTTTGATCAAAAGTTCATACTAAACACCTAGACTATCACCTAGAACTCAACAAATATTTGTTAAGTGAATAAAGTACAACGAGCAAAAGATAAAATAGGACAAAAGAAACAAGAAAAGTGTAATATAGAATGAGAAATATTTTCCATAAAAATAGGCTGCAAAAGGGCTGGTGAGATAGCTCAGGGATTGGCATTTGATCCCCAGATACTGCATACCACACTGACCCCACCCCCAAATGCACTGAGCTGGCCAAAGAGACCAGGCTTGGTGGTGCATGCCTGTAATCCCAGCACTTGGGGAGGCTGAAAACAGAAGAATCACTATGAGTCCTAGCTACATAGAGAGACCCTGCACAAAATACATTTAAAATAATTAAAAATTTAAAAAGTAGGCTGTAAATATTGAGAGATGGTGAACTGTTTTTCTTCTGTTTCCTGAAAGCAGAATAATACTGACATACAGAAAATAAGTTGACCTAAAGATTAGAGAAAACTATCAATTTGAAATTGTACACTTTGGCTTCAGCTTGCTACTATAGCTGAAAGAGCCATTTAAATATTTACTTTTCACACACAATGAAAATGTTTTTGCTGCTCACTGGTAAACAGCAGAGGAAGGCATCACAAAAATAACTCATGGAAAAAGATCAGAAATCCCTTAATACTTTTAATACTCTTCTGATGGGTGATTCTGAATCATCTTCACAGATTTTGATATATTAGACACAAATAGCATGCTAAGTAGAAATTTTGCTCAATTTCTGAATATTTACTGAAGTATTTATTGTGTTTCTTTGGTATCCATGGATGGCTGCAATCCTGCTGCGTGACTTTTATCCCTGTAGCCACTCCCTGAACCCAAAACTAATTCTGGGTCTCAGTCCCACAGAGGTCAACTGTCTTATAAGCTCAACAAACCAAAGGAAACCTGGATATGAGGTGCTGTGCTTTTTCATTCATTGAGAATTCAAGGACATAGGCAGCAGGTCAATTCCTTTTCAAACAGAAAAGCATTGGCATATTCAGCTTTTACCTTCTGCTTGCCTGAAATACCAGAATGATTTTCCCCTTCCTCTAAAGAATGGAGAGTTGAAGAAAAACAGACCAGGTAGCGTGAGAAAGACCTTGGGTAGAGGAGGGAGGTGTTGTGAGCTCTAATCTCAGCTCTAATCTGAACTCCTTGTGACTCCCACAAAGACTCTTACATTTTTCCTGGAAATAAGTAGAGTTGTTGGAAAGCAGGAAGAACATGCAGAACCCTCACCTACAGGAAAAAAGATTTCTCACCATTGGCTGGTTTTCCTCAGTGCTCAACAAGAGTTTTAGCATTTGTTAAGTGGCTACAGACCTACCAGTTGAGGCAGTAAATAGGTAATTAGTCCATTAAGTGCAATGATTCATAAAGTGTGGTAATATTTTAACATTCTTAAGCAATAGTAGAGTTTTATTAGTGTTTTCAGTGGAGATAAAGAATATGCAAAAGACAAGTAAATAATTTCATCTGTCACAGAGAGCCACAGTTCAATTAGAAACAGACAACTTAATTTATTTCTTTTAATTTTATGTCTACAATTATTCATACAATCACAGGTGACTTACTAAAAAGCTTCATGCTTGATGACAACTACTTTGCTTGAAAATATGCCCTGTGCTCCAATTTCAAATATTGCAACAGTGAAAAAGAAAACATTTCACTGAAAATTCCCTGGTGCTTTCTGCTTCATCATACCATGATGTTGTTTTGAGGAAAGGTGGCATCAAAATTTCAAAAATATTCTCCAAACTAGAAAGACTAATTTATAAGGTTTTTAAGTTTGAATAACCCAAACTAACTTCTAATGCATTTTAGGTAACTTGGGGAGTACCTTCCCCTGATTTTTAAAAACATGTTTCCAAGTTTTGCCAAACTGATTTTCAAATTATAAAATGAATATTTAGCTGTGTACAGTCAAGCAGGCATGAAGTTCAGTAATTTAACTTATAGAAAATCTTCTAATGTTGCATTAATGACATGTAATTAAGAACGTGTTATTAGAATGAATATTCTAGGACTAAATAATATGAATCTTTGTATTGACTTATTATAAGCTTTTTTAGAATTCTACTCAATTCTATTTTTTCTTCATTATCTTCCTACTATCTGGAGCTAATTATACTGTGTGTTAACCATGGTATCAGATCTTTAAATGATAAAATTATAGTATTTTTCTTTCCTATTTGGGTATAACTACTTTTGTATTGATGACATTTGGGTAGTAGTAAAAAACAAAATTCCAGTTCTATCTGTAGTAATATTGTCAGAGAGTTTTTAAATGATAGTTTCTAATGTTTTTATCACATCTTGTATATTAATAAAGACAAATCTGAGCCAACTGGAGATTTACCTTGTTTCTTTTTTGTTTGAAAAATCAGATAACTAATTTTTAAAAAGAAGAGGAAATTACATCTAATACATTTATAAGTACAGTTAAAATAGTTAATGCAAGGGCCGGTGAGATAGCTCAGCTGACCAAAGCATCTGCCTAAGTAAGCTTACACAAGTGCAGGGACTGCGGCCCAACCCCAGCACCACATGACACAACAGCCCTGACCCCAGGGCTGGCTGAGCTGACCACGGAGTCTGGGCATAGTGGTATGTGCCTGCAATCTTAGTGTTGCCGAGACCGAAAGCAGATTGCTGTAGTTTTACCCTGTTTCAGTCATTAAATAATTGTCACACTGATCTGATCATTGCACATTGTATAAATGCATCAAAGTATCTTGCTGTACTTCATAAATATGTATAGGTATTACATCTCAACAAAAATAATAAAAAAGTTATATTCAATTCTACATTTACCAAGGGAATGCACATACATGAACATACAAAACAATCTTTTTAAATGTCTACTTAATGATTACATTTGTTTTTAATGCACATGGCTGGAAGTTTCTTTTTTGTCTTTTAGAGACAGGGTCTCGCTATGCAGCTCAGGCTGGCCTTGAGCTCATTTTTGTAGCCCAGGCTGGTCTCGAACTAGCACTGATCCTCCTCCTGCCTCAGCCTCCCAAGTGCTGGTATTACAGGCATGTGACACCATGCCTGGCATGGCTGGAAGTTATAAAAGTAGAAAAAAGCAATGTAACTTAATATATACATGAATGGATTGATATCCATGCATTTGATCCATTAATCAAAAGCAATTCAATTCCTATAGGCTGAACAACAGAAGAAAACTAAACTATGGCCCTGAGTGTATCTAAATTTCAAATCATCCTAAATTAAAATAAATCTCATTGAAGTAAATTTTCAGAATTGTTATGATACACAAGTGGCTCTTTAAACATCTGTTGAGGATGAGAAGACAGTAATAAAAAGGAGGTGGTAAATGTTACGAAAGATTTCAAGATCACCCAGGAAAGTTTAAATTTTGTCTTCCATAGGCTTTCATTACCTTTCTCATAATGGGAACTAAAGTAACAAGATGATGAACTAGGCCGGTGAGTCTCATCTCAGAAAATGTTGGGGCCATGGATTGCAACAGGAAGAATCAAAAGCAGTCCCCAAGTTCCAAGACTGTGGCTTCCTGACTACTCTAGATTTGCTAGTCATACTATGGTCATTGTGTCTAATTTGAGAAAAAAGAAAAAAACCAGAAGTATATAAGTATATATATATATATATATATATATATATATATATATATATATATATATATGTATGTATGTATTTTTAGGGAAGGGTCTACAAGGTGTTCATGGTTTCACAACTGGATCAGACTCGTAGTTATCTGCCTGTTTACAGCTTCCCAAGAACTGGGATTACAGGCAAATGCCACCATGCCCAGTCTCATTTGCCATCTCAGAGCATCCCAGGGGCAGGGGCAGGGTCCAGCATGACAGGCCAGGGGATGGAACCCTGGGTCCCTGCTCCTGTTTGCAGATGTTTTAATCTGCTGAGTTATTTGGCCGGCCCTGAGAAAAAATATTTTATTAATTTTCAATTTGTTTCACTGAATAATAAAGGAGTACTACTAAAGTCTAAAGAAGTCCAAATTATGGATAGATAATTAACAACAGAAAAAGAAATCTATTATGTTAGCCAAAAAATAATTGATTACAATGAAGCTTTTGCTGAAATAATAATGAAAGAGAATGTTAATGAAAGTTCATAAAAAGATAAAGGCCTCCAGTAAATATCACACCTGATGATGACAGACTAAAATCCTACCTTCAAGGTGAAAAACGGGTAAGACTGCCCACTGTGTTCCATTCTACTCTTGTTTAGCTGTGCTCCTACAAGGGAAGAATAAATTAAACAAAGTGAAGTGAAATGATAATTGGTCATAATTATTTATATTAAAGACTCAAAAGAAACTACAACTGAATTATAAAAATGATAGAGGTTAGTGAAACTGGGAACAAAAAAATTTAAATGTGCAGAACATTTAATAATCAAAAAATACTGGGGAGAGTAGTTAGCTCAGCGAAGTGCCTGCCTGATAAGCACAAGGACCCAAGCTCTGGTACTGTATGCCTTGGTGACCGTGGAGCCCTGTGGAACTGGGTGTGATGTTAGAAGCCTATAATCCCAGCTCTGAGGAGTCTGAGATAGGAGGATCACTGCAAGTGAACTGTGTAGTGAAACCCTGTGTGAAATAAAGATAAAGATGAAGGAGAAGGAGGAGTAGAAGGAGAAGGAGAAAGAGAAGGAGGAGAAGGAGGAAGAGAGGGAGAAGGAGGAGTGGGAGAAGGAGGAGAGGGAGAAGGGGAAGAAGAAGTAAATATTGGGGCTAGAGACACAGCTCAGTGACATGCACACCAGCCTGCCAAGCATGAAGTCCTGAGTTCAATTCTGGCACTAAAAAAAAAAAAAAAAAAAAAAAAAAAAAAAAAAAAAAAAAAAAAAAAAAAAAAAA
>PVJA010000308.1:94335-127732 GCA_004027025.1 Myocastor coypus | reverse complement strand
AGCAATGCACGTGCACCCGTGTTTATAGCAGCGCAATTTGCCATAGCTAAATCTTGGAAATAACCCAAATGCCCATCAAGAGAGGAACAGATAAAGAGGATGTGGTATTTTTACATAATGGAGTATTATTCAGGTATAACAAGGATAAATTTGAAGCTTTTATCAGTAAATAGATGCAACTACAGACTATTTTTTAAGTGAAATAAATCAGACCTACATGTGCAAACATCATATTCTCCTTAATGTGAGAACCAGAGAGAAAATAAATTCTGAAGTGTACAACAGATACTGGAAAGGGGAATGAATCTTTTCAAAAGGAAGGACTTACTGAGTTGAGGAGAACAGGGGACAGAATGGAGGAAAGAGATCTATCTATGAATGGAACTAGGATGGTTTGAACAACTGCACTGTGGATTTCTGCTGGTCTGTGGACAGGAGCAGGTAACGCTTAATCTGTTTTGTCTCCTTTTTTCAATTGTTTGCCCTTTATCTCTTCTTAATCTCTTATATATATTTTTTTTCTCTCTCTCTCTTTCTTCTTCCACTTTTGCATGGGTGTATCTGGTAATATGAACAATTTTTTTTTTAGTACTAGGTATCAAACTCAGGACCTTGTACTTGCCAGATAGGCACTTATGTTCCTGAGCTATATTGCCAGCCTGAACAACTGGTTGGAAGACAATGCGATATTACAACAAATACTGTGAAACTCATATTGTTTTATTATGTGAAATTCTGAATCATTTGCAATTTTTCTGTTTTAATAGCATTTTATACTCTCTAAAAATAAAAAATTAAATCTGCCTATAAAACAAAAGAAAATGAGCCGGGTGTGGTGGCGTACGCCTGTAATTCCAGCACTTGGGAGGCTGAGGCAGGAGGATCGATGCGAGTTCGAGACCAGCCTGGGCTACAAAAGTGAGCTCAAGGCCAGCCTCAACTGCACAATGAGACCCTGTCTCCAAAAATAAAATGAAAATATACTTCATAGTGTATGTTTATGAGGAAAAATTAGAAGACTTTATTTTAAATGGAATAAATGAAAGGATATAATATATATCATGTGCTTAGGCTGAATTTTCAGTATTAAAAAAAGAAGTAATTTTCTCTCTATGTGTGATTGAAAATACTACTTCGTTGAAAGCTCCAAATAGAGTTTGAAAAACTTGTAGGATGAGGCCTTACTATGCAAACAAAATGACAGGATCAAAACTATAATAAAGCAATTTCACACTGGTCCAGTGGTAAATCATTCAAAAAAGAGTTACTAAATGAATAGCCAAGCTATGTTAATCATCAGGCACTAAACTAAAGTAAAAATAGATCAAAGAATTGAAATTAAAACAGAAACACTGGTGGCGGGGATGGAACCTCACTCCCTTTGGTTACTTAAGCTTTCCTAAGCAGAAGCTTTAGACTGCTGAACTATCTTGCTGACCCAAGAGTAAACAAAATCTTAAAGGTACAATAGATGTTGTGAAAGGGAGAGTATATGATAGCATGGGTAGTTGCACTGTTGATTTTTGCTGGTCCAGCAAAAGAAGAAGTTAATGACTAAAATTCTTTTCTCCATTTTAATTTTTATAACTTTTTGACCAATTTCTCATGCTTATATCTGGTAATCTGAACAACTATTTTGAAGACAATAATATGCAATGTATCAATTACTGTTGAATTCTTAGTTTTTGTATAGTTAAATTCTGTATTGTTTTTATATTTATTCTGTTTAAAAAATAAAGTAAGAAAACAAACAGGCAAAACAACAACAAAAAATAAACCTGAGATTGTATAGTGGATCAGTGAGGAATTTTCAGAAAGGACCACTAGAATAATTGTCAAGGTCCATGGAAAATTGCATTCATACATGAAAATAAATTTTAAGAATTAAAATGTAAAAGTATGAAACATTTAGAAAACATAGGACAATAACTGCCAGACCTCAGATGGATAGAAACAATTCTTAAAAAAAAAAAAAAAAACTACAAAGGAAAGAAAGAAAGTATAAAGAAGATAGTGAAACGCTATTGCTGAAAAAGTAAGTGTTTGTGCTTCAAAAGACATTATATAAAGAAGATATGCTCTAAACTTGGAATAGAGATGAGCAGTATGTGGGACTGATAAAAAATAAATATTCATCAAATTTAAGAACCACATGCAAAGTTCCACTAGAGGGGAGCTTTGTTATTCATCGATGAATCCACCATTCTTTCTCTTTGCTACCCTAAGGAACTATTTGGTGCTGTAGCATATCCTTCCTGGGTCTAGTCTCATATGTCTATTGATATACATTTGTGTGTGTTTCCATGCATATGTATATATTGAAAGTTTACTGTAGGGCTGGCCAAATAACTTAGCTAATTAAAGCATCTGCAAACAAGTACAGGCACTGGTGGTTCTATTCCTGGGCATGAGACAACAATTAAGACTGGGCATGGTGTCACATGCCTGTAATCCCAGCTCTTGGAAGGCTGTAAACAGGTGGTTCACTACCAGTCCAATCTAGTAGTGAGACCCTGAACACCCTATAGACACTTTCCAAAAGGAAAACAAAAGGAAAGGAAAGAAAAGAGAAGAAAAGAAAAGAAAGAAAAGAAAGGTACTATATATGCAATTTGTCTGCTTTCCTTCTTTCCCTACTTTGGTACAGGATCTTGCCACACTGTTTGGGCTTGTGGTGACACTCCTGTCTCACCTCCCCAGTTCTGGGATTATAGGTGTGCACCACCCTACCCCATTTCAGTAGTTGGCTTGGTGCAGGGCCAGTATGACATGTGGTACCAGGGATCGAACCTAGGTGCTTGCACTTTCCAGGCAGAAGCTTAGATCACTGAGCTACCTTGCCTGCCCCATATATATTGTTTTTGATCTGTTTTTTTTTTTGTGTGTGTGTGTGTGTGTGTGTGTCTATCATCAAAAAGTTTTAGTATCCTGCTACAAGATAATACTTAAAAACACCACACTGATAGACTTGTTGATACTTATTTATTTATGTAATTATTCTCTTTCTGTTAGTTATTGTTTGTTTTGTTTGCTATCATAACTATTTTTAGGCTCGGTTGGTAGTGGAGGAATGTTAGGACAAATATTTGATAATTTTAAGTTCTTCTTTCATACTGTTCAATTACATCCCAGAAAAGTTGTTCTGATTTATGCTTTCATGAGCATTACATAAGAATTCACACCTGAGTGTGCTCTTTAACAAAACTTTAAACATTTCTGAAATATCAGTTACATCTGTCAGTTGTAGCTGCAAAGGAGAAATGGGGGAAATAAAAGCTGGTAACTCCTCTTCCTGTGAAAGATCTTGTGGCTTCAGATGTTTTATAATTAAAATCAGCTCCACTCTTACAGATCCCAATGTCTTTCTTTAAAAAATGTGACCTCTCGCATTCCTTATGAATGTGATGATGTGTACTAAACCAGCACACTCAGGTCTGTCGTAGTAGGATTTTGCTGTTTTGTTGCAGTATTCTTTATAAAATTTGTCCTTGCCTGTATATCACATGGCTTTATTTGGCATTAATTGTTAACATCGAATTTACTTTGTTGTAAGAGAATAACACAGGTTGAAAATATCATCCAAGAGCTATTGTCTGACCTTTAACTGAATTACTATGAGAGCTGAAAAGTTATTTTGTGTAGGATGACATAAAAATTAATGGGAAAACAGCCTATGTTGGAATGCTGGGCACAAAAAGTTAGCTTTTAGTTTACTTTAAAGTTATATTTCTCACTTCCTGGCTACACTGGAAGTGCAGAAAGGAAAGACAATGAAGGAAAGACAAAAGAAACATTTGCCATCGCAAAGCAAGGAACCCTTCAGGGTAGCTCAACAAAAGCCAGGCTACACTGTCCAGAGGTCATGAAAGAGATTCATTCTGGATAAAAATCTAAGTTTAAAACTTGGAGTCAATTGAAGTTCTCACTCTGTAACGTAGACAAGAACATACCACTGGGTATCTGCCTGCTCATCCCCATGGAGATGTTATGATTCACATCTGGTTACAGGCAAGCAGAGCTTTTCATCAAGAGCATGACCATGGTTTCACCCTTCTAATCTCAATAATATTTCGTGGCTGTACTCCAGAAGCTTATAAATTTTGTTTGTATACTTCTCTTTTTATTTCCCCTTTGGAAATTTGGCTTTAATGTATATAAGAGAAGACAAGATCATTTAGATCTGTATCAATTTTTTGTTCTTTCATTCCACATGTGACTCTTTGGTATGTGTGTGTGGGGTATTGTTGAGAAATGAAGGCTGTCCTAATAGCCCTGAATGTCTGGATTACCTTGATCTTACTTTAAAGGAGATTCTTCATGATGCTTGTCTTTAATGAACAGCAAATGTTATCTATCCCCGGCCAGTTTATAAAACATTACAAGCAAATACCAGAACCCATTTCCTTTTTGTTTTTGTTTGCTTTTGCTAAAAGACCCTATACTATACTGGCTTTCTTCTGTTTACTGAAAATCATTATATAACAATGTTCACTTACTCCCTTGTTAGCATCTCAGTTCATAATCTTGTAGGCACATCTGCTGTATACACAAAGGATCTGTGCTTTAGAAGACTTTGCTCTACAGCTCATGTTTTTGTTTTTTTTTTTTTTTTTTTTTTTTTTTTTTTTTTTTTTATGGTAAGCCTGAAAGCTTTGTGTGGAAGTGCATCAGTGCTTTGGGTTCCTCATCCTGTGTTTAGTATCAGATGCTTTAGAAGAGAGTTTTATGAAATGAGAACTGCCTGCCATCTTCAGGCCTTGGACCCTTTGGTCTATAAGAAGTTGATTTTGTTCTGGTCTCTCTATTGTTGCTTAGACAGTCTAGGGTACAAGTCATGTTATCAATAAATGAAGTCATGCCCTCTGGGGTCCTTCATCTGAGAATATTGCCGATATTTGATTATTATTGCTTGGGACTATTTTGTTTCTCTCCTATGCTATTGTATAATGACATATCACAGATAAATATAATTCATATTTAAAGTCAGACTCAATTATGACTATAGTTGAATTTTATACCATGGTATGCTGATAAATATTTACCAGTTGGCTGGGTGCAGCAGAAGAGTTGAAAAGTCCTGGCGAATGTTACCAATTTCCTTGGTGCAAATACAGACACTTCTCAGATTCTGCTGGTGCACAAGAATGCTCATGCAACCATTTTATTCTTCTCGTCAATGCCATATGTAATAAGCAACATGAGATAGTGAACAGTTCATTGTAAAACAGTCTGCATTACATGATTTCACCTAACTGTAGCTGACCTATGGTGCTCAGCAGGTTAAGTGGATGAGATGTATTTTTGATTCACTATTTTCAGCGTATGATACAAGTATCCAGATGTAATTCCCCTGTAAGTCACAGAACATCTATACTCCCATCATCACCAATTTTAAACTGCAAAAAAATTCAATAAATACCAGATTAGGAAGCAGCATACACAGTGAACTCTTGCTGGTTGCTACTAGTGGCACCTTGCTGACTCTGTATACTAGCTGGGTCATTTTTCAGTGCCAGGTATCACCGGTAAGTTGTGTTTTGATTCATTGAAATGTTGAAGGAAATGTGTTTCCATTTGTATTTTGATTACTTACTTTCAATGTTCAGCTACAATATAAATTTTTACTTTAAAACTTAGCCTATTAAAGATGCTACCTTTCTAAATATTGAGGGCAGAATAAAATAGTTTCCCTCATAAGAAGTCAATTCTTTTAACTCTACTGAGTATCTCTAGATGCATTAGGATGGAAACAAGTTTCAGTGCCACTGAAGTCTTCCTTTCAATAAAAGTGTTTAGTATGTTTGGATTCAGGCATTGTGATGTCTCCAGCTTTATCTTTTTTCTCAGGATTACTTTAGCTATTTTGGTTCTTTATACTTTCATACGAATTCTAGGAATTTGTTCTATTTCTGTGGATAATTTCATTTTGGTGGGTATTACTTTGATTCTATAGATTATTTGGGGTAGTATGATTATTTTACCGACATTCTTTTAATCTGTCAAAGTGGATGGAGCTGGAGGTCATCTTATTAGATGAACAAAGCCATGCATAGAAAGAAAGTACCATCTGTCATCATTTATTTATGAAGAAAAAATCAATCTCATGTGGTAGCAGTCACAGAGACTGCAAATTGTAGGGAGTAGGAAGGACAGAAACAGTTTACATAGAGTGCACCAAAACACCGTCGGGTCAGAGGAATTAGTTGTAGTGTTCTATTGCCTGGCAAGATCAGAGTAATCTACAACAAACTATGTTATATTTAAAGTAATAAAAAAATAAGAATGCAATAGTTTCCAACACATAGAAATGATTGTTTGAGAGAAATGATAATCATTCTTACTTAATCGTTACAAATTATACATATGCACTGAATTATTGTTCTAGACCCTGAGAATGTTGTGTCAATAAATAAATAAGACTCTTTCTTTCTTTCTTTCTTTCTTTTTTTTTTTTTTTTTTTTTTTTTTTTTTTTTTTTTTTTTTTTTTTTTTTTTTTTTTTTTTTTTTTTTTTTGTATTTTAGGAAAGTGTCCACATAGTGTTCAGGGTCTCACTACTAGGTCGGACTCATAGTGATCCACCTGTTTACAGCCTCCCAAGAGCTGGGATTGCAGGCATGTGCCACCACACTCAGTCTCTATTGCTGTGTCAGTGCACTCTGGTGGCAGGGTTTGCATGGCAGGCCCAGGGACCGATCTCCAGGTCTCTGTACCTGATTGTAGGAGCTTTAATCTGCTGAGCTATTTGGCCAGTCCTTAAGCTTTTTGTTCTCATTAAACAAAAATATTTTTTTGAATCTTCTTTAATCTCTCTTTTTTCATTTACATTCAGGTGAACGTTGATGTTATCTGGGAGCTAATGTATAAAATTTGGAAAGGATAGTCATGTTGCAGTGGCTGTCCCCCAGTGTCTCTATATACAACTGCCCAAAAATAAAATCTCTAGGGAGAATGATTAACAATTTATCTTAATTCATTTGGTTTTAATCATTGTTGCTCTGTTGGTTGTAGGAACAAGGGAGTGAAACTGAGCCAGGATAGCTCTTACTATGGCCCAGAAACCCCAGTGCCACTCACAGACACCAGTCAACTTTGGTATTTTCTTGAGTCTCAGCTACAGCGTCAGCCCATTCCAACCAGTCTGCTCAGAGATGATTCCAAACTTGGCTGACTTTCTTTTTTTTTTTTTTTTTTGCTTTTTGAGACAGGGTCTCACTGTGCAGTTCAGGCTGGCTTTGAGCTCACTTTTGTAGCCCAGGCTGGTCTCGAACTTGCAGCGATCCTCCTGCCTCAGCCTCCCAAGTTTTGGGATTACAGGCGTGAGCCACTACGCCCGGCGTTGGCTGACTTTCAACCAACTTTTTCCCCCTTATTTTTGGAATTTCCTTTTTCCCTTCTATATCTCAATAGAGAAACTTCCCTTTATCTTTGGTTAATCTTTATGGATTTTATTCAGACATCTTAATCAAACTTTCTTGTCTTTTTCTCATTGAAATATCCTCTGTCTGGACAGTCACTTCACAGACACAAAAACTTAATAAATGGATCTATTTAAACTTCATTATAATAAATGTCATCCATTTGCTGAAATTTTTGAGGTATATCAATAAGTCTGATTCCTTAACTTGTGACCCCATTTAATCTAGACCAGTGATGGAAAGCCTTTGGAATTTTCAATGGTATAGCAGCCCACAGCGGCATATATGCCACAGGTTCACCACCACTGATCTGGACTCTGAGCACTGGTGGTACTTAGCAAGCAGCTGATACTCAAAAGATAAGAAACCCTGGACAGATGAACACATGCTGTGCTTCAGCCAGCACTGAGGCCCTGCGCCATCTGCGGGGATGAGGGTCCCCTGTAGACTGCACATAGCATAAAAACTCATTTGAGAAAAGTGAGGAGGACCGAAGGAATGATTTCCCGGGCTATTGGATGCTGCCAGCCTTTTCACCTTAATTTCAGGGCTGGTATTTAATCTAATCACTTCCAGGCCTGACCTGTGCCTTCTGAACTGTGCTGAGCTGTGATTACTCACTGCATTTGACTCTATTTCGGGAATGTCAAAATCTTGTACTTCCAGCTTTAGGTTCCCTAGAGTCCTATGAACTGACTGCAAACCTTCAAAAAATAAACAAAAGACAAAATTATAAGAAAACAAGTCTTCAGACAAGAGTGCTGCCTCCCTCTGGTCAGTGTCACATGTTAAAAAGAGGAGAGGGGAACAATAAGACTCATAAATCCTTCCTAGTTCTCCTAGGGGTCTTGCTAATTCTGCTGTTAACACTGATTCCATAAAGGGTAGGCTGACCACTTACCCTGTTGATATTGTCTACACCTGAGAACTGAGGAGAAACACATGATAAAATTAACTGGGACATTAAAGTAACATGCAGTCTAAGGGATGATTGAGTAGGTTTTAGAAATGTAGTGTTTGTGTAACCTAAGAGAGCCATCTGTTGGAGTTTTGGTGACCAGCTGATTTATGTTTTTCCAAAGATCTATAGTATATGTCTCTGTGCTTTGCCTTCTATTTGTGATACAGTGGAAGGCTGCACACCTGACTTCCTGGTCCCACTGATCTCGAATAAACTGGCCATGAAACACTGTTTCATCCAGTGCAGTAAAGTGAACACCTCAGTAAACCTTGCAAAGCCATAATGTCAGGGAATGCAGCAAACATTTAGACAATCTTGATGATCCAGGATGCTCGATAACCCTAGACAAGATGCACTATGTATAGTAGTCCGATTGCCCACCTTTCACCGTCTTACTCTCTCTGGAATCATCCCTTTCTTAATTCAGAGAGTTTAAAAGAAGGAATTCCTCATCTCACATAAATTGAGATACAGATCATTTTTCTAGAACAAGTTTATTGACTCTAGGTATCAAGAAAGTTATAAATTTACTTTTTCTTATTCTCAATTTCTTTTTTTTAATTTTTATTTTATTTATTTGTTTTTTTCTTGTTTCAGAACCTTTGCTTGTTTATTCACTCATTTTTATGGCCAGCTCAGCCCGCCCTGAGGGCAGGGCTGGCGCAGCATGTGGTGCCAGGGATCGAACCGCAGTCCCTGAAGCCACCTAAGCTTTCCAGAGCAGGCGCTTTAGACCACTGAGCCATCCCACCGGGCCCAATTTCTTTTTAAAAATTTTTTATTATTTTATTTATCTATTTATTTTAATACATTTAATAAGAAATAACAATGTGATAGTTTCAAAACACGTGAATAGTACATTTCCAAAATTTGATACAATGCATATTGTTGTCCTCCTATTATACAGAGCACAGGGTGTAGATGTTATAAGTGTTCTAATCATTATTGGTATGAAAAAAATTTTTCTCGTTGAATTAAGAGAAATTAGTTATATACATAATCCAATGTTTGATAATTGCAATGGGTTATGGGTAAAACTGGCAATGTTGGAAGCTGTTGATTTAAGCCTTTTACAACTCAGCATTCTAATCTAGCTTTCTGTTTTATGCCTCAAGGTTAAACTTTTCTGCTGAGTGGTTGAGGGCAAGTTTAAGCAAGACCCGTACAGCAAAACATGTAACTTTTGCATCTTTCAAAATCAATCTCTTCAGGTTTTACTTTGGAACAAATACATGCTTTGTAGAACTGTTGCTGGTGTCAGCCATCTAGATGAGCCACAGCCATTGCTTGACCAGTTTGCTTTCTTTCTTTTTTTTTTTTGAGAAAATGTTTTTTAATATGAAAACTGTATTTAGACACAAAAATATAACATTTAACTCAGAGCTTTTTTTTTGTTTTTAAGTATTATGGCTGGCTCAGCCTGCCCTGGGGGTAGGGCTGGCACAACATATGGTACTGGGGATTGAACGGCAGTTCCTGTGGTTGCCTAAGCAGGCACATTAGGTCACTGAGTCATCTCACCAGCCCAACTCAGAGCTATTATTCTGTCAATAGGATATTATTTTCTCAAATAAGAACACAAAGATTTCAGTAAGGCATATCAACGAGACAGAAACCCTGCAAAGTTCTACTCAACTTATTTCACTAGAAATAACGATGTTTATTTGGCTATGGTCACAGTTCCATCATGTCTACCTTCTTTATAAGTTCAGCCTCAACAGTATCTAATTCTCTCTTCGCTTCGTCAATTTTCACTTTAGCAAGAGATGGATTCGGCATTAAGTCCAAGTAGGACTCCAGTTTTTTCTTCAAAGGTATAGTCTTTTGTTTTAGCTCTGCCAGTTTCTCTGATAACACTACTAGAGACTGATGTGACAAAGAAGCATCCATGCCTCCAGCTGAAAGTTGCTCCTCGGCAGCTCGGATTCCAAATCTGAACTCTTCTGCCTTTGCTTTCAGGAAGTCTATGTTCTGAAGACGGCTGTCAATCTTGGATCTTTCAGCAGAAAGATGCAGCTCTGCTTTCTTAAGATTTTCTTGCAGACATTTTTCTAACAGTAGTAACATTGCAGTTAGATTTCTTTCAAGTTTCCCCAGTTGAAGTTGGAGTTCTTCATTTTTGGATTTGGTATGGAAAATATCAGATGTCAGATCATTCACTGCAGGAATAAAACTTGCTAGTGAAGTATCCTTTGTTTCAAGGGTCACTGTACAGTCAACCAAAGCATTTAGATACCTGGAGCCAGTAGTGGACAGATTGGCAGGGGAAAAACTTACACTCTCCATAAGGAGGTCTTGAAGATGCTTGGCTTTGATTCATATTCACTTGCTTTCTGTTTTAAATCCTCTGTGACCAGGCAGACATCCCTGTCTCTCAGGCCCTGTTGCGTTCTCCAAGATGATATAAAATCTCTGTGGTCCGTGGGTTCACCTCATACTGTGGAATCGGATGATCTCCAAATATTTTTTGTTTGTTTGTTTGTTTTGAGACAGGGTCTTGCTGTGCAGTTCAGGCTGGCCTTGACCTCACTTTTGTAGCCCAGGATAGTCTCGAACTCGCACTGATCCTCCTGCCTCAGCCTCCCGAGTGCTGGGATTACAGGCATGCGCCACCATGCCCGGCCCTCCAAATATTTTTTTTCAACCACTCAGAAACCTGCACATCCTTCTCCTGTGCCTCCATCGCCACAGCTCCCGCCACTTCTGGCTTGACCAGTTTGTTTTCTGTGAAAGCCTGAGAGAATGTTTTTTCTCTAAGTGACTCTGCCTTGGCACACTATGTATCTTCAGTGCCCTTCCTCTGTAGCCCCATAATTTCCTTGAACAGAAAATTGGGAAACCACTGAGATATAGGATAAAATAGAAGACTTCATATATAAATGGATGTATCTTGAAGATATACTCATAAGTGAAATAAACCAGACCTACATGAGTAAATATGATATAGCCTCCCTAGTGTAAGGACTCAAAAGAAGAAATAAAAATGGAGAGGCATAACACAGTTGAATGGAAGTCAAGGACTTAAGGGTTAAACAGTGAAGTGACTGCAAGCAGAAAAGATAGGAAGCATGGCAGGGACAAAGCCATGCACTTATATACACAGGATGAGTTAGATCATGGTCCTAGGAACCTCCAAAATGTTTTTGACACTGACAATAACAATGTGTAACAGTAAAAATATGCTTGAAACGCCTGCCATTCTGGTCTTTTAGATTTGTGCTGTTTCTAATGTAATTTCAGTTACTGCTATACTCTCTCTCAGGTAAATGATTGATTTACAAGAAAACAAAAAAGAGTATTAAATGAGAGTAAGAGACTAGGAAAATGCCATAGGATTGACCAACTACAATTTTGTATATACTTAGATTTCTAAATGTATAAAAATGTATAACTGCTTTTATCACATTCTATAGAATTTATTAGAATATCAATGATTGATAGAAAATGCCAATTCCAAGTTAAGTCTAAGGTCCTTGATACTCAGAAAGTCAGTGATGTTATGCTCAAGTACCTGTTATAGAGTAATAGCACCAGTAAGCTTTTCTTCTGGAGGGTTAAGAATGTAAGTTTACAGGCCAAAAATTGGAGAAAAAGGATAGCCAATATTTTGGCCCTAGTCCTTCAAGATCGGTGAGGACTCAGGACAGAGAGAACCTGTTATGAATATAAACATTAGCTCTGTGCTGTGGTTTACTTTGGGAATGGAAGGGAATCTTTTTAAAGCAAGAACTGCCACTTCTCCACAAATGCTGACAATGTATACCGTATTGCACCCCAAAGAAGGTACTCTGAGACATTGTCTTGTATTCTTTGGGTTAGCTTGCTTTTTCTGACAGAAGAAAGTCAGTACTGGATAAAATAGTCCCAAGAATCATCAGTCCATTCTAGGAAAAGAATGTGGTACGCATGCATAATTTTCTTCTTAATTATACTCATAGCTAGAGCTTTGGGGCTGGAGTTACTTAAAGAAACACACTCACTTTGCTATTGTGGACACTTCTTTGGAATGTGAACCTTATTATATGTGATTGAATGGAGCACTACCAAAAAAGAAAGAAAGAAAGAAAGAAAGAAAGAAAGAAAGAAAGAAAGAAAGAAAGAAAGAAAAGAAAGGAAAGAAAGAAAGAAAGACAGAAAGAAAAAGAAGGAAGGAAGAAGAGAAAAACTGTCTCAAGAAAGGTCCTGAAAAAATGAAAGAGTGATTGAGATAAGGAAAATAAGAAAATAAGAGGATGGGCATTCTTGTGAATGTTAACCTTGGTATCAAAAGACTGGTCAAAAATTAGTGAGAGGACTTTTCTCCTAAATACTAAGGGAATGTATCCACCGCCTGAGTGAAACTAAAAAGAACACAATTTTGAGCTTGTCCCCGAGTAGATCTGAGTCTCCTGTGACATGGTTATACCTTATAGATGGTCCACGTCCTGCACCATCTAATGGAGACATTTGTGGGTGAAAAACAGCACACTACTTAAAACTCCTTATATAGGACACTTAATAAATAGTCTGAACAGGGACATCAGTCCCAAGAGTAATCCAAAGAGAAAAACCGTACTTATTCTTTATTTGGTAGCAACTTAACTACCAAAGAAGAAGCTAGGAGAGTTCCAGTTTTTACATCTAGAAGCTACGTCCAGATTATCTTTGGTCATAAGCTATGGGAGGCAAGATTTACGTTTCCTTTAGCTGACATGGGTGTTCTTTTTTAACAGACCTTGCTGTGTGCAACAAGCTGCTGCCCCTCTATGCAGTTACAAGAAGAGTCTATGTTTTCATTGTTTATCAATTCTTTCACTTATAGCATATAATTTTTTGCAATTAAAATTTTATACAACTTCATTTCCATTAATAAAATATGTTCTTGATTTCTCTTCTGTAACGAGAAGGATCGGGGAGTTTTCATAATGTCACATTCCAAGATGATAGTGACCTATTACACATCTGCAGGATTTTCTTTTTTTTTTGTTTTGTTATTCCTTTTGCCAGTTTGGCATAAATAAAATAGTTACAGAGTTTGTTTTTGTTCGTCCAGGTACCCAGTGGAGCATAGAGCCAAAACAGGGAGCGTTTGCTAGTGAGACCCTTGTCTGGTTCCAATGAGCCACCATTCCTGGTTTGTTCTCTCCTTTCTGTATTAATGACTGTATGAATGTTACGCTTGCCTCTCTTATGATATCCTTGGAAATTATAGACAAAAAGGATAGTAGAGAAACAGTCATCTTACATTGTACACAGTCTACCAAGTGACTTCAGTCTTTGTGATCATTAATGGGAATATGGCAACCTGACTGGAGTGGGAACTGCTTTGCAGATTAGTGCAGATGTGGGTGAGTCTGGATGCTCAGCATATAGGCTGCAAACTGAGGCAGGAAGGCCACCCAGTGTGAGCAGCACCAGCCAATGGGCTTACAGCCTGGGTAGAACAGAAAGAGAAAAACTAAAGACTTTGTTTTCCTTCTTTGGAGGAGCTCTGGGTCTTTGTCATTGCCCTTTGATGTTTGTGTCCATTTCTTTTCGGCATGCAATGCAACTTCTTCAGCTTCCCAGGGCAGACCCTTTGGCTTTTTGAAATGGACTTGCACCAGACTCTGAAGTGAGCCCAGGCTTTCAGCCTTGCACTGGCTGCTCCAGCTCTCTGGTGTGCAGTCGCTTTACATTTCTTCCACACCCAATTCCACTGGTGCCCATTGCAAATCCACCTAGTAAATTCTTTGTACATACAGAATGTGGTCCTCTAGCGGAACCTAATTGTCTTCTTCGTGCATGATAGACCTTATACAGTGTGATTGTTTCTTTAGTCAGACTCATGTAAATATGGACTTAAGAAATAAGAAATCACACATATGCCGGGCTATAAAAGGCTCAAGTCAACGACTTCTGACATGGCCAGTTCTGCTGATAGCCCACTATTATTATGGACTACTGGACTATATTGGGTTATTTTGATAAATTCATGCACCTACAATATTTGAATGACAGTGGAACACCCATCTGTGACAAAACAAAACAAATAAAGGGGACATAAATGAAGGACCATTATGTAGTGAAAAAATAGGATAGATATACAGCTACCTTCTCTTAGTTCAATGAGAAGAAAGATTTGTGCTAATAGTGTTTAGACAAGATATCATGTCTGTATCCCATACTCTGAATAACTACTATGAAGACAACAGTATGTGATATATTAATTATTGTTACTGTCATACCAACCCGTGTATATAAATGCATGATTTTGCTCCTGCCATGCTTCCTATCTTTTCTGCTTGCAATCACTTCATTGTTTAACCCTTAAGTCCTTGATTTCCAATCAGCTGTGTTATGCCTCTCCATTTTTATTTCTTCTTTTGAATTCTTACACTAGGGAGACTATATCATATTTACTCATGTAGGTCTGGTTTACTTTGGTTATGAGTATATGTTCAAGATGCATCCATTTATATATGAAGTTTGTATTTTATCATTCTTTATAGCTGAGTAATATTTGACTGTATAAAACTACCATATCTTTTTCAACCATTCTTCAGATGATGGGCATTTTGCTTATTTCCAAGATTTGGCTATTACAAATTGTGCTGCTATAAATATAGGTGCACAGATATCACTCTGGTATGATGTTTTCAGTTGTTCTGGGAAAATTCCCAGCAGGGGGATAGCTGGATTGAATGGGATTTCCAGATATAGTTTTTAAATGAGCATCCACACTACTTCCCATAATGGTTGCACCAGTCTTCATTCCCACCAGTGGTGGAGAATGGTTCCTTTTCCCCACAGCCTCTCCAACATTTGTTGTTGGTTGATTTCTTTATGGTAGCCATTCTTTCTGGGGTGAGATGGTATTGAAGTGTTGTTTTAATTTGCATTTCATGAATGGCTAGCGATGTGGAGCATTTCTTCATGTATTTGTAGAATTGTTGAATTTCTCTCTCTCTAAGAAGTGTGTGTTTAACTCAGATGCCCATTTCTGGATTGAGTCTTTGAATTTTGGGGTCCTAATGGTTTTTAGTTCTTTATAAATTCTTGATAGAAGACCTTTGTCTAAATACTCATTAGTTAAAATCTTTTCAAAACTTGTGGTTTGTCTTTTCACTCTGTTGGTAATTTCTTTTGAGATTCAAAAACTTCTTAGCTGGAGTAGGTCCCAGTTATTGATTCTTTCAAGTGTGAAACATGCATTTTTATTTTTGTCCATGAATTCTTTGCCTATCCCGATGTCTTCAAGATTTTCGCTCACTTTTTCTTCTGGGAAATTTAATGTTTCTCTTTTAATATTTAGATCTTTAATCCATTTTGACTTTAGTTTAGTGCATGTTGGGTCACGTTTTAGTTTTTGGCATGTGGGGAGCCAGTTTTTTCCCCCACCACTTGTTAAAGAGGCTATCTTTCTTCCAGTAAACATGCTTGGCCTCTTTGTCGAAGATAAGGTGTCTGAGTGTGTTTGTATTTGCTTCTGCATCTTCTAATCTATTCCGTTGACCCCAGGTCTACTTTTTGCAAAAACCATGCTGATTTTATCACTGTAGCTTTGTAGTATAGTTTTACCAGCCTGCTTTGAAACAGTCTCATTGCTAATTTTTTTCTCATTAAAATTAATAAAATTATAAAAAAGAAATAAGAATCCACATAATCATGGATAAAATTATATATATATATATATATATATATATATATATATATATACATATATATACTGCTTCAGCATAAACCCAAAAGACATGTAAAGTTACTAAGCATATATGTATTTTTGTCTATATTTTGATTCTAGATTTCTAGAATAGTATTCATTTTCATTTTATATTCCTAGAAGAACATTGAGAAAGAAATGCATTTCCATTAATGAGACCCAATCATCCTTCCTTCTCCCTGCTCTATTTCAACAGTAGCCATATCCAAAAAATAACCAGTCTTCTATGAGGCCTGTGAGACTGCTCAGTGATCTACAGCACCTCTTTACGTAAGTTTAGGCAATCCCTGGCACCACATGCCACAGCAGCCCTGCCCTTAGTGCAAGCTGAGCCAACCAAAAAGAAAAAAAATAGCAAAAAAAAAAAAAAAAACAAAAAAAGAAAGAAAAAAAAAAAGAAATGCTAGGCTTTTAAATCACTCAAGAGAGACTGCATGAGCTACAGTGTAGTGCAAATCAGCAGTTAATAGCAAGGAAGGCTTTATTATTTAATCAAGGTTTCTGACCCTCAGGAGGATCCAGGCTATCTTGTGCAGTCTTCATACTTAGAGCTCATGGAGGTCCCAAACCACGCAGCAGTACACATTGTGGTGGAGAAACTGTAGGAACATAATGGCTCCTCTCGTCATTCTTCCATGAGCTCATCTGAATGTGGCACGTGCCGTTTCCAATCACTTTATCCTCCTACTTGTCCTGGTCCAACAGGTTCAATTACCCAAATCAGTCACGGAGCCACACTTAAATTCAAGCATCTAGAAATGGCAGTCCTACAAAGTATTAGAAAGGAAGGAAACCAAAAATATCAGTGAGCAACACCAATGGCTTTCAGAACTTCATTGGCAGTAGACTTGGATTTTGGCATATTTTTAAAGAAAGAAAACTTTATTTTAGACCTCCCCAACCTTTGAAGTCTTTTTTATTTTTGTCTCTATGCCTTAGTCCTTTCCATTGTCCCTTTGGTCACTGAACAGCCTTTTATTCCACCAGCAGAAGTGATAACTTAGGGTATTGCTTATTTGTCTAACTTTAATGCTCATGCTGTACTTTTTGAAATTCTTTAAATTTTTAGTTTTGTATTTTATGACAGAGCTGGGCATGGTGGCACACGCCTATAATCCCAGCACTTGGGAGGCTGAGGCAGGAGGATCAGTGCAAGTTCAAGACAAGCCTGGGCTACAAAAGTGAGCTCAAGGCCAGGCTGAACTGCATAGCAAGACCCTGTCTAAAAAGACTAAATAAATAAATAAATAAATAAAAATCTTATGACAATTAAAAGTTTTTGGCCTTAGAAATGCTTGAGTCTCTTTTGCTGTTGTGGGGCACTGAGGGGAGGGAAAGGGAGGATGCCCTTGAAGTCACACCCTGCTGAGGGGAGTGCACACAGTTGTCTGTCAGAGATGCAGCGCCAGCTGTGGGGTGATGGAGTCATTGCTCAAAACCTCACGTTATAGTCAGGAAGGGACCATAAAGAAACACAGAGGCTCCTGTGGGATGAGTGCTTACAATTTCAGCAAAACTTTAATGCTGTTTCCCTGCATCCAAGTGTGTTATTGCTCTGGCAAGTTCAAGGAAGCTCAGATGAAATATGAAGCACTAGCTTTGATTGATAATGTGTTCTCAGGGATAACTGCTTACTTTGATGTGACATGGGTCAGTTAACCTGTTACTGCCCATGTGGCCCAAAGTACGATGCTTAATCTGAGTTCCTTTCTTGGAAAATAAAACTGACAATAGTACCTGTCCCCTAAAGTGTATCTAATAATTATAGAAAGCACTCAAGTGTCACCCACTATAATAATTACCCCAAGCCAGAGCCTTAAGAAATATTTCAGCATATTAAAATAGCTAATATACCAAACAATAAGACAAAATCAGAACTGCTTCAGAGAAGGTTTTTATTCCTTTGCTCTATTGCTAAAAATATTCACAAAACACATTTTCTGTCTTATACATTCTCTAGTATTTATATTTGTTTATTTCGGATTTGGGAAAAAAATGAAAGATTTTTAAAAATGTGTTCGTTGACTTTAGGGATAAAATAAAACAACAAGGCCACAAAGCCTTGAAGTTTATTTTCCCTATTCCTGTTTTTAATGTACTTCTACTAACAATAACCTTGAAATTTCCTGTTTAAAACATCATCACCCATTAAAAAATTTTCAGCCTGAGTGGGACAATACAACTGTCTAATTCTGTATTTCAAACACATGATGAATTTCACATGATAAAATTCTTCAAATTCGGAACCCCCATGAGCATGTTTTTAGTTGGCTTTCTTCCCTTCCTTTCTTGCTTTATTTCAGGAGAGGATGCCCAGACTGCCTCCCACAGATTCCTGTCTTGAACCTGAATGCTCTCCACTTATGTTCATCCTGAATTTCGTAACTTCTCACGTTTAGACCCCAGGTCCCAGTGTCCTTTCCCTTCCAGGAGTGGGGGTCAGCATGTAGCAACTGGCAGCTCTCTGTCAGCTTTCTTTCTTACAACACTGCAGCATTGAGAGTGACAAGCTATAAAAAAAAATTAGCATTACATCTTATGGGGCCCCAGTCC
Source organism: Myocastor coypus (assembly GCA_004027025.1). Lineage (NCBI taxonomy): Eukaryota > Metazoa > Chordata > Mammalia > Rodentia > Myocastoridae > Myocastor > Myocastor coypus. Next base: position 109,120 of record PVJA010000308.1, on the reverse strand, counting down.
TTCTGCAAGACCTCCTCCCCTGACATGAAAACTCAGCTGGAGGCAGGGCTTACAAACAGCAATTCTCTTTAAGCTATATCCGAGGTAAGTTCCTTCTACCTGTTTATTTTCTTTCTGTCTCAGCTTTATTGACATAGAATGGGTAAAAAATTATATATATATTTAAGGTATACACGGAAAATTTCACATTTGTATGTGTGATAAAGTCATCACCTGAAGTTAACACATTCATTATCATCTACATACTTGTGCATGGCTTGAAAAGTTAATGTCTTAATGAATTTGGGGTCTATGACACAGTATCATTAACCATAATTACACCACGTATATTAGATTTCCAGAACGTACAAGTGAAAATTTTGCACAACTTGGCCAACATTTCCCTTAAGACAACTAGGACCCTGCTTCTCAGATTCACCTTTTTAGATTTCATATATAAGTGAGATCTGTGCAGTATTTGTCCTTCTGGATTTGGCTTATGGAACATAATGTCCTTCCTCCTAATTTGTCTGTTTTCACCAATAATAAGATTTTCTTCTTTTTAAGGCCAAGTGTTATTCCCACACCACCTTTTCTGTGTTCATTCAACCACTAACGAGCACTTCGTTTTGATATTTTGGGCACTATGAATAGTGTCCCAGTAAGCATAGGAGTTCAGATACCTTTTTGGGGGGGATCCTGACTTCAATTCTGTTGGATATATATTCAGAAAGGAGAATTCTGGACTGTATAGAAGTTCTGTTTTTAATTTTTAGCAACCTTCATACTGTTCGAAGAATGTCTGTAAGCCTGATGGTAGAATGTCTTCCGGATACCAGACACTATTCATTCCTCTGCAAGGATCTATGTGAGCATAAATATGCATGTGTGTGTGTGTGCATGCTTATGTGGAAAGTAAGAGCCAGAACTCTAATGGAAACAAATAAAGCTCAGTTTGGAAATACATGGTGGGGTGAGATCCTTTATTCTCAGCGGCTGGTGCTTCATAACTTTGCTTTTTCAAATTCTCCTTCACAAATGGTTTCATATGATGTTTTGGAGATTCACTTAAGAATTGTTTGTGGGAAAATAGTGGATAGTTGTATTATTTAAAAAATTAAATTAGTTGCATGTCTGTGAGTTGAATTGTATTTTTAACTGGCCGAACTTCAAAATAAATATTGGCTTTAGCAAAATGCAGGCATCTTATTTAAGCTGCATATTTCTTTTAGTTTAGAAAAACTATGAAGGTTTTCTGAATTTCTCAGATAAAATTTGTGAATATCTGAGTTCATTATCAACAGTTAGATCAACTATTAAATCAAGTCTTGGCAAAATATTAGGAAGAGAGACAGGAGGTCACTGTAGGAAATATGTGGCTTAAGATTTATTTAAAAATTTAGCCCATGAGAAACCGTGGCGTCCCTGTTGCCTGTTTGTCTCTCATTCATTTTATGCAGAGAAGTTTAGCATTTTTATTAATTAATTATTAATAATAAGTGTTGCTATACAATTGCTATTAATTTCTATTTTTAATAAGTACATATTAGTTTAGAGATAACTAAATCAGAATGACTTTTTCAGGCTCTAAACAAATGGACCTGGAATTGATTTACTTGAATATGCTTCGTGTACAACACAAAGCCTTTCGAGTTGAGACAGCATGAAAATCCATTTTCAGAAATTACAGTAGAACGTTTCATGCAACTCCACTATCCATGCAAAATCCTTGCACACAGTTTTGGTATACAATACAATTATTTTCTATAAAATAGCTCCTTTAATGTAAGAAAATTTCTGTTCTTGGAGCAATTCCAAGCTACTTTTTCAAGGATAAGATTGCAAAATGAATCAGTGAATCTTTGCATAATCTTAAAAATTGTATTTAGAGTCTTTAACAAAATAACTGAAAACACAATCCTTTTTGTGTGGTACTAGGATCCAAACCCAAGACTTTTGCACTGGGCAACATCTTCATTCCTTCTTATATTTTTCTGAGGCACACTTTCTCTGAATTGCTAAGCTGCCCACATGGAGCTCAAACCTGGAATTCTGTGTCAGCCTTCCAAATTGCTGGAATGACAAGTATATGCCACCATGCTAGCTACCTTTTCAAATTTTAACTTGACCTTGATATAGAAGAATCAGACATTAGAAGTAATGGAATGTTGTCAAAGGCTATGGCTCTCTTGTTTCCCAGCTCTCAGATGTTGCTACAGTTTACTATGTAAAAGCTCAGATATCTCAAAACTTTTCCCCTAGAAATCTATCCATTGCAAGGTACTGTCATTAAAAGAGATACTGAACAGTAGCTCATCACAGTTACACGGTACTTCACATTTGAAAGTTTTATTTTACTTGTTTAACTTCAGCTTGTTATCTTGGTCTTCATGCATCTTTGTCTGAGATTCCTTCATTTTCTGTAGGCACGTATTCCGATAATATTTCAAAGGTCACATTAGATTTACTCAGTTGCTTAAACCATGCATTTATAGCTGCTATAGATTGTGTGCTGATATTTATCATTAAGCAGCAGGTACTTAACTGCAGGTACTTAATGATTAGTATGTTTATCTACATCTAATATATTCAAATAAAATGGCATCATTATATATTTTTTTCATTTTATGTGTTTGATACAGGGTCTCCCTACACAGCGTGGGCCAGCAGTGATCCTCCTGTTTTCAACCTCCCCAGTGCTGGAAATATAGGTGTGCATCACCATGCCCTGATTCACTCATTAGCTCAGTGCATTGTGGGGCAGGCGCTGGTGCATCATGCTTGACCAGGGATTGAAGCCTGGTTCCTGAAATTGCCAAAGCAGGTGCTTAGTCTGCTGAGCTATCCTGTAGGCCCTTGACATCATTACATTTTATGTTCTTTTTTTATGTGTGTATGTTCCATGCTGTGACCTTCAGTAAATTGAACACAGTATTTGTACCCTCAGCTTAAGGCATGGTTATCTCTTGCTTCTGCTTACGAACAGTGTAGAACAAATCTAACAGATCAAATTCTTCTAATGCTTTAAGGAACATTTGCCATTGGATCTTGTAAGCTTTTTAGGCTTAGGTTTTAAAAATAAGGTTCCTCAAATAGGGAGTCCTGATCCCTCTTGATAACTGCTGAATGATAAGTGAAGTTTTCAATTTGGATTGTTTTGGAAAAATGAATCTGTCATTTCTATCTTTCATTTGTCAACTTCAGTTTTTTCAAATGTCTTTCAATTTAATTTCCACTGCTCCCTAAAGGTATCTATGGAAGAGAAAGGCTAGGGTCACTCGAACAGGGTCATCTAATCTAGGGTCCTCAGATCTGGAATCATCCTTCTCTCATTGAGACTTCCTGGAGAGTTTATTCAAACTCACTGATAAACAGGCACCAAGACTATAATGAATTCAGTTTTTCTAAACCATGCTTTTAGTATTACTGGATGTTTCATCCTGAGAAAAGCCCAAGTTACTAAATGCAGCAGGAAAAGTGTCCAAGAGATGTTCAGTCTGTTTGTTGAAAAATATTTCTGGATATACAGAAAAAAATAGTCAGTCTGGACCTCAGCTAAAATTCTTCACTTACTCATATAAAGAAAATATTTGAAATTCTTGTGAGCAAAAACTTTTTTTATAACAAACTTGGCTATAGAAATAAGAAATTTATTTTTCTTTCCAGAAAAAAATAGCCATATGAATAGAAAACATAATCAATGTTCTTATGGAGTTTATTTTTATCTTCTTAGGTCCCTGTTGCTCTTAAAATAAATTTGAACTCCTTAATAGGACATATAGATTTCTTTATAATGAATGCCTAGTACTGTACCAGGTATAACATGGGCCCTATCTGATATCATTACCCAGCAGACACCTAGAAAATAACGTCACTATCACACTTTTAGAGGAGAGAGGCAGAAACTCAGAAAATTTGCCCAAGAGAATGTGCTTAGTTGGGGATAGCTAAGGTATTCAATACTATACACTGTCCTACTCTACTGGGTAGCATGGCATCTTTCTTATGAGAAGTTACATTAATGACCCTTAAATAGAGGTGAGTAGGGCTGGGAGATAGCTCACCGGTATAAGCACCTGCCTGGAAAGTGTAAGGTACTGACTTGGATGTCCAACACTGGGGAAAAAAAATAGAGGTGTGGGATAAGTTCTTTTCTAATCCCTCTGGAGACTCAAAGGAAGAAATTCTAGAGAATACACTGGTAGCATAGGTTAACTCAATGATCTTGCTGTTCTGTTTCTTATTATCCCAGGAAATCTCGAGAGAAAAGTTCAAATCCCTAGAACTTTTTTCCTTTATAGTTGTGTTTAGCTTACAACTCATGATGAGATAAGTGATCAGTATGGTAATTACATTAAAAAAGAACCTCTGAACTTTGAGCTATAGCAACATAAAAGAATGTTCTATAGACCACAGAAAGATCAGAAGTGTAGGTTTGGTCATGTAGGACAGTAGCCCCTGGTCCAGTTGTCTGCCACCGGTCAGTGTACCTGTTCTTATATCTGATGAATGATTGAAATATGGTTATTCTTGATTCAAATGTGCAGCAACATACATTCGATTTCCGAGATTTTAATATGAAATAATTAAATATCACAAAAGTTTTTAATGATTACATGTAGAAATTATAACATTTTGGACGCTTAAGCTAACTAGAATATACTGCTAAAGCTGATTGCATGTATTTACCTTTTAATGGTGGAACTATAAAATTGAAGATCACATATGTGGCTCACTTTACATTCCTATTGCGCACTCAACTGGGAGGCGGAAGCAGGTTCTTTTCAGGTTGGGAAGCATTGGAAAAGAGAAATGTTTTATTAAAATACAGAATAAATCTGTGTCTTTTTAAAATCTTAGGCTTCCTCTCAAACACCTGTGGCCCAAAAGCACGGCTGGATCCCAATCTGCCAAGAGAACTATGTACAGCATGAAGGATCTATGATGTTCTAAGGGGATTAGGCTAAACCTTTCTGCATGGTCCAATCAAGGCAAAAATCCAGAGAGCATGTGAATGCACACAGCAGTAGCAATGCTCAGAAAGGGTAAGTGATCAGCTGGGATGGAAACTGTGTGAGGCAGAACCCCCATCTCAAAGAGCATAGAAGTCTAAAAGCCTGTCGGGCCTAGCACAGGTGGTCCTCCTTCTGCATGCATCTACTCCCTGGCACTCTCACTGGACAGCTTAGGTGCTTTATGTTAGCTGTCATAAATGTGTAAATGCAGCCACTGCCAAGAAATGGCCACACCATAATGGAAGTTATTTTGTCACTCAAATAAAAACTTAAGCGTTTTCTGTTAATGAAGCCTCTTTTCTACATCATGACTGGAGACACACCATTTCCATCCTGTGGCTTCTCACTTTATAATTTATAAACACCAAGGTCAAAGTGCTTGGCTTTGTTAATTCTTTTATTTATAACCTCATTTCCAATTACTGTGGAATCCCGAAGAAGAGGAATACTTTGGCAGTGCAAGCTTTCAAAAAGTAAATAAGAGAGCTGGGTGTGGTGGCGCACGCCTGTAATCCCATAACTTGGGGGGCTGAGGCAGGAGGATCAGTGCGAGTTCGAGACCAGCCTGAGCTACAAAAGTGAGCTCAAGGCCAGCCTGAACTGCATAATGAGACCCTGTCTCAAAAAGACAAAAATAAATAAATAAATAAATAAATAAATAAATAAAAATAAAAAATAAATAAGAAATACCTTAAAATGCAAAGCTCAGTCTCTAAACCCTAAAATTTCAGTTCATGATGGCATTTTTTTCTAACTTTTCTTATACCTGTTTTGCTTCAGTAACCTTCCCCCAGGCCATACCCTTGCATACACACCTCCATAACCTTGACAGTAGCTTTTAGCATCTTGATTGCTAACTGGAATTGCTAGAATGCTTTTTCCTGCTCCTCTACTGACTTAGCACAATCTCAAGCCCCAGTTGAAGGTATTTCAGGGCTGTCTTTCCTCTTAGGATTCTGTCAGCATTCTCACTACTGTCTGGTCTCATCAACGACTTCTTTTCTTTTATTTCTATAGCTATTGGTAGCAAGAAAATCAGTGGCCACACTCCTGAAGACTTTAAATACCAGCCCAGGGAACCAAGAATAGATTGTGATCAAGCATGGACACACACCACACACACACACACACACACACACACACACACACACACGGAAAAGAGAAGGAGGGAGGGGGAGAAAGGGAACCCACAGAGAAAGACAGACAGAGATAGTGAAAGACAGATATAAAGAAATTTTAAATGAGAGAATGCATGCACAAAAATATTGAGAGAAATATGAAAAATTTTAATCAGGAATTTTGGTGCATAAGTTTGGAATTCAGAGGACACTGGGAACTGAATACACATGAGAGTGATACAGAGGATGAAAGAGAGCTGAAGAACAGTCCGTGGGGTTTGTCATTGTTTTAGTACAAAAGAAGGGTAAAGCTGGACATGAGGTGAGGAAAGAAAAGATAGAATTAAAACATTTGCTTATATGTTTCATAAATATATATAAATATATGTGTGTGTGTACAAGTACGCATTTTTGTGAAATTGCACATATATAGATGAGCATATGAATATATGTGTATAAGCACTTTGTGTGGGCTGAGTCATGAAAAATATGTTTCTTGCTCCAAAGCTTAATAAGGTAGGAGTCAATTCAGAAAGAGAACTCTATATGCAGCTCCCTACCCCCTAGGGATAAATGTAGTCCAATTTGAACAGTCTATATATAGAAAAATCCAGTGCCCTTAGGAGATCATGAATTCTTAATTCATGAGTTACAATGACTTGTGACCATTCCAGGAAGCCCTGCCCCTGACCTTAACCACAATTCTTTAAGGCTGGATGCCATCACCGTGTACGGATCTTTATGGAAAAGAAAGGCAGTATCTTTCTGGAGTCCCCACAAACGCTCTAAGTAGAATCCAGCTTACCTACAACTCAGCTCAGATTCACAGGAAAGAGTTTGTGTGTGTGTGTGTGTGTGTGTGTGTGTGTGTGTGTGTGTGTGTGTGTGAGAGTGTATGTGTGCGTGTGGTTTTCTTTTCTTTTTTTTTAGAATAATTAGACTAGAAAGAATTGAAAAGATACATTGGCACAGGTAAGTTTTGCTGAACACAAGTTACTTGGTTTCTTTTGCTGTAGAAAAAAAAATGCTGGTATTGGAGGCCAGGGAGATAGCTCAGTGGAACAAGTGCTTGCCTTGAAATCTCAAGATCCTGAGTTCAATCCTTGGTACTGAAAAAATAAAAACAAAACAAAACAAAACAAAAAAAAAAGAGCTGGTTTTGAGTATGACTTGTTTCTTTGTCTCAGAAGGGACTTTTCTGGTATCCCCTGGACTGTCATCTTCTTTACATGTGATGACTCCTAGTAGATAAATTGGCTTTCTCAGAGCTGTTCCTTTATCATCAACGGGAGGACAGAACAGATGTCCTAGAGCCTTATTTTACCCTCCAGGATTTTGTCCTTCCATGCCAGCCATTTTAAGAGTACAGTCTTGGCATCTCTGGATCAAAGGAGATGTCAAAGGAAAACCGTTCTTTGAATATTAGATGATTTGATCACATTCTAGTTCTACAAACTTTCCAGGTCTGGAGAGTATGAAAAGTGTTTAGTATGGCATTGACATTAACAACTATCATTAACATTTTTAATACTATTATTTCTATACAGAAAAATGAAATCAAAATCACTGCAGCAAGCATTCTTCTGGACTTTTAGCATCTGATTTGGAAATGTGTTTCTTAAGCATTGATGAAAAGCATAGGATATTCAGTAGCATTTTTGAAGACTTGCTAAAATTAATTTGGAAGTCAACTCTTATCTGTGTGGTTTTCTTTCATTTTCTTTGTCATGGACAGACAGAGATACAAATGAGAGAAAGTGGAAAATTAGCTTCAAGGCTAACTATAGCCACTGATTGTTTAATCTTGTCCTTTTCTCTCTATCATTTTGAGATTGAGATTTTTTTAAATGTGTGCCTGCAAAAAATATACTTGAAAAAATTATACTTGAGAGTTAATAATGCCATTTAGTAATCACTCTAATGGAGTTACAGTAATCCCAAAACATTATGAAACATATTATTAAAAATTGTTAGTTTTATTTTAAAGCAATAATTTAAGACAACTATATGTGCACAAGCAGTTTTAAGAAATAATATGAAGAATTACCATAATCTTTTGACCTTGTTTCTTTCTTTCTTTTTTTTTTTTTGTGGGACCAGGGTTTGAACTCATGACTTTGCACTTACCCAGCAGGCACTTGTGCCTCAGAGCTATCTTCCCAGCCCCATGACCTTGTTTCTTTCAATGGGAACATCTAGCAAAAGTTACTTGCACAAAACTATTGTTAAATGTCAACTGGGCATGTCAGTTAATCTTGATTGTGTAGAGACTGACTTGACTGGCTTGGAAGCTTCCCAGGGGATTGGGGCAGCACACTTCAGAGTGTGTGTAGGTGAGTCACACAGGCATAACCTTGGGTACTATATCTGTTCCCTGGTCCCTTCCTCTCTGATACTACTTTTCTCTTTTATTTCCAGCTAGCATAAACTAAGAAGCTTAAGCTGGGCCCCATTGAACCACGACTACAGAGGCCTCTGAGGCTCTGGGTGGATAAATAAAGTGAAATGCATACTGGGAGACCAATTTCTTACCTTATCCTTACTTAGTAGCAATCCAGGAGATCTTTGTCAAAAGTTCACCCATTTGGATCCTCGAGTCTGCACAGGGTAGGGTCTTGCTAATTTCTAAAGTGTTCTTAAGGCATCTTTCTTCTTGTACTTTTTAAAATGTGTTAATCCTCTCAGTAGCCACATTTCTATAGCTTCAACTTTATACATGGCCTATTTTTGACCAACATTTAAGTTTTTGTATTTCTGTTCTGCTTTTTGCTTCTGATTCTAATAACTAAAAATCTGGTTAAAAGAATATCAAACTCTGAATGTTTGGTTACCTTGGTACTACTTCCAATAGATAAGTCAACCCTCTCTGTCTTTAAGCTCAGCCTTGTGCACCATCTGAAAAACAGACAATTTTTTTGCCAGAGAGTAACACACTAGCCTCTCATCCAATTGCCAAAGAAGCCCCCATTTCCCACCAAAACCTCCTGAGCCAAGCCTTCACTGTTTGTCTTTTTCCACCATCTGGTTTTCTGAGCTCTGACCAGAATCATCCACCAAGTTCAGCTTATAATCCCCCAGCCTTCCTCAAGCCCAATCCTCCACACCTTTCAAAGCTCCCATCAACCTGTTCTAAAGAATTGTGAATGACATACTAGGTACACTTACAGTTTCTGGTACTAGTTTTCTGAATCGATTCTCTTGTGGCTAGACAAAAAATGTTTGACACCTGCAACTTAAAGGTAGAGTTTTTGGCTCATGGTTTTAGGTGACTCAGTCCATACTCTGATGAATCTAAGGGAAGAAAATCATGGAGAAAATAACAAGGCTGCTTAGTTCATGGTGGCTTAAAGACAGAGCAGGTGAATAGTAACAGAGAGGAAGGGACCAGGAACAGATATAATATCCAAGGTCACACTTCCATGACATGTCCACATGTACCCAGAAGTGTGCTTTACGAGTCTCCTGCATGGCTCCCAGATCAAGTTGAAAATTAAGCTTAACCATCAAAATGTGTAAAAAAGAATCAAGAAATATCCCTGGATCATCTAGATGCCAAAGATAGTCTCCCTTGACTATACTGTGGTATAATATTGTAGCAAATCTTTTGTTTTTCTATAGTGATAGCTATTGACCTTGTCTGTTGGTGCCTTGTCCAGGAAACCTGAAGGCACATAATGACTGTCGTATTTTAATACTTACCAACCTTCTTGCTGTGCATTTCTGCTGGAAAAACCACAGAATGGCCCTTCTCTGCAGATAACAATTCTAATTTTGATTCAGTATCACTATTAGCATCCATTTTATTCTCATGTTTCAAACAGATGCATCACAATAATTGGCTTATGATTACTTTTAAACTGAAGGCTAAAATCAATAAAGAATGGTAGTTTTATCAAAAAAATCTTGACTTGTATAGTGAAGCAATTCATCCAGCAAGAAGAACTCAGAGACCTAATTCAAATTTAATTCTATCACTGAGTCTCAGTATGAAAATGGATGTCATTAAATCTTGGTTTTAGCCCACTCATTATATAGATCAGTGCTACATATTTGGGAGAGTTTTTTAAATACAGTAGCACAAAAGAGCCTGCACTTAGTAGATGTTCAGTACAATGCCAGACCCCTCCTTGTTGCTTCTGAGGTGACCTAGTGATTTCTCACCAGAAAGACATACCCTTGCCTTTCTGCTTCATCTAAGTTTCCCTCTCACCCTTGCTCCCTTAATTATAATCCAGAATGACCTCTGTATAATAAAACCTAGGAAACCACAAAACAAATATAGGAGTGTTTAAATTTTCTCAGTAACTAAAATAGCCAGAGTGGCTGGACTTTCTCAAGACTCCTTGATGTATGACTAAGAGAATTTTGAAATGCCTTTTTTTAAATGTCTCTACCAGGAACACTGGTATTTGCCCACTATCTCATTTCTATTTTCCAAAGTTCTGCCATTTTTTAGAGATTTTTTTCAAGCCTTTCCATGAAGATAGCTTTGCAAATGTAGTCCTCTCTTTACAGTGCTGAAATGTGATATGCTTGGATTTTGATATTGGGCTCCCTCATGAGAGTTAATATGTAGTTGGATAGATGAGTACATATACAGGCAGGGTGCATTGAAATAAGGGTGGAAGTAAAAATAATAAATCAATGGATTGAGACGAAGAAAGGAGATGCTACAGATGGTGAAGTTTTTTGTGCTGTTGGATGGAGAGAGATGTAGATTAGAAGTGGAAATGATCTGTCTAGTGGTAAAGAACTTTGGCCTTGAGTTTACATTCGAGCTGTTTTCACTCTTTGTAGGCCCTTAGCACACATCTGAAACATTCTTATCTTTTATTTTCTCATCCATAAAATGGAAAAAAAAACATTATTACTGCTTCACAGAGTTATTGAGATAGGTAGATGTTATAATAAATGCTAAGTGTCTGACATGCTGTCAAGTATAAAGTAAGTATTCTTTACATGCAAGTTATTGTTATTTGTTAATAAAACTCTTTCTCCCCTAAAGGTTATTCCAGTATTCAACTAGATACTTTCTCAGAGCAAAGAAAAAGCCACACTTCAAAGCTGCTAGGTAATGCTTACTGCATTAAACATAATTTCTGCCCTTTTATTTACCTACTTGTATCTAGAAGGTTTAAAGAGACATTTTGCACACTAATGAACAACTAGGTTCTGGATATGATACAACTGTACCAATTAAATAGCCATTCTACCAGTGGAATAGGGATGGCCTAATGGAAATCATTGTGCTCTGCTATCGTGGCTACCAGGCAAGGTAGGGAGAGAGGAGGCTGGAGTCCACAGTCCATAGCCCAGTGGATGATCCAAAAGAAAGTGAACTATACCAGCTGCTTTTTAGAGACTAGAAAAATATTCATGTGTTATGATTTTGAAGGAACATGATTTGCTCGCTTTTGGTCCTTCGAAGGATTTTTCAAACCCTGTTGAATTATCTGAAGACATTTACAGCAATTTTTCCTGGACTACAAGTGCACAATGGCTGCCTGAGCCCATTCAATGCCCATCATCTAATTTATCCTTCAGTGCGTTTACATTATTGCTGTAGGATTGGAGGCACTGGATAAAATCACTCATGTCCTGTGTCCTGATACTAGGTGTGGGCAGTGTGATAAAGACAAGGCAAACAAGAAAAAGCAGCAACGCCATCAAAGAAAACATAGCAAGCAAAAATAAGTATTTAATCCCAACTGGTGTCTTCACAGTTTAATATGCAGTACTGCATATTTAAGACACGAGATTGAAAGCCTTCTTTGTGAGCCTGTGGAAATCATAAAAGTATTTGGGTTTACAAAAAAGTCAGTCTTAGGTATGTGACTTTGTACAGTTTTGAAGTGAGAAAGTCTACTAGCCAAGGTCATTGCAATCATGTCTTATTTATTTATTTATTTATTTATTGTGGTACTGGGGATTGAACTCAGGATCTTGCACTTGCCAGGCAAGCACTTATTCTACTGAGCTATTTCCCTGGCCTTGTAATTATATTCTAGATTGTCTTAATTTTTATTTAGAAAATTTGTATACTTAGATATGTGGACTTACAATGCTTACTCATTTTTAAAATAATTACTTGCTGAATACCCACTATATAAGTCAAAATCAAAATGAATTCCCCCCACTCTGTAGCATTGAACCCCAGGCATCATGCCTGCTAAACATATGCTCCCTGACTCCATTATAATTCTATAAATAGATCTCATTCTACCAATTAATCAATAATAGAATGTCAGTAGTGATAAGGGATAACTGAATAGGTAAGAACAGAATCCGGTTTTGCTTAAGTGAACACAGACTACCTCTAATAAGGTGATGGCTAGTCAAACCTCTGAATTAGAAGAGGTTGAATTAGTGGTGACAAGAGCTTGCACCGTTTGGGAAAGGCTCCTCAAAGAATTGCACATGTTCTGAATCAGATTTAGTGCAGGACACAAACATTAACAAGATTGACCTGAGATGGCCACCCACAGACTCAAATGTAGAAGAGTGGAAACTGTCTCTTTGCATGCTAGAGATCCAAAGGATCCAGCCAAAGGCCTGGAACCCACAGCAATGTATTGTACAAGTCTGCATTAGGAGGTCAAGGAACCCAAGACAAAAGACACAAGGGTCTGGGGCTGTAGATCAAAGGGTCTATGTTAGGAGGTAAAAAGCCAGCTAAGAGATGCCTCTGGCTTGATGGATGGTACATTAAGTATGAGCATAAGAGAGACGTGAAGGGATCTCCTAGGTTTTCCAACTAAGCATCATGGTAAATGGCAGAACCACTTACAAGTTGAAAAGATTGTGGAAAGGATAGTTTGAAAATGGGTGAAACGAATCTCAAAAATTTAGGACATATGTTTCAGATGCCCACTAGCCAGCCAAAGAAAGGGTTGAGTCAGTAGTTGGATGAATCTCTTTGAATTTCAGGGGGAAGATTGGAGTTGCCTGCATAAAACAGGACTTCATCCATGCAAAGTCCAAACTTCAATAATAAAATAATTTCTTTCTACATAATCTATAGCTTTAATTTCCAAGGAAGAAAAAAAAATATAGGTATGTACAAAATAGCTAAGATAATTGTACCACTGATTTCTGTTGATTTATTGATTTATCTATCTCTTTGTATTTTTGAGACAGGGTCTTACTATGCAGCTCAGGCTGGCCTTGAGTTCACTTTTGTAGCCCAGGCTGGTCTCGAACTCGCACCGATCCTTCTGCCTTTGCCTCCCAAGTGCTGGGATTACAGGTATGCGCCACCATGCCTGGCTACTATTGATTTATTGAAAGGAATAATTAATGCTTAATTGTTTGATCAGTCTTGTGTACCTGTGTGTGGTAATTTGAGCAACTGCTTTGATGATAGCAATATGTAATATAACAACAATTGCTAATTTCCTATCATCTTGTTTTGAACCTCTGTGTCATTGTATTGCCTTTTGTTGTTTATGCTTTTTAGTCTCTTTAAACTAAAATAAAGAAGAAGTACAAACTCTTAAGATGACTAAATATAAGACTAACTCCTAACTGAATTGGCTGACAGTAGTTTCATTGAGAAAGGGGGGGGGGCTTTAAAGGTCAGTATAAGACAGTATTTGTTCTCCTCTTTTCCCTTGACTTTAACATTAGAAGAATCTTATTTTAACCTCAGTTACTTTAGCCTAGTATCACTACCAATAACTATGTGTTAGATCTTTATTAAGCATTTTATACAAATCTTAATTTTGACATAATCCTGTGAAAGCAGATTGTTCTTGCTTATTTTATTTGTGGGAGCATGGAGATTCATAAAACTCACAAGTGTAGTAATTACAAGTCCTTGGGTTTAATCCAATGAAGCCCAAAGGTAAAGCACATGGTAGGATCATTTTGTCATATTTTCTTACAAGATAATCACCAGTGATTTTATAGACATTTATCTTCTTCAAACAGAGCATTGAGTCTTGTTGATTTCATTTTCTGTCTTTGACAGTATGAAATAGTCTGTGATGCTCAACAGAGAGCTTAATATTTTGGCCTTTTCAAATCCTATTTGTTAACGTGGTTGAAACAAGTGCATTTCTCTTTATCAGAAACTTCATAATTTGCTCATTTGGCATGGAATGACTTCTCATAGACAACACTATAGCTGTCTCTACTGAAGAAATAAGGGAATATTATTTTTGGTCTGAAGTGAGTTGGTCTTATGCATGACTTCAGAGGCAGGATTCCATATACAAAGGTTACCTACTGTATTTACTGAATGACTCACTAGGACAAGAATGTGGGTAAAGGGCCTCTCAAATAGTGACATTGTGCAGCTGTGCTTGTCTCTGCTGTGGCCTGAAATCCAGAGAGGATAAAATGCTTCTTACTAAAGTGAATATGCACATCGTCTATATTCTTCATCTGTTTAGGAGGTAGTCAGGGGCACAAGATGATATGACCAAGGTACATTCTTTCATAGTCTGTTTTCTAGGATAGTTTTTTTTTTTTTTTTTTTTTTTCCTAATCTGTTGCCTAAATGGTTTTGGTAGAATCAATTTTATATCAGAATGACTAGGGGCAATTTTAATAGCAAGTTTCCCTGGCTCAAATGCTAAAATTTTTAATTCAGTGAACCTGAGGCGGGGGGGGGGGGACCCCTGGTTTTCATGTAATTTTATTAAATATTTGCAGAGAGCAAAATACCTCACA
>PVJA010000308.1:0-94235 GCA_004027025.1 Myocastor coypus | reverse complement strand
TGCTTAGACTACTGAGCTATCTCTCCAGCACTGTTTTATATTTTTGAAATCTTTGTCTATTTCAAGAGTCTCTTGTCTTCAGAATCAATTTTTTGTGATCCAGATGCATTTGCAGAGTAAGAACCTCCACTTTTGAGTATATAAAAGCCATTAAATGTCGGATATCAAGAAATATTTCAGGTCTGAGTTAATGACAGTAAAGTTTCATTCAGCATCAAGAAAGTCTCACATAAAATTCTAAGCAAAAAGGAGAGGGATTTAGAAACTAAAGTTTGATGTCATCTGTTAAGGACAGGTGATGTTAATGTAGAGTTAGCAGATAATCAAATGACATTGCCAAGTCATGGTCAAAATTTGGGGGGGCAGATTTGAATAGGCTAGAAGTTTTACATATGGGGGCTGCAGTGGGATAGGTCGAAGGGAACAGAACTCTAGGAAGAGTAGAGACTTGACAATTAAGATTTAGGCCATGGCACTGGGTATTATTCTCTGCTACGCTGTTTCATCATGAAACACTTTTTTAAAAAAAATGTTTCCCTCCATGCCTATTTTGACAAAGTGATTTTTAAACCCAATGCTAATCTACAGTTTTACCACATTTTAGAAAGATGACCTATAGTTCTATTAGGGAACTTGGAGGGAGTTAAATTTCAGTGGCTCTGGCTAATAAAGTAATTATACTTTAAAGGGAAAAATACAACTAATTTTCCATCCTAGTTGAGCACTTTTTCATTAAAGTCTTTAAAACAATGTGATCTTTGGAGCTAGCAGGACCTCACATTCAGAGTCAGACTTGTGCAGCTTAAGTTCTTACCTTTGATCTTGGACAATTTACTTAATTCCTCTGTACCTCAGCTCTTTCAATTATTAATTAGAGATAGTAGCAACTGTTTCTCAGGATTACCATAAGAGTTGAATGAGCTAATGTATTTAATTTCATATTAGATACTACATTATTTAGTAACATATGCAATATATTTTAATTCCTTACAACTAAAAATTAAATAGATGATTCAAGTATTACAGTTGAAGGTACTACAAGTCATAAATTCAGAGATCCTTAAATAGCCCATACATTTCTGGTATAATTTAACCTGTACACCTCTTACTGTTAAACAAGACTTGCAGGCCTGAAAGACTTCTGTCAAGTCTAGTTGAAATCACTCTGAGGAAATCTATTCTGGGCATCAGGTAATAAACAGCTGTTCCTTGCTAGCACTGAAAGGCAGTGTATGACTCCTTGTAGGTATTCAAACCATGGTGAGTCCCTCTCACTCTGGCACAGCAGGACTCTGAGGTGTAGAGAACCATGAAACTGACTTCAGAAGGCAAGGAAGCCCATATCACAAAGTCACAAGGGTTCCCTCTAATGGCTGGTGCTTAGAATTCCAGCAGACCTTTGCAGTCCTATTGGTTAAAGTTACTTCCTTAAGAACAATAATACTGTACTACTAACGTGTTTTGAAACTATCATATTGTGATTTCTTATTAAAAGTAATAAAAACAATAATAAAAAGTAAATAAAAAGAAAAAAGAACAATAATACTGTGCGGAACCCTAACACTTTTTTTTTTTTTTAATTCTATTACTTTTAATAATAACAATGAGACAGTTTCAAAACACGTTCGTAGGACAGGTACAATAATTAATACAATACATATTGTTGTCTCCATAGTAGTTGTGCAGAGTACAAGATGCAGACATGATAACTGTTCTAAGCATTATTGATACATTTGCTTGTTTGTTTTGTTTTTTGGCAGGACTGGGGTTTGAACTCATGACCTTTCACTTGCCAGGCAGAAGCTTGTGCCATGGAGCTATCTCCCAGGCCCCTCTGGGGAGATAGCTCAGTAGAATAAGTGCTTGCCTGGCAAGTGCAAGGGCCTGAGTTCAATCCCTGATTCTGAAAAAAAAAAAAAAAAAAAGAGAGTACTGGGGTTGGGGGTTGGGGGTTGGGGGTTGGGGAGATAGCTCCATAGCACAAGTGCCTGCCTGGCAAGTGCAAGGTTGTAGTTTGAAACCTAGTCCCACCCACAAAAAAGAAAGTTATTGGTACAAATATTTTTTCTCATTGAACTAAGACACCTTCTTGTATTTTCTGGAAAAATTCTTGCTGAGGAATAGGAGCCTTAAGTTAAAGTCTCCAGATGAAAGTTGAAAGGACACTAAAAAGTTAGAAAAAATATATGGGATAAAGATACACTGAAGACCTAATATGTTGAACCTATCTGGAGGCATAGGCAGTGATCCTATGTTTACCCTGATATCTGGAATAACAACAGATTATTTTCCGGGCTGAAAGTTCACTACTGGTCAAACTGAAAAATTTGTTTTATTATTTCATGACCTGTCAGGCCATCTGGTGAGTAACAATGAGCTCATCCTACTTCCCTTATTCCAACATTTGATCTTATTTTTAAAAATGGCCATAAAAGCCTTAATTGATTCTGGTTAACTTGGATGTGACTACAAACCATATGACATAGTTTGATTTTCAATGGAAAATTCTCTCAGGAGAATGCTAGGCCAGTGGCTACCTAAGTTGAGAGAAAACTGACTCCATAGTTGGTAAAGGAATTTTTTTTATGATATTGACCATAACAGAATTATTCACAGTATTCAAAAGTCAACAAAATTCACTGTTGGCAAGCTTAAAGCATTCTTAGTTCCAGAGAATTATTTTCTAATTATTAAAAGCATGATATGGTAGGAACAAATGTTGTTGGCTTCAACTGAGTGTATAATTGATTGAAAAGTTCAGCCTAGTGTAACTGTAAAAAGGTCCTTGTCTGTGGAACTGTTGCTGGGAATATGAAAGTGGGACAAGGCCAGATTTGCTCCTCTTTGTGGGATTTGGGGGTTTGATTACAGACTTTGTCTTTGGAAATTAAGAGCTATTGATATTCAAGGATAATAAAGGAAAAGCCTTCCAGGAATTCTGGAATATGTAGGCTAATGGTATCACTGTGCCTTATTATCATAAGGACGTTGGCAACTGAGAAAATATGATATGACTAAAATGTCAAAATAGCAGATGAACATTTACTAGCTGGAAAAAGCTTATTCTGATGACCAGTTCTACTCTCCTAATTAGAAAAAATGTTGGCTGTGTTTCACAGGAACATTCAGAAGATAGAAAATAAAGCAGGCTCTATGAAGTGGGTGGGAGGATGAGAAAGAAATAACAGTCCTAGCAAAACAGCCAAAATAGAAAAGGGTCATGTGAGAACGTGGAAGCATTTGAATGTACTTGTGAGGATGGATGGTGAAATGTTCTCAGGCGTTCCATGGTTGGGTTTGCAGATATAGCAAGGCAGAAGTGCGGTGGATCCCCAGGGTACTGGTGCACCTCCAATTGCCCGTTCTCAGGGTGTTAGTCATTTTTGTGGTTTATCTCAAGTTGAACAGGATTCCCAGGAAACATTTGAAACTACACTATTTGGCCATTTGAACTGTGAACCCAAAGATAATTTTTAGCCATTAAAATATCAGAGCAAAAACATGTCAACAAATTGGAGGGTATATTTTACCATCAGTGTCATTATGAAGCATTAACTTACTCATCTCCTAATTATGAAAACTGGGGAACGATGGTCCATTTTCCAGTTTTCAGCAGTTCTACCATACCCCAGAAGCATCGCAAAGCTACCTCATACCCTTGGATGGCTTTCTTGGATTTAATATGGAACTCACCTTGGTGAAAATGATACAATCATGCTCATTCTTGCTTTGGCTTCTTCTGCTCTTCCACGTTCTTTGGTGATCCGAGTGACTCTCCTTGCTTCTCTACAGCTCAGTCAGTTCACCTCATTGACTTCTGACAAGCAGTCACTGACTGGACGATGTTGCTGTATGTGCCAGTGGGTATCTATGTGACAATGCAGAAATTACTTACACTTTCTGGTTTCACATTCCTCCTGATTGTTTTGAGGATGTGTGAGTAAACAAGAGCTCAGAATACATCTTCTATATAGTAAGTTCTCAATAAATATTGCCTATCATTATCTTATCAAGTTTATTTCATTGCCTAGTAAGAAGAATGTCTTTTATGATCTCTTATTTTTTGTATTCACCTTGTATTTACCACATGTATTTTATTCTCTTGTTTTCGTTTCTAACTGCTACAAGTATGATATTTTAAGATAGCAGCTGGATTTCATGAATTTTAGAGGAAAGGATATTATCTTATGCAGTATTTGTATTGTATTCATTACCTAATGATACTGAACCTACAAATGATACTTGAGCTGGCTTTGTCTACTGGCTCACAGTATGAAAGTGAGGTAGAACTGGGTTCAACTCAGTGGGAGGTCAAACAGCTGAGGTCAAGTCTTTGGGGATGAGTTCAAGACAGCAGAGACACATGATGTTGCTCAACAACCCGGGTTTTAGCCTCACAGGGAGAAACCGAGCTGAACCTCAGCGGAACTAAAGGTGCAAGCTTGCTGGCATTACCTACTACATTGGTATAAATCTATAGCTGGTTTGCTTAGATTAATCAACATGGATCTGTGCTCTGTCTGCTTAATCTGTCCATCATTGACAGCAGAGACATACCTTGAACTGGGAATTCTTCCTTTCTTTTTTTGATATTGCTTTGTTGACTTTTTTGTTTATAATAACTATAGATTGTTTTGAGTTTTCTTGTTTTTTTTTTTCTTCTTGTTTATGTTTCTTCATTCCCACTTCTCTCTGGTTTTCTTCAGTTTCTTAGTTTCCATAATTTTTTTTGTCCTATAGCCTTGATTTCAACCTCATCTTCTTTTATTTTTCTATTTTCCCTCAACTCTTTTAAAGTTTTTCTCTTAAGAGCAAAATCATCATTTGGAGGGTACATTTACTAGATACAACTTTCTGGTTTGTTTAAGATTTTGTTACATAATAATAGATATAGTTCACATGTTAAAGGCATCAAATCAATAGTAATCATAATTTGTGATTTTATAGGTTGTACTTGATGCTATTGTTATTACTGATTATACTATTTTAGCCAAGGTGACATAATCAGTTGTTTTTCCTAATATACACAGACTGAAAATTGTCTAAAGGTAAAAACAATACTATAGGCCAGTGCCAAAAAACTAGGGATATAGCAAATTCTCATCCCCAATAAATTGAAGAAATAGGATTTTGCAACAGACTCAAAACCCAAAAGCAAATGACTCCTAGAAGTCATCTGTGAGAAATAGTCATTTCCTAAGGGATCTAAATACTACCAGTAAATCTACATGTTGTAAAGAATTTGTAGACATCAATTAAAATTAACCTAAAAAAGAAAGAAATCGAGAAGACACTTAAGCAAGATCCAATCCAACTTCCAGCTCACCAAAGACAAACCCAGGGGCAATGAGGTGAAATGATTCAAAAACCACCCATCTGGACTCTCTGCAGTGGTAACAGCAGAAGTAACAAATCAGATGAAAGAGATTCTAAAACCTTAAAGCAGTGCCAAAATAATTTTGGAGGTTCCTAGGATCATTATCTAATTCATCCTGTGGATATAAGAGCATAACTTTGCCCCTAACATGCTTCCAATCTTTTCTGTTTGCAGTCACTTCATTGTTTAACCCTTAAGTCCTTGATTTCCATTCAGCTGTGTTATGCTTTTCCATTTTTATTTCTTTTTTTGACATCTTACACTAGGGAGATTATACAATATTTATACATGTAGGTCTGGTTTATTTCACCTATGAGTATATGTTCAAGGTACATCCATCTATATATGAAGTTTCTAGTGTACCATTTTTTGTAGTTGAGTAACATTTCATTGTATAAGAGGATAGCAATGTGTAACAGTAAAAATATGCTTGGAATGCCTGTCATTTTGGTCTTTTAGATATGTGCTGCGTCTCATGTAATTTCAGTTATTGCTATACTCTCTTTCAAGTAAATCGTTGGTTTACAAGAAAGCAAAAAGGGGTATTAAATTATAGTAAGAGACTAGGAAAAGGCCATAGGATGGACTGGCTACAATTGTGTATATACTTAGATTTCTAAATGTGTAAAAATGTGTAACTGATTTTAACACATTCTATAGAGATTTATTAGTATAGCAATGATTGATAGAAAATACTAATTCTAAGTTAATTCTAAGATGCTTGATACTCAGAAAGCCAGTGAAGATATGCTCAAGTACCTGTCATAGAGTAATAGTAACACTAAGCTTTTCCTCTGGAGGATTAAGAATATAAGTTTACAGAACAAAAAACAAAGAAAAAAAAAGGGCTACAAGGATAGTCAATATTTTGACCCTAGCTCTTCAAGGTCAGTGAGGGCTCAGGATATAAGAGAACCTTTGCTATAACATCCTATAAGTCAGAGGTTTCCCAAATTTTCTGTTCAAGAAAATTATGGGGCTACAGAGGAAAGGGACTGAAGATACATAGTATGCCAAAGGAGAGCCAACTAGAGAGAAAATGTTCTCTCAGGCTTTCACAGAGAGCAAACTGGTCAAGCAATGGCCAGGACTCATCCACATGGCTGACACCGAAAACAGTTCTACAAAGCACTGTACATGGTTACAAAGTAAGTCCTGAAGGGATTTGACTAACCTTAGGAGGTATAAAAGTTACATGTTTTTCTATACAGCTCTTGCTTATACTTGCCCTTAACCACCCAGCAGAAAAGTTTAACCACAAGGCATAATAGAAAGCTAAATTACAATGCTGAGCTGTAAAAGGCTTAAATCAACAGCTTCCAACATTGCCAGTTTTACCAATAACCCACTGTGAATATTGAACATTGGATTATGTATACAACTACTTTCTCTTAGCTCATTGATAAGAAATTTGGTTATACCAATAATGATTTGAAAAATTATAACTTCTACACCCTGTGCTCTGTATAACTAATAGGAGGACAACAATATGCATTGTACCAAATATTGAAATATACTACTAACATGTTTTGAAACTGTCACATTGTTATACATTGTTATTTCTTATTAAAAGTAATAAAAATAAATACATAAATAAAACCTTACAGCAAAAAAATTATCATATAACTAAAAGAGATGGTGATCATAATGAAAAACATGATTAGTGATTCTAGAGTGAATATAGACTTCAAAAATAGAAATTTGAAACATGAATTTCCAACATAGAAAAGAAATGAAATCTACAATAGATTTAAATAGATATCCAAGAGATTAAAAATTCCAATTAAATTGTATTCAGAAGAATAATCCAATGTGATTGCAGAGTATCAGATATAGAAGATAAGACTGCAGTTAGAGATCTTGAAAAGAAAGAGTCTTAAAAATAAAAAGGGTTCATAAATAATTAATCTAACACATATTAGATGATCCAAGGACAAATAATATGATTGACTGGAGTCAATAAAAAGCAGGAGATATTGCAAACAATTTTAAAAATATGTCCAAATATGTAAGGCAGAAAACTTTACAAGCATGGAAAAGAACTTAACATACATGCAAGTGATGCATATAGAACTCCAATTAGCCATAAAAAAATCTATACCAAAGCATATAGTAACTAAGATTCCAGAAATTCAATAATAGAAAAGAATGTTAAAAATCTGTTAGAGGAAAAAAAATAAATCATCTATAAAGCAATTCCTATCACAGAGCACACTTTTAAACACAAATGCTTAAGTGAAAAAGAACTCCAAGTAAAATATTTCAAGTCCTAAAAGAAAATAACCTCCAATCAAGATTGTTTCACCTCCTCAAAATTATCTTTCAAAACTGATGGAGAAATAAGATACTTCTGTGACAAAGAATAAAAGAATACCTGAATAAATTCATTATAACCAAATAAGCACACAAAAATATTATGAATGTCATTCTACAAATATCCAACAAGGACTACAACTCCACAAACTCCAAAAACAGGGACCCACGCCCATTATTTCCACTGGTCATGCAGCGCCTGGACAGGGTCCATGCTCCTGGACTCCACCTCCCACCCACACGCCATTTCCACTGGTCATACGGTGCCTGGATCAAGTTCCAGCTCCTGGACTTGAGACGTCATACAAGAACTCCAGCGCGAACTCCAGCCCGGACCCCACCTGGGCCAAACAGAAGATTTAGCCCTGATCCATTCACTGCCTCATCAATAACCTGAGCTCAGATTCCACCCACCTGCAGGACCAGGGCTCACATTGGCCAGGTAAGAACTCTCTCAGCCTGAATACATTCCATAACTCGACAATTGCCCAAACCCTGACTACACCCATATTCCCCACTAGGCCACCCACCGTCCCCACATGGCCAACCACCGTCCCTACCCACAGGGCCTCGAGGTAGCCAGCCACCTGAACTCCAACTCGCAACCAGGCAAGTCTGGAGGGGAACAAGCTTGGTGGATCCAGACCCAAATTTCTATAGGTGCTAACTGTATAAGTTCACCAAAGTGCAGAGATCACTGCTATAAAAAATGATAAAGATAAGGAACAAGATCCAATCCCAGATCCCAGTCCACACAAAACAAATACAGGAAACAATACCATAGAAGAAAATGGGAATCATGCAGAGGAAATCTCTGAATCAGTAGCAGCCGAGGTTGAAAGGCAAGTACAGAAACATATAGAGCAACTCAGATCTGAGATAACATGTGAAGTAAAAAAAGAAATGTATGAAAAAATAGACTCTAACGTTGAAAAACAACTACAGAAAAGTATAGAAGAAACCAGAGCAGAGATAACCTCTGAAGTTAAAAAAGACCTCCGCAAATCAATAGCATCTAAATTAGGGGAACAGCTACAGAAAGGTACAGAGGAGAACAGAGCAAAAATAATGTCTGAACTAGAGAGAGAAAGGATAACTATAATGAGAGACTTCAGTACTACTAAAGAAGACATTGATAAAAAATTAGAGGAGAATAGAAAAATGATGGGTTGCCTGAATGAGCAATACAGGAAAGAAATAGATCACATGAAACAGTCTCAAAGAGTTATACAAGAAAATAAAATCTCAACCGAAAGCTGGCAAAACCGTATGAACCAAAGTGAAGATAGAATCTCAGATCTTGAAGACATGGTCGCAGCTAGTTAAAAGATAAGAAAAGATCTCTTAAAAACAACTAGGGTGCAGGAAAAAATAATTCAACATCTGCAAGATGATGCAAAAATGAACAATGGGAGATTAATAGGAATCAATGAGAAAGAAGGAGTTAACACAAATAATATAAAAAGAATATGGGCAGACGTTATAGCAGAAAACTTCCCAAATATGAAAAAACAATAGGACATACAGGTAACTGAAACATACAGAACCCCAAACAACATCAACTCGACTAAAAACACATCGAGACATACAATAGTCAAGATTCCAGAAATTCAGCAGAATAGTATACTAAAAGCTGCTAGAGAAAAGAAACATCACTGATAAAGGAAAACCCATTAGAATAACAGCAGATTTCTCTTTACAAACAAGGAAGTCAAGGAGAGCATGGAGCAGAGTGCTTCAAGTCCTTCATGAAAACAAATTTCAGCCCAGACTGCTGTGCCCAGCAAAACTCTCTTTCAAGTATGAGGGAGAACTGAAATACTTCCACGAGAAGGAACAAGTAAAGAATTTCATGATGTTAAAGACAACTCTACACAGTATACTAAAAAATATTTTAGAGAGGGACCAAAATGACTCAAACTCAAGAAATAAGAACATAAAAATCCCACCAAATAGGCTACTCAATTAAACACAGGAGAAAAAGAGGTAAACAGTAGTAA
The DNA here is from genome assembly GCA_004027025.1 of Myocastor coypus. NCBI lineage: Eukaryota > Metazoa > Chordata > Mammalia > Rodentia > Myocastoridae > Myocastor > Myocastor coypus. The sequence continues at coordinate 84,545 of PVJA010000308.1, read as the reverse complement.
GTAAATATCATGTCAATCATAAGTCAACATATTTCAATTATAACCATCAATGTAAATGGACTCAATTCTCCAATTAAAAGAAATAGACTGGCAGAGTGGATAAGGAAGCAAAATCCAACAATATGCTGTATACAAGAAATGCATTTAACTCATAAACTCATAGATTAAAAATGAAAGGATGGAAAACAATACTACATGCTTTAGCACCTCAAAAAATGCAGGGGTAGCAATCCTGTTTGGAGACAGTCTAAACTGCAAACCAAGACTGATCAAATGAAATAAGGAAGGTCACTACAAAGTCCAAAAAGAAGCAATCCATAAGGCAAAGCAAGCAATTAAATGGAGAAGAAATACAGGAAACAAACAGCAAGGAAACAACATGAAAAAGAAGAGCCAATATATATCAGTTATAACCATTATCATAAATGGTCTCAACTCACAATCAAAAGAAACAGATAAGTAGAATGGATCAAGAAATAAGATCCAGCAATATGCTGCATTCAGTGAGCACATTTAAACAAAAAATAAATTCATTGATAAGAAGTCAAAAGACAGAAAATAATTCTTCATGTCATAGGAAGCCAGATATAAGCAGCAGTAGCTATACAATTTGCAGTTGGTGCAAACTTTAAGCCAGATCTCATGAAAACAGACAAAGAACAAAGAAGGTCAGTACATACTAGTTAAGGGAAAATTCTTTTTTTTTTTTTTTTTTTTTTTTTGTGGTACAGGGATTGAACTCAATCCTGTGCTTGCCAGGCAAGTGCTTATTCTACTGAGCTGTCTCCACAGCCCCTGTTAAGGGAAAATTCTAAGGAGAGATAACCATTAAACATATTTATGTACCAAACACAAGTGACATGAAAAACCAAATAAACACTATCAGAGTTGTAGTTGGTCCTTCATATCCCACTCTCACGAATAGGTCAACCAGACAGAAATTTAACAAAGAGATATAAGACTTAAACCAAGCATGTGAAAAGATGGACTTGGTAGATGTGTACAGAATGTTGCACCCCAAAACATCAGCATATGCATTCTTTTCAGCCACACATGGGTCATTCTTTGAAGGAGATTATGTAGTAGCTAACATGTTTAAGTAAATGTAGAGAAATTGAAATCATCCTATGCATACTATCTGACTATAGCACAATGAAACTGGAAATCAATGACAAAGGAAACCACAAAAAATCTAAATTAATGCTTGGATGTTGAACAACACCCTTTTTACTAACCAGTGGCTCACAGAGGAAACTATGGACAAAATTGAAAAGCATATAAAATTAAACAGTAATGCTGACACAACATACCAAAACTCATGGGATACAATGAAAGCAATCATACAAGAAATTTATAAAGATGAACTCATGCCTCAGGAAAATAAAACAAGCTCAAATAGATAACCTAATGTTGAACATCAGATTTCTAAGAAAAGAAAAAGAAATCAAACCCAAAGCTCATATAGAGGAGGAACTTACAAAGATAAGATCAGAAATTAAGGTAATAGAGACTAAGAAGAAATATAAAAAATCAGTGAATCAAATGTTGATTCTTTGAAAGAATAAATACAATTTTTAAACTATTAGAAAATCACATGAAAAAGAGGAAAAAGCCTGCACAAATTCAAGAAATTAGGAATTAAAAGAGGAAAATCATAATGAATTCCATAGAAATCTAGATCATCAACACCTACTATGAAAACCTATGTTTTAATAAAATGGAAAGCAAAGAAAAAAAATTCAGATTTCTAAAACAATCGAATCATCAAAACTAAATCAAGAAGATATAAAATTCTAAATTAACAAAAATCAGCCAATAAAATGGGAAATATAATTACCAAAGAAAAGCCCCAGCCATGATGGTTACATTGGTAAATTCTACAAGAAATTTACAGAGGAATTAATGTACTAATGCTGAAACTCTTTAAAGAAACTGAAAAAGAAGTATACTTTCAAAAAACACTCTTAGAAGCCAGTATCCAGAAAACATCCAAAGCCAGAAAGAAAACTACAAGGGCCAAGTAGATAGTTGAGTGGCTTAAAGTGCCTGATTAGGCAGATTCAGGGACCAGGATTTGATTTCTAGGCGTGATATGACACTCCTCCTACTCGTGGACATGCTGAGCCAGGACTGAGACTGGGTGTGGTGGTGGACACCTGTAATCTTGGGAGGCTGAAAACAGGAGGATCACTAGGATCTGTGTAGTGAGATCATGTAGACTCTGTACAAGAAAGAAAGAAAGAAGTAAAAAGAAAGGAAGGAAGGAAGGGAGAAAGAAGGAAGAAAGAAAGAAAGAAAGAAAGAAAGAAAGAAAGAAAGAAAGGAAGGAAGGAAGGAAGGAAGGAAGGAAGGAAGGTACAGGCCAATCTCTCTAATGAACATTGATTCAAAAATCATTATAAGGTAAGGGAAACATAATAGAAGAAATTATCAGAAGAATTATATATCCTGACCAAGTAGGAGTCATACCAGGGATGCAGGGATCATGCAACATGTATGAATCAGCAAATTGTAACATACCATATTAACACAATGAAACACAAAAATCACATGATCATCTCAATAGATGCACAAAAACATTTGACCAAATCCAACCCCCATTCATGATTTTAAAAAAAAACCTACAAGAAGTTGGAACATATGGTTTTTACTTCAATCTTACAAAAGCCCTCTACACAAGTCAATAATTAACATCATATTAGAAGGTCAGAAAGAGAAAACCTTCCCCCTAAAATCAGTCATAAGACAAAAATATACAATGCCACCACATTTATTAAATGTAGTTCTGTAGAACTTACAGAACAATTGGACAAGATAAAAAAGAATAAAGATTAAGAAAGGAAGGTTTAAAATTACCAATATCTGCACTGATATGATGACACTACATAGAAGACTCACAAAGCTCTACTAAAAAACTTGTAGACTTAATATCCAAATTCCGTAGTACACTAGGATAAAAAGAGCACTCAAAACACAACAGTATTTGTATGCATAAGCAACAAATTAATAAGAAAAACTAGGGAAAACACACTCTTAACCATAACATTTAAAAAATGAAATATGATTCAGTTTGACAAAAGATGTAAAGTATCTGTAAATTGACAATTAAGGTACCTTAATTGATTGAGGAGTATATCAGAAAATTGACTGACATCCCTTGTTCATGGATAGGAAGGACAAAGGTAGAGAAAATAGCCTGACTCCCAAAATTGTTATACAGATTTAATGCAATCTCAATTCAAAATTAATATATCTCAGATATCTAAACAAAATATTCCTAAAATTCATTTGGACTCAGAAAAGATGTACAACAGCAAAAGCAATTCCAGGCAACAAAGGAAATTTAGGGACATCGTATTTGAGACCTGAAATTAGACTGCAAAGCTACTGTGATGATATCAGCATGATATTTCCAAGAAAAGACATGAGGCTCAGTGGAACAGAAAATAGACGCAGACACATTCCAAACAACAGACTCACCAACCTTATCATTAATAAAGGAGCCAAACATGTTCACTGGAAGAAAGATAGTCTCTTTAATAAGTGGAACTGAAAAAGGGGCTCTCCACACGCTAAAAATTAAACATAAACCCATGACTACCACTGTGGGCTACACTAAATTCAAAGTACCTCAAAGATCTAAATGTTAAAATAGAAACACTAAATTTGGTGGAAGTGAAAATAGGTGGAAATCTCAGACATGAGTGAAGGCAGAGACTTTATGAACAAAAGCCAGAGTGCAAGGTACAACAAAACCTCCACAGATGCAATTGTACTTTCTTAAAACCTTTTGCACAGCAAAAGAAATCTCCAACAAAGTGAAAACATAGCCCAAAGAATAGGAAAATTATAGTCAGCTGTTCTATAGACAGACTTCTACCAAGAACATATAAAGAACAGAAAAAAAAAAAAAAATAGACCTCAAAGTCAAAGACCCAATCCAAAAATAGGCAGCCGAAATGAATACACACTTCTCAGATGAAGAAATACAAATGTCAAGTAAATACATTAAAAAATGTTCAACATCATTGGTCATTCAAGAAATGCAAATCTAAAACAACACTAAGATTTCATCTCACCCCAACAAGAGTGGCTATCCTTAATAAAAAAAAAAAAAAGAAAAAGAAAAAAACAGCAATACTGGAGGGATTCAGGGGAAAAGAACCCATCTCTGCTATTGTCCTAGTTATCTTCCTGGAAGAATTATAAACATCACATCACACTGCTTTGAAATATGTACACCCATGTTTATAGCAGCACAATTTGAAATAGTGAAATCATGGAAACCCAAATGTCCATCAACAGAGGAGAGAATTTTTTTAAATGTATTTTTGTGTAATGGAGTACTACTCGGCTATAAAAAGGATAAACCAAAGACCTTAATAGGATGCAAATGGAGGCCATACTCGTAAGTGAAGTAAACCAGACCCATATATGTAAACATTGTATTGTTTCACTAGTGTGAGAAATCGAGCGAGTAAATAAGATCCAAAAGGTAGAAGAGATATTATGACTTGGGAAGAAACTGCTCAAAAGAAAAGGTAAAATGTTATGGGGGAAAGGAGAAAGGAAGAAAAAGAAGAAAGAAAAAAAAACATACATATACAAGATAGTTATACAGATAACATCTCTTAGTTTCTTTAAAATAATGTTTTGGGGCTGGAGATATAGTTCAACAGCATAAGTGCCTGCCTGGCAAGTAAAAGGTTCAGAGTTCCATCCCCGGTACCACACAGACACACACACACACACACACACACACACACGATATAATAATGTTTTGTGTTAATATTGTTTAGACAAGATATCACACCTATATCTTGAACTCTGATTAACTGTCACAGAAATAACAATGTGCAATTGTATCCCCTATAATAATATGATTTTAACCTATTTTGAAACTCAACTTCGTTGTTTGCTTATCTTTTTTTCTCTTTAAAATAAAAAAAAAAATCACTAGATTTACTGAATAAAAATAACAAACTCACTGAGGGGGAAATTAGACAAACAACACATTTCACATTAGCATCCTCTGAAACAGGAAACACTTAGGAATCAATGTAACAAAGGAAATAAAATTTTGCATTGAAAACTATCGTACTTTGGGAAAGGAGATCAAAGAGGATATCAGCAAATGGAAAGATATCCCTTGTTCTTGTGTGTAAAGAACCAGTACAGTGAAAATATCCATACTCTCAAAATAAGTATACAGGTTTAATGCAATCCCAATCAAAATACCAGTAACATATCTCACAGAATCACAGAAAACAATACCAAAATTAATTTGGACCCAGAAGAAATCTATAATAGCAAAAGCAATTTTGTGCAACAAAGGCAAGACGGGATTACAATGTGTGACTCGAAATTATACTGCAAGCTACTGTGATAAAAGTGGCATGGTATTGGAAAAGCAATCTTGGCATCAATGGAATAGATTAGAAGATACAGGAGTTTTTATTCTTTTTTTGGTTCTGAAGACCGAACCCAGGGCTTCCAGCTTGCTAGGCAAGCATTCTACCGCTGAGACAAATCCCCAGCCCCTAGATTAGAAGATACAGAAACAACTCCAGACACATTCAGTGTCTTTTTCATCGACAATGGAGATAAACATCTCTACTAAAAGACAGCCTCTTTAATAAATAATACTGGAAAACTGGTTTCCACATATCTATCATTGTGTGCTACACTAAAACGGAAATATATCAAAGATTTAAATAATAAAATAGAAACAATCTGGTGGAAAAAAATAGGTAAAACTTTACAATATTAGTGTAGAAAAACACTTTATGAACTAACTCTCAATGACACAGGAAATATCACAAGGAATACACAACTGGGATCTCATCTTATTAAAAAAATTTCACAGTAAAAAAAATAATTGAATTATGATTCAATGTGAGAAAAAAATACCAACTGTTCTTCAGGTAAATGAATAAGATACATTGAGAGGACCTAAGACTATTACTCCTCAAACTCTTTAATGAAATTCAAAGTAACAATACCCCCCAAGTATTAATCTGAAACTAATACTAAGGAAGGATCCCACCAAGAAAGAGAATTATGAACCAATTTCTCCAATGAACATAGATGCAAAAGTCATCATTAAGGCATTGACAAGTAGGCCCAGAAATAAAGGAGAGAGAGAGAGAGAGAGAGAGAGAGAGAGAGAGAGAGAGAGAGAGAGAGAGGAATAAAATGCAGCAAATCATCAAAAAATTATATACACCATGACCAGGTTCATCCTGGGCATACAGGGGTGGCTCAACATATGAAAATCAATAAATGTAACTCACCACATAAATAGAGCAAAAAACAAAAGTCACATGATCATTTTAATAGGCACAGAATATGCATTTTGCAAAGTCCCACACCCATTCATGGCAAAAACCCTACAGAAAATCAGAGTTGATGGTCTTATCTCAAGCTAATACAAGCCGTCTATGACAAACCAACAGACAACATCATATTAAATAGTCAAAACCAAAAACTTTTATTGCAAGATCATGAACAAGAGAAAGATACCCCACTGTCATTACTCTTATTGAATACAGTTCTGGAAACATTAACCACAGCAACTAGCCATGAGAAAGAAAAAAGGGAATAATGATAGGAAAGGAAAATGTTAAGTTATGATTTGAGATGACATGATATTCTACATAAATAGTCCCCAAAACTCCAAAAGACTTTTAGATTTAATAACCAGATTCAGTAGAATAGCTAGATGCACAAAATGTAGAGCTCAAGAAAGCAGACCCCTCAAATTTAAAGACCCAATCAAAAGACGGAGATCTAAAATAAATATTTACTTCTCAGAATAAGAAGTACAAATGATAAATAAATATATGAAAAGTGTTTAATATCATTGGTCATCCAAGAGATGCAAGTTAAAACAATGCTGAGATTCCTCTTCATTACAGAAAGAATGGCTATCATCAAGAACTCAACCAGTAACAAATGCTGGAGGGGCTTTGGGGCAAAAGGAACACTTCTCTACTGTTGGTGAGAATGTGAAATGGTACAACCATGTGGCAATCAGTATGGAGATTCCTCAAAAAATGAAAACCAGAGATTGCATTCAACTCAGCTGTTAGTAACTTCACAAAGAATGAAGAACACCGTACTGCAGCAATTCGTGCAACCCATGTTTATAGTGGCAGTTTGTACGAGCTAAATATTGGATACAACCCTAATGCCTATCAACCAGAGAATGTATAAAGAAAAATTTATGTACACACAGTGGAATACTAGAAGGATATGCTGACATAAATAAGAATCAACTTGAGACATTACTAAATGGTTGCACATTGAGACCACATTCTAAAGTAAAATAAATCAGACATGCATAATTAAATACTACATTGTTTCTGTGATGTGAAAAACTGAAAGTATAAATAAGAGCCAAAATGTTTAATTGATACTTGGAAATGGGAAGAAAATATGCAAATAAGAATGGAACAAGGAATGGGAGAGGATGAGAAAAGGAAAGAAGGAACAAGAAAAAGAAAGAATAGAAAAAATAGAAACAGAGATTTTGTATGTAAGGAGAGGGAAGAAGGGTTTAAGGGAGAGAAATAGGTAAAAAAGGAGAACAAGGTATATTGTGTACATGCACAAGTTCTCTTTGATGAATATTGTTATCACTATGTACATATCAAAAATGTCAACAGGATCTTTAAAAGCTCAATAAAATCTTAGTGACTTGGGGGTGAGGAGTCCAACAATAAAAAATAGGTACTCCACAAAGCACTTGTCAAATGAATGAAATATCAGCAAAAAGAGACATATCCTATAGTTTACATGGAAATTTGCTCAACAGTACTGGCTTTGTGACTTATATCTACTCTGTGTATTTTTGTGACGCTCTCAGTTTTCCCCAACTGAAATATTCCTTCTTCTGTTCTCTGATTGTCATCTTCTATGAGATGGGGCAGGACTGAGGAAAATGTCATTTCTGACACTTGATACCCCTTGTTGATGATACAGGGTCTTACCGTGATACTCCTATCTCAGCCTCCTGGCATGGCTTGCTCAAGCCTCCAGGGCTAGCATGGCATGTGTTACCAGAGATTGAACTCTGGACCTTGAACTTGCCAGGCAGGCACTTAAGCCACTGAGATATCTCCCTGGCCCCACTCCTGTGAAATTTTTGCAGATACCAAATCACAGAATTGCAAGGTAGGTAAAGCCTTTATGGTAATCTAATGAAATTCATATCTAATATGTATGCTTTTACCTTCAAAATGCCCAGCACGCAACTATCCTTTCTCTGCTTAGAATCTTGACTTAGAGGGACACAGAATGCTCTATAGCCTTAGGCAGCTGATAGCATCTTTGAAAATTTCTAATTATTATAGTATTATTTTCAAAATTTTTCATGTAAAGGCAAAACTTTTTCTTCATCCCTTCTGCAATTTCTGTATATAGGCTTTCCCACACTCTCCAGATTCACAAAAAAGTATCTCTTTGGTTACATGAACTTAGTTAAATATCCTGAACACATCAAAAGTCCTAGTTTCAAAAAACCACTCCCAATTCTTTCAACTATTCCTCAAATATTATTTTTGGAGCACCTTCAGAAAGAAAGCCACTGTTGGTTTTCTGAAACAGTTTTCTAAGGCATTAAAACATTTTGGCTCAGAGATGATCAAAATACTGGGACTTCATGATAGGAATAAAGAAATTTTATATGTGTCACATGCCTAGACACTCTTTATTTTCCAAGGTGAGCATTCATTTACCAGTGACTTGAGTTGGTTTATATATGAACATGCAGGGTTGGTACAGAGTCTGCTGAGCAATATCTTTTATTTTCTTTTTTACTGAAGGGTAGACTTTTATTGATTTAGTGTAACTTTAGCTCATAGATTGTATGTTGAGTCTGACCATCTTTCTTTGGATTTTGAGTTTGAGTTTGGGACAATAGGTACGAGTGTTTGTAGTCTGCAGTATAAGTTTTTTCCTTAAGGGAATTATCTATACATTGAGACATTAGAAGACCACAAACAGTGTATTTCAACATTAAAAGCTTATGCTGTTATCAGTCAGAGCACGCACCGTTATAAAGTGACAAGAAATGTGAATAAATGTCTTATAAATAACCTACTATGAGTTAATCTTGGTGGCAGGAAAGATATTCCATTTTCCATTTTAAGAGGAGAAAAAGTAACATGTTTTATTTGCTAAAGAATGGGAAGATATTGAATAATTCTTCCCTGTGCTTGTGGATGGCATCAGGAACATACAGCTGAAGCTGAATGCCATGAACTTGAAATCATTGTTTGATATTTAACACTTAGATACCAGTGAGGAAAATTCTACCACTAATAGCTGAGCTCTAAGGCCAGAAAAGATGTGTGCCAACACAGCCAATGGAAAGCAGCCTTCATTCTCAGCATGAACTGCTTCCTTGATGAGGAGTTGGCAAGTCTGGTTTTTATTTAACTGTCTCCTGCTATCACAGGATATTGAAAATAAACTTACACTTACAATCAGTGTAGAGGCAACACATCTCCCAACCAGGTTGGAGTTCTGCACTTCAACAAAGCTCTTTAACAGTCACAATATAGATAGTAACTAGCAAGAGATAAGGATTGTGACTAAAATGGACAGCTTACATATTCACAAATATGGAAGAAAGAGATACCTAAAAACCTTCAACCCACAGCATATTTTTGGCAGTCTTATAAGAAATATCTCTTAAGTTTCCTAGAATAAGTGGGAGGTTCTTCTCTGTGAAATCTGCTGGTCTTCTTAGGCTGTTGCAAGGGGCGTGGAAATGTAGCCACTAACATTCCTAGTATCCAGATGGTGGCCTCACTCTGGCCTTTAGTGACCCATTCTGTGTTCATGTTTTTGTACTGGATAATTTTTTTTTGAGAGGAGACAAAAGTTGCTTACCCAGATCTCATGGTATATGTTCAGCAAAGGTCACCAGGGGTCAGATGAAGTCTGATCCTAATTTTATGAGTGTTTGAACATGTCTATCATTTTCATAGATCATGTAGTAGGCATGTGTTTGATAGTGTAACCAGACAGTTTGGGTTCAAAGCCTAGTTCTGCCATTTACTAGTGATGGAGTCAGAGGTGTGACATAAGGTGCCTAAGTCCTCTCATAAATAGAGTCTCTGCAGGAACAGTTGTAGGAATGTTCACAAAGAAATAACTATAACTTTTACTGACTAATATTCCTAATTTCAACTTTTCTTCGTAATCTGTCACAACCACATTGACCATACAAATCTTACTTTATGCATTGAAAATTTTAGTTTATAGGGAAAGTAAGTGTCAATGTTAGAAATAAAATAGGTTCATATCAAAACATTAGATCACAACCTACATAAAATTTACAACAGTTTCTTCTAGGCTGTGGAGAGTTTTCTGCATGTAGATTTGGGTTTCCTAACTCTACATACATAAAGCTGTTATAATTTCATTTCCACTTCAGGAAGCCTCTGGTGCAAGGCCTACTTTGACATACACAGAAAATACAAACCTTCTAGAAAGTTATCAAATTCATGACAAGTCTTATGAAATGTCTGGTGAAAATCAAGGAGGCCTGAAATTATGCAGTAAAAAATGCAGCAATGTGTAGCATGAAAGTTTAAAGAGCAGAGACAAGTTGAGGAACCAGCCCAGGAAATACAAGGGATGAGGAAGTGCTGTGAGCAACTTTGTGCAAAAATGCCACAGTTGACAGTGACAGTGCCCTGAAGCTTAGGCCCCAGTCCAACAAATATTGTCCTAGCTCTTCTTTCTGTCATATCAACAAGGAATTGTGACAGATAGAATGCTGACATGTTCATTTATTATGATAACTCAATGATAATTCAGGCATATGCTTCACTTGCTTCTTCTGGGTTCTCTGCCTGTCTCTCTATGTCTCTGTGTCTGTCTCTCTCTCACTCTCTCTCTCTCTCATATCTCATTTTATTTTCTCCTTTTCCAAGGAATACTACACCTAAGGGACCTTAAATTAATTGCTATTTCACAAAAAATGAATCAATCAAGATTCATAACAATTCCCTGGAACTCAGAAACAGCAAAAACACCACAGCCCATTTCACTGAAAGGATGAGCAGGACCACCCACTCCACCTTTGTTCAGTTATCTTCAAGTCTAGGACCACAAGACATTGGGTAGTTCCACCATTCTACTCCTGGCCAATATTGGCAATTAAAGTAAGCATTTCTACTTGTCACCAGAAATCAGCTTCCTCACATTCCTGAATAATGGGACTAATTCTACTTCAAACTATGCAGAAATAGTCTGGTTTTTACTTCTACAGAGCAAAGCCAAAATGTAAAATTGTTGTTAAAAAAAGCAATCCACATGATCATATTCATTCCCTTCCTACACATTCCATTACTTGTGTACACACACACACACACACACACACACACACAGATCTATTGTTTTCTCCTAGCAAAGTTATTTAGTAAAACTTTTAAAAATATACTTTATAAGCTCACAACACTTTGCTTCCTCACTCTAACCATACTGAGCCTGCCTAATTCCTACCACCAATGTAGCAAAGAGGATGAGAGAAAATGAGAAGTGCTGAAGGGCTTGTGTTTATGGAATATTTACCACATTCATCAGATACCTAGGTCAGTGCAAGTCCCACTGGTCCCTTGATCCTTGCCCTAGTCTACTCCGGAAGCACAGTCACACTAAGACATACAAAGATTCCCTCCTTGAGCCTCACTTGCCATTAGACTGGAAATCCATGTCTTCCCTGACATGGCTTTCCTCTCGTTTAGGTTTTGAGAACTTGGTAGTTTTTGCTTCCTCTACAAGGTAGTAAGGTTGAGTCTTCTTCTTTTGTTTCACAGATATCATAAATATTTGGATGAGGAACTTGCTTTTTCAGAAGCAAGACTGCAGAATAGAATTCGTGCTCTGGACATTGATCTGGAAAATTGCAGCTGGAACCTTTGGAGGAATAAACTGTTTTGAGGGCTCCTCCTCTAGTCTATGAGAAAAACCTGCGTTCATCTTAAAGATAGGCACATAAATAAAGTATTGTCTCCCCCTCTTGGCTCAGAAATCATTGTATCACTGATCCCTATGTAACCCTTCATAAGAAAGGCAGCATGATGTCACTAAAAGAGATGCATTGGGCAAGAGAAAGCTGGCAGTGGCACTGCTGATAACTTACCTGACCTCTTTGACCTCCTTTTCTTCATAAATAGATAAAGAAAAAAGCAGGTCAAAGGCTTTGTAGGACATCACAGTGAGAAGGTGCTGTGATTCTAGGATTTAAACTGATAGATATTGGGGGAAAATAAGATAAACTGGTAAAGTAAAACCCTCCAGTATTGAAGCAGTTAAGTAGTAATTCCACATTAAAGAGTATCAATGAATATTTAACATTAAGTGGATATTAGCTGTTAATCTTTAACCAGGCTGGTTCTAATGTTTGACAGTTAAATTAAATAATCATACCACATTTAATAATAAAGTCACTGTATGTTAAGCAAATACTACTTGATTATTGAAACCATATGTTACTCTAACCACAAGATTCACATGTTTTTAATAATCAACTGATCCTTATTTCATACAGAGCACAATGTCTGTACTATACCATGAGAAGCAGAAAAGCTATTTATGTCAACTCTAAATAATTATTTTGAAATAAACACAGTGGGCTTTACTTTCCTACTGATCCTCCTACTTAATGATCTACCTACCCATTGTGAGATGTTGTGAGCGTAGAAATTGTCCTGTAAATTCCTGAGTTCTTCTCATATGCTACCTCCAGTGCCCAAGTTGAGTATTGAACATCACTAATGCTAATCAACCCTTCACTTTACCTACCTGATGCCAAGTTGTTTTATTGAATTGACTGACGGGAACACAAATATATCTATGTTTAATATTTAAGATATTGTATTATGTAGACTATTATCAATTTCACTCTTTACTCCCTGCAACAAATTGATGCAATCAAACATTAGAATATAAGTATGTTTTCTGTATTCTATTTTCTCCAGTACAAGCAATTTGTAGTGTAGTGCTTTGACAATATCTTTGCTGTCTTTGTTTGTATCAGTGGTGCTCCAGTTATGCTCACAGCATCTAGGATAAAGAAAGAGAGGGAAGAGAGGCAGAATTAGGTTAGAATAATAATAATATACATGACATAAGATATTGTAATGAGTTCTTCAGGTATACTTAGGGCAAAATCTTTTGGAGAAACCAACATGTTTTCTAGAATCTTTTGCTTTGTTGAGGTTGTATGCAAAATCATAGTTTAACCTGCTAATCACTAACATCCTATAAAGTGTGAGATTCATGTATGAATACAGGTATATTTTGTGTGTTTAATATTTGGAAGGATATATACTAGAACAAAGCTATCGAGGATGCTCTAGAGTTTAGTTCACATTTGCATTTTAGGGATGATCAGTCATGCAGAATGCTTAAATATCTGCACCACATTTTATAATAATAATAGGATTTGAAGACAAAACCAAGACACATTTCACCGTGTTATAGACTGACAAAGTTCTGTTTCTCTTTTTATACAAATAATTATTCTTTATTTTCTATTTTTAGCAAGTTGGAAAGTATCATAGTTCTGGTATTTTCAACCTGTCCCAGAAGCACTTTTATTTTCTACTTCTAGCAGCCATCTGTACTACCCTTTTCTTGAAATCAGCAGTATGGTAATGTTAAGTCAAGCAGAGAGAGATAAATTTTGGCCAAGGAGTGCTTTTGCTAACACATTGACTTCTGGATATCTTTTCTGTTCTAAAAGACCATGTTCTCTGTTTCCAGAATTTTGTGGCCTAAATAAGTCAATAATTAATTGCCACTCATTGTTTCTCTGAATATGTAACATAAGTTATCCAGAGACCTCATGTCTCCCCTAACTTCATGCTGTCTATGTGATATATGGATGAATAACTGTCAAATAGCTAATGCTGTAGATTTTGATCAAGCATTGTAGTAACATGTGATTGACCCTCCTCTACTCTGTGGAGTCTAGCCAGAACAAATCTAAAGTTAGAATTTTTGTTGAAATACTAAACTTGAGCCTTTTGATTAATTAATGTTAAAGTATAATATCTGCTGGGACTTAACAGAAATTTTTCAGAAAGAAAGGTCCTGATTGGAGAAAGAAAAATGTAAAGAAGAATGATTGAATGGAATGTGAGATGTCAAGAAATGTCTCTGAAAAAAAGAAATACAGTCTAAATCTCATCATCATTCTTGATGCATCAGTTTAATGAAGGAGAACAAGAGAATGTGTTAAATAATCACACAGGCAAAATCCTGTACATAGTTTGTTCACCAGCTCAAACAATCCAGCTTTCTCAATAAATTTATTTCAGTCCCCTGCCTACCCATGCTGACCAAAGTGGGCCTGCGCCAGGTAGGACCTGTTCGCCAGCATCCATGCCACCAGCCACCAAAACCCAACCCCTGCCCGCCAACACTGAGAGACATAAACCTGTGCCAGGACGTGTCCACCGGCATACACCCTCAGTGCCACCAGCCACCAGAACTCCAACCCTGCCTCCACATGCTGACCATCTGGGCCCACACCCAACTGCAGCAGGAAGAAGCTGAACACAGCAGCCAGACCAAAACAGGCACATGTGGAAGGCATCAAGACTGGTGGATACAGACCCAAATTTCAAAGGCACTAATAGCATAACTTCAGCAACATGCAGAGTTCATACAAAATAACAAAGAGAAGGAGCGAGATGCAATCTCACGACCCGAGTCCACACAGAGCAAATACAGAAGACAGTACCATTGTAGAAAAAGGGAATCAGGCAGCCAAAATCTCTGCATTGGTAGCATATGAGGTAGACAGACAAGTGCAGAAATGTACAGAGGAACTGAGATCAAATATAACATCTAAAGTAAAAAAGGAAACGCATGAATTAATAGAAACTCAAGTGGAAAAACAACTGCAGAAACATATAGAGGAAGTCAGACCAGAACTAAGCTCTGAAATAAAAAATAAAAGTCATCTCTAATATAATAGAGTATAATTTAGGGTAACAACAGCAGAAAAAGAGATCAGAGCAGAAGTAATCTCTGAACTAGAGAGTAAAAGGATAACTATAATGAGAGACTTCAGTACTTCTAAAGAAGACACTGATTAAAAAATTAGAAGAGAATAAAAAATGATGGATTCTGCAATTGAGCAATATAGGAAAGAAACAGATTGCATGAAGCAGTTTCAAAGAGACACAAGAAAATAAAATCTCAATCACAAGCTGGCAAGACCATATGAACAAAAGTGAAGATAGAGTTTCAGATCTTGAAGACACAGTTGCAGCTAGTGAAAAGGTAAGAAAGAATCTCTTAAAAACAACTAGGATGCAGGAAAAAATAATTCAACATCTGCAAGATGATGCAAAAATGAACAACGTGAGATTAATAGGAATCAACAAGAAGGAGTCAATACAAATGATATAAAAGAATATGGGCATAAGTAATAGCAGAAAACGTCCCAAATGTGAGAAGAAAATTGGACATTCAGTAACTGAAGCATATAGAACTCCAAATAACATCAATCCAACTAAAAACACACCAAGACATATAATAGTCAAGATCCCATAAATCCAGCAGAAGAATAATACATTGAAAGCCACTAGAAAAAAGGAAAAGATCACATTTATTTTTTTTCTGTAAAAAAAAATTATTAAATTATTTTAATTATTTGTCATTGTCATTTATAGAAGTGAAAGCACAGTTTACTCAAATGTGTACCAGTAGTCTTTTTCCAAATAGAAATATTAATTGTAAAAAGACATTTAGCATTATAAAGAATCATGATTAAAGGCCATTTGATACAAACTCTAGTGACCTTTTGCAGGCACTTCAAATGTAATTAAACTACCATCAAGTCTTTATAACAGTTCAAAACCAACGTATTATTTATAAAGAAGTGCAAACCGACTCTTACATTCAATTTTAGTCACATGAAGGCACTCAGTATAATAATTTAGTTTCTCACATTTGTTGTTTCCATCTTCATCTACTGTTATTACAGCTGTGTGATGATTTCTCTATGTAGAAAGGCCCGTGCCTTTCTATACTACAGTTAAACTGCTTGCCTAAGAACTAAGTAATTTTTCTCGTGTTCAAGTTCTAAGTCAGTATCTGTTACACTCATGTTCTACTGAAGCAAATTTTGAGTGTTGTCGGGAAGTACAGGTGTTACCCTGGGACTGTTAGACTTCTGTTTCAGTCTCATGACAGCGGCAGAGGTGCTCAGGTGTGGCTTTCATCAGGTGGTAGGTCTCGTCTTCAGGCCACCAAGCCAGATAGGGACCACTCTTTAGGAACCTGGCATCCCTGTGGTCCTGGTGAGCTGAATACCTTAACACCTTAACCTCAATAGTCACTGTTCCTTTGACTTCCTTTGTAGAGGTGAGCATCAATTTCTTCATAAATAGCTTCTGCAGTGGCAGCCGGAGCTAAGGGATCAAACTCCATTACCTCATAGTAATTGGGTGGCAGGAGAGCATTCTTTGTCATCACTGGGTGATAGTTGGGCAAGCTTGGCGGCCTCTGGTTTGGTGTTGCCGGGGCAGTCTGTGGACTCACTGGCTGCAGTAAGACTGAACTCGAGGGGTGCGGTGCCAAGTTAGCATATGTGTGACTGGAGGTGAGGTTTTCACTGGTCCTTTGGGCGAACGGGGATATTTCTGTATTTTCCAAGGCTAGCAAATCCACATGTGGATAAAGACTGGAATTTGAGTTTTTTGTTACAATAGGACTTGGAGAGCTGAAACTGAAGTCTGAAAGCTGAGTGTTCATGCTGTTGAAGTCTCCCTGAGTGGTTCTGGGCATCAGAGTACTGGGACTTTGGTCAAGGAGATCAGGAGATGAAGCAGAAGGCTCGCTGGAGGTACTGGTAGCTCCATTCTGGCTCTTACTTTGCTCCAAAAGCCTTTGTTGGTTTCGAATAAACCTCTCGTAGCCAAGAATGGCATTGTTCAAATCTCCATTCACTTGGATGAGTTCCACGGTTACATCTTCATTCTCCACCACCACAAGCAGGTCCATGATCCGCTCCTGCATCTTCCGACACGTCTTATAAAGCTTCTGTAGAAGCTCTAGGTCACATGCGTTTTCAGAGCCAGGCGCGTTCTCCATCAGGATCGTGGACATCACACTCACATTCATTTTCACCATATCCAACTCACTGTGCAGCTTCCCAATCTGTTCTGGGACCAATGTAATAGTTGTAAAATTCTTGGGAGGAGTTTCAGGAGAAAGAGCCGGTGCAGTCGGGACAGACGCTGGAGAACTCGCTGAGATCCGAGGCGTCTCCTGTCTCGCCGCGTCTTCAGCCTCTGCACCCAAGGGAGGAAACTGAACACCTTTCTTAAGCAGGTCGAGGTACACTTCTTTGACTTCACTTACATCCACCCCTCCTGGGAAACCTTGTGACTAAGTCTTAATGAAGGTCAGGATTCTATTCTGGACGTCTAAGGGCAAGGTGTATCTGGGATTCAACAGCTTCACTAGACTGTCTTTAACGAATTCCTTCCTCACCATCAGAGCCTGGAAACTCGGCCCACAGTTCTGCATACACATATCAATAAGTGATAAGGTTAGTTGGATTTCTTTATGATTGTAGTTTTTGGAAATCCTTTTCTTCAAAGCTTTCGCTGCATCTTTTGGCCCATCTGGAGTTGTATTAATTATGTCACAGATGTGCATGAGCTGACCCCAATCTTCGGTCTGAGTGCCAGCAAATGTAGCTTTTTCTACAAGGTGGCCCACGGCGGTCGCGTAGGGGTCCTGGTGGCCCTTCCCAAATGCCATGGCATCCAGGCACGCCGGGCCCAGGAAATCCGCCACCGCCTCCCGACTCCACCCGCTCGGTGCTGCGGCTCCTCCTCTCGCCCGAGTGGAGGTGGCATGTTGTGCCTGGCGCTCGGGGGAAACTGATGGGGACAAAGTCTCGCCCCACCCCCACCCGGAGATCCAGGAGCCCAGGGGGTACGGCGCCCGGCGCCCCACAGCTGCAGGTGGCAGGAGGAGGACGCGGTTTCCAGAGCCCACACCGCCCTGCGCCGTGCTGTCTGCCTCCCCAAAAAGATCACATTTAAAGGAAAATCAATCAGAATAATGGAAGATTTCTCTTCACAAACCATGAAGTCAAGAAGAGCATGGAGCAAAGTGCTTCAAGTTCTCTATGAAAGCAAATTCCAGCCCAGAATGCTATACATCACAAAATTCTCTTTCAAGTATGAGGGAGAAGTGAACTACTTCCATGACAAAGAACAACTAAAGAATTTCATGATGTCAAAACCAATCCTACACAGACTACTGATGATGTGTAGTGTGTCTAAGGAGAGTCACATAGAGAGAAAACATTCTCTAAGGCTTTCACAGAGAGCAAACTGGTCAAGCAATGGCCAGGACTCATCCAGATGGCTGACAGTGACAACAGCTATACAAAATGTTGCACATGGCTTCAAGGTCAATCCTTAGGGAATTTGACTGACTTTGTCAGATACAAAAGTTACATGTTTTATTATATAGGTCTTCCTTTAACTTGATCTTAACGATCCAGCAGAAAAGTTTAACCATGAAGCATAGAAAGCAAAGCTACATTAGTATGCTGAGCTGTAAAAGGCTCGAGTCAACAGCTTCCAACAATGCCAGTTCAGCTGATAACCCACTACTATTATGGAATATTGGACTATGCATATAACTACTTTTATTTAGCTCAATGAGAAGAAATATTTGTACTAATAGTGTTTAGAAAAGTTACCATGTCTACATCTTGTACTCTGAACAACTACTATGAAGACAATATGCATTGTATTAATTATTGTGGCTGTCCTACTAACCTGTTTTGAAACTATGGCATTGCTACTCCTTATTGAAAGTAATAAAATTATTTAAAAATGGAATTTGTGGTTCTGTAAGTTTCAAAATCTGATACCATAATTATATATTTATATATAAAAATAAATAAATAAATATATATATACACATACATATATATATATATATATATCCTAACAAGAAATTAGAATACAACACAATAAATATTTCCCACTAACTTCTACATATAAATTTTCATTTTTTCAGACCCTTTATCATATGAACAATGCTTTCTAAACTAGGTATCTGTAATATTGAAAATCTTAAAAATATAGATTTTCCAGGAATCTTTTCACCCTACTAATCCTGAGCTTTCAAATGTGTTCAAAAAAATGTTTCCAGAAAAAATTCTTATAGAGCTATCCAAATGCCAATTGATAGGGCTGGGATTAATGAGTAGAGCTTGAAGGAGATACAAAGTTAGGATGGCTCCTCTTTCCATATGTTCATGTTCCACTCTAGCCCTCCAACATACACACCACCACCGCCTCATACAGAAGACATAAACACACATGATAGCTGGGTGTACCTCAGGGGCTAGGAGCTGAGCTGAACTAGAATGTCCGCATCTGCTCATCTCCATTCACGGAAGTATCTGTGCATAAATATCCTGTCATAATGTGTTTGACCTGACAAAACTCCACCTACTTTTCCAGTTGGAATTTTCAAAGGACACTGTGCTTGGGTGAGTTAGCTTTGCTCTCAGCATTTCTGTACTTGCCCTATTAGGGTCCTGCTATCCCAGGGACGCTTCCCTGGCCAGACTCTTCAGACAGCATTTCAATCACTCTCAGTTTTTAGCACTTATCTCCTTTCTTAGGACTTTGAGAATCCAGGACTGAAAAGCAGCCACATTGTTCTGGCACATAGCCCTTGTTTGTAGACCTCACTGGAAAGCAGTGGTTACTAATTACCCATTGGTTCAAACAGGGAATAGTAAGAGTGAGTGTTTGGTCATTCTAAGCAAGTTACCCAGTTCTTATTCCTAAAGAATATTTAAAAAACAAGCTACTGTTCATAACTTCACCTTCACATTTTGATTTTGTGTAAACAGAAGAAAAAAGTGAACGGGGAAGAGCTAATTTGCAGGTAAAGTATGTATCATTGGCCAAGGACCTTGTCTAAGATTCAGGGGGAGTACACTCTGCACTGTATTCCCTTCAGACCTCACCCAGGCTTTGTTGCAGAGCCTTTGTTCACTTTAATAAAGAAGAAAGTTAAGTTATTATTAATAAGGCTAATTAAAAATAACTTCTGCTTTTTCTTTCTGTTTTTTTCATTTTTTATGTATTTGGCACAGAGTCTCACTATGCAGCTCTGACTCATAGTAATCCTCCTGTTTTAGCCTCCCTGGTTTGGGGATTTCAGGCATGTGCCACTATACCCAGACTCATTCTCCAGCTCAGCACCCCGCAGGAGTGGGCCCAACATGACATGTGGGACCTGAGATTGAACCCTAGTTCCTGTGCTTGCCAAAGCAGGCACTTAGTCCACTGAGCTGTCCACCAGCCCTAATTTCTGCTTTTTCTTAGATGCTGGCATTTCAGTAGCCACTTTCATACCATTAAGAAAGTGGTGCTGTGAAGGATAGGTCTGAGGCATGTTTTCCAGGCAAAGAATTGCTCCAGGTCAACAAGTTGCTGTCTACTGTCCAGTGGACAGGCAAGAGCCAGGTGGCTGCTAGCCCAGGATCAGCCATGTAAACAGAAGCCTCCGTGGCTGACCATTTCCGGAAAACAGATCTTCTCAATTGTCCCAGTTAGAATGGTCCTTTAGCTGGGACTCTCCAGCTAGGCAGATCACTTTGGGGAGATCTAAAACCTCATCTCAACTCTGATTTCTCTTTTTAGATATACAAAAGATATTTAATTTGCTGTAAGTCAGTTTTAGGCTCCCTTAGTACAAAAGTAGAGTAATGTCATATCCAATATTTATGTATTCTGCACACAGGCTAGACCTCTAACTAAAAGATGATAGGAATTCACAACCACTATGGAATAATTTATCAAGAACAAGAGCTAAGATTCATACTATGAAGTTTGCTCCTGTCCTTTCATAACCTGAAGGCAAAATAAAATTTCTTCCATAACCTGAAGGAATACTCATTCTTCAAAGTGACTTGACTAAGAGAAAATTAAAAAGTAAGTTTGTGGTACCTGAGGACTGCTCTAAATAAAATGTTAATTCTAAACGGTTCTAACTGTTTGGCAGAGGAAGGAAATATTTAGCTTTACGCATGAGTGCCTTTTTCATTGAACGGAAAGAAGCCCACATCTCCGATAGCCTACATTCACTTTACAGAATTCGTTGTGTCCAATTAGGGCGTGCAGGTGTGTGTGCATGAGTGTGTCTAGTGTCACTCAATTTCAAGGTGTTTGCTCTGTGAATGAACTCAGCACCACACTGTGAGTGCTCACCTTTCCCTGTTACACAGAATTTCCCATCTCTTGGTTCACTAATATTTGTGACAATTGACAATTGCTTTCCATTGTTGTTATTGTTTTTCTCAACAATTTTTACATTAGATTTTGTTTCCCTGAGGCTCTCATGTGAAAGCACACAGGACACTCTCTGTTCCTTGACCCACATCCTGCAAGTAGTCCTCACTGGTCAGCCACCAGCATGTCATCCCACAGGACTGAGAAGAAACTGGGCCCAGCCATGAACAAGCTTTCACAGCAGACCAACCATCTGTTACATGTAACCTACATCTGCCAGCCACTGATTGGAAGAATAATTCTTCCACAGGAAAAGAGAATTGCTCATTAAGTGGCAGCAGGGAAAAGACTTTCTTGAAGCTTTCCCAGTTGACACCTACAAGTATCCTATGGCCAAAGTTGTACTTGGAAAATAACATAAGTGCAACTTGACTTCACAATTCAGAGTTCAATATTCCTTGGAAATTTAAATCAGGCTGATGTGAATTAGTTGAGCATTTTTTTCATACTATCTCAGGCTTCAGAGACAGTAGGCTAAACAAATGACTCAAAGGATAAAAACTGAGCAATGATGGACATGATTTTCCATGAGACATTCCAGCACAGATTACATAATATGAAGTCAGCACATAATCTGTAGGTCACCATACAATAAAATATCTGGGCCATAAATTTGTTATAGTGGAAAAAATACCAAAGTGCAGAACAATGGGAGGTGACCAGTTACACCTACATCCCCTTCTTAAAATTCTGGGTATTTTTTTATTCTCTGATATTGGGTTTTATTTTTTAATTTTTAAAATTTTATTAATTTTAATAAGAAATAACAATGAGACAGTTTCAAAACAGTAGGACAGCAACAATAATTAATACAATGCATAATGTTGTCTTCATAGTAGTTGTTCAGAGCACAAGATGCAGCCATGACAACTTTTCAAAACACTATTCATACAAATATTTCTTGTCATTGAACTAAAAGAAGTAGTTGTTTGTATAGTTCAATATTCCATAATAGTAGTGGGTTATAGCCAGAACTGCCAATGTCAGAAGCTGTTGACTTGAGCCTTTTACAGCCTAGCATACTAATCTGGCTTTACTTTTTATGTCTCATGGTTAAACTTTTCTGTAAGTCCAAGTTAAAGCAAGACCTATATAACAAAACATTTACTTGTCTTATCTGGCAAGGTCAGTCAAATCCCCTCAGGATTTGCCCTGAAACCATGGATGGTTTAGACAATGGTCCTAAGAATCTCCAAAAGGTTTTGGAAACTAGTAGTTAATTGGTAGAATTCTCACACTGCCTAACTATCTATGCTAATATCTGTGAAGTAAGCAACTGCACTGAGGATAGCAATGTGTAATACTAACCATGATTGGAATGCCTGTCATTCTAGTATTTTAGATGAGTACTACTTATAATGTCATACCAATTATTGCCATACTCTCTCTCAAGTAAATGTCGTGTTTTTTAAAAAAATTAAAATTTTGTTTTGAAATTGGGTCTTGCTTTGCTGCTGACTTTCAACTTTCAACTTTCAACTTTCAGAATCTTCTCAGTAGTTGTACTAGGGTGAGCTACCTTTGTCTTCTGTATTTTTGGATGTTGGGCTACAGTAGAGTCCTGCTATCTTGGGACTATTGCACTTGGCCCTTATTTCCTAATGCCATTAGTAAGTTGATTCTCACTGCTCCAAGAATCTTTTAAGAAAGCTGCTCTACCACAGTCCAGCTAAGAACATCCAGCCTGGCTACTGTATGTAACGTCAGTCAGCCTCTTGCTACAGCCAAATCTGACTGAGACAGCAAGAGCACCAAGGCTGGCAGCCCTGGGCTCAGCACTTCAAGATCTGGTTGATGCAGAAGATGAGCAGTTATCCTTTGTTGCAGCCCAAAGTGGGATTCACTCTGCTTCTTGCATGTAAGGAGTGCATTTCCTTTGTGGCTTTGACTTACTTGAAATTGGGATGTCACACCAGCCTCATATGTATTCAGTATAATTTATTTGGTTTCCACCTGACAAGTATTTTTTTTTTTTTTTTTTTTTTTTTTTTTTTTTTTTTTTTTTTTTTTTTTTTTGTAAAACAGGGTCTCACTATGCAGTTCAGGCTGCCTTGAGCTCACTTCTGTAGCTCAGGCTGGTCTCAAACTCTCAATGATCTTCCTGCCTCAGCCTCCCAAGTTCTGGGATTATAGGCATGTGACACTATGCCCGGCTCCACCTGACAAGCATTATACTAAAGAATCAATCACCTTTTGAACTCCAGTGAGAGCTAAAGACTGAAAAATAAAAGGAGTTTGGGGGAGAGTCATGCTGTAAAGGTGAATTAGCCAAAATTACCAGCAAGAAGTCAGAAGTAAACAGCAATATGCAGGCCCTGCAGGAAGGAAAATGCAGCGCTTGCACAGGGAGACACTAGCCATGTAGGCCTGTATTCCCAGCACTGGGGAGGCTGGAAACAGGAAGATCACTATGAATCTGAGCTGCAGAGAGAGACCCTCTAACAAATATAAGAGAGAGAAAGAGAGAGAGAGACAGAGACAAAGACAGAGACAGAGAGACAGAGAGAGACAGACAGTCAGAGGCAGGCAGAGACAGACACAAAGACATACAGAGAGAGACAGAGAGACAGAGAAACAGAGAAAGAGAAGAGAGGAGAGGACAGTAGAGGAGAGGAGAGGAGAGGAGAGGAGAAGAGAGGGGAGAAGAGAGGAGGGAAGGAAGGGAAGGGGAAGGAGGAGAGGGAAGGGGAGGGGAGGGGAGAGGCGAGGCAAGGAGAGGCTAATAGCAACTTGATATTACTTTCTTCTTAAAAATGAATACATCAAATATGTCATTTTTTATACTCAAATCTCCCTCAGGTTGATCAATGCTGGTGAAATTTGAAAATAAAATAGACTGACTCTCACTTAGTCTAAAGAGTATGGAGGGCTTCGTGGTATATCTTCTTACGGGTTAGTCTAGTTGGGCCTGTGGGGCCTTTCTGTGAGCTCACTACTCTGGCAACCTGAAGTGGGATGATTACAAGTTGGAGCCCAGACTGGGCAATTTATTGAGAACTTATCTTTTAAAAAGAACTTATCTTTTAAAAAAAACATGCAGAAAAGGGAGCTGATGGTGTGGCTAAGTGTGATAGTCCTGGGTTCAATCACTAGTATCTCAAGAAAAAAGGCATATTAGTTCTGAACTGGACTTTAGCTAATTCTGGCTACAGCACCTATAAGTAGGTTTGTACAGATACTTGGGAGGCTGATGACAAAGAACCAGGAAAGAGATGTATTGTGGTACTTCACAGAATGCTGGCTCTTATTTCTGAGAACATAGAAGAAACCAAGACCAAAAAGAGTAAGGGTATCTGTTAGTGCTTTGAGCAAGAGGTCATGGCCCTGGGGAATAAAGAGTGCTCTTCTAAATGTGGACAAAGAAGATCGAGGGAGGCTTAGGGAGCTCAGGCTTTCCCCAGGTGAAGTGAGATCATGTTCCAAGGTCTGGGGGAAGAGATGAGAGGGGCCTGTTTGAATATGCCTGCCACCTGTAGGGAATCTCTGTCACTCTTTGTAAGACCAAAGTTCTAAGGGACAAAATTGGAGACAACAAGCCTGCCGGCTTGGGTACTAATGACAAAGTGGATTTATTTGTACACACAGACTGCTGAATTAAGAGACATTCAGGAGATGTGAAGCTGCGGACCATAGTCTTGAGGATGAGACCATTTTTTATGCATTTAGTAAAGGGTTTACAAGGTCTCACTATCCAGATGAGGCTCATAGTGCTCCTCGTGTTTTCAGCCTCCCAAGCTCTGGGATTATAGGTGCATGCCGCTATGCCCAGTCTCAGTCTTCATCTCAGTACACCCTGGGGGCAAAGGCCAGCATTGCAGGCTGGTCATTCCCCCCCACATCTGCTTAAGAGGTGCTTTAATCCCCTGAGCTACCTAGCTGGCCCTGAAGATCAGATCTTAACAAGGTATCTACGACTACTCAGTGAGCCCCTGCTTAAAATTCCTTGCCTCCACTCTGATCTCAGCAAAGTCAAGGTTGAAGAAAGATCAAATAATAACTTTTCAACCTATTTTCTATTCTTAAGAATCCCTAGCTAAAGCTTTTATCTAACAATTAACATTTGTATTTTAATAGAACATGAGAATGACAGAGAAGTCCTCAAAGAACTAGATCTATAAGTAACGGGAAAAGATAGTATCCCAGCACTTCTGCTGAAAGAATGATATGCAAGAAATCCCCTACTATGGGAGCCAGGCAGAAGGAAGGCTGGGCAGGACTCATGGGCTTATTGTGGAATAAATAAAGCGAGTTCGAGTAGGTTCCCACCCTAGAGGTGCTAAAAACCATGAAGCTGAGATGGGCTTCAGCGCATCTTCACAAACTATGAGCTGATGCAGCAGAACTGTTAACCCGCTGAGTGAACATAGCAGGTCTGAGCTAGTGCTTTCTAGGCAAGGTTTTGAGTCTCTTCTTCACTGGCTCTCACCTCAACTACTTCCTTTAGGGAGCAGATTCCAGGACTGTGGGGAGAGAACTGCACAGGGAAGGGAGACTGAAATCAATTGAGCTGGTAGGGGCAAAGCTTCTTTTCCCAGTTTCATGGGCGTCTGTGGTAAATGCGGGGCAACAAAGAACGTCCTTCTGCTCTCTCTCCTCTAATGCCCCCTTCTGGGCCTAGGAGTTGGGCCAGTGGTGCTGTAGACATTAGCTAACCATTAGTTTGTTGAGAGAGCCCGGTCCCAAAGGCCTGTTAAACTCTTCTGCTGCCAGGCTTTCCAAAGATATTATTTTTAAAATATAGAACAGCCTCATTGAGGTGATATTCATGTGCTGTACAATTTACCCATTCAATGTTTTTAGTATATTCACTGCAGTCAAGTTTAGAAAATGTTCATTGCCCCAGGAAGGAACCTGATATCCATTAGCAATAATTCCCCATTTCTTCTGGCCTCCTTCAGCCCCTGGAAATCATAATCTACATTCTGTCTTTATGGCTTTGTTTATCCTGGACATGTGGTGAAATGCAGTCACATGATACATGGCCTTTCATGGCTTACTTCTTTATCTAGTCTAATGCTTCAAACACTTAATCATGTTGGAGCATACATCAGTCCTTCATTCATATTTACAGTTGAATAATTCCAGCATATGAATATGCTACTTTTTTACTTATTCATAAATGGCTAGATGTTTGAGTTTCTTCCACTCTAGGATATTGTGGATAATTCTGTTGTGGGTATTTGTGCATAAGGTTTTATGTGGACATAAACTTTCATTTCTCTTGGCTATTTTACTAAAAGTGACACTGCTAGATGTTATATAACTCTAATTATTTGAGTTGCCAGAATGTTTTCAAAGCAGTTTCATATCTAAGCAACATCAATAGGGAGGTGGATCATGCCCACACACTGTACTCTGTAGAACGATTGTGAGGACAATATGCAATACGTCAACTTTAAAAAAAAAAAAAAAAAGAATGGGGAAAAGGAAAAAAAAACAAAGTAATGTTGATTTAAAAGTGTTAATGTTTAATTGTTTGATCAATCTTATATACCTATATGTATTAATCTAAACTGATCTGATGATGAAAATATGTAATATAATCATTGTTAAATTTAAACAATAAAAATATTAAATTAAAAAAATAAAATAAATTTCCAATTTAAAAAAAACCAAAAAAACAAAAAAACAAAGCAGCTTCATAGGTTTACATTTCTACAGCAGGGAATGAGAATCACAGTTTCTTCGCATTATTACCAGCACTTGTCAGTGTATGCCTTTTGTGGTTATAAACATTCTTCTGGGAGTGAAGCCTTACTTGGAACAGAGTTTATCTATTACTAAAGGAATTGAATCATGTGGTAAGTATGTGTAAATAGAAACTGATCCTTGAATTTCAGAAAGCCTGTTGTACAAAGACGCTACTCTTTGCTGTTAACTACTAAAAATACTCTGTTTTATCTTCATTTCTTTATGACTGAATCTCAGTGTGTCAAGGAAATGAGAGAATTTCAACATAGCTACTAATTTACACCAGTAATATATTTAATGTCTTATGATAATGTAAGGTCACTGTTACTCCCTTAAGGTTATTTGTTCAGGGTTGGCACTCCTTTTAACTTTTGAAATTACTAGCCCTCTCCCGCTCTCTTAGGAAAATGTGCATATACGAGACAGGGTCTCACTGTGTAGTGGCGGCTGGCCTTGAACTCATGATGATCCTCCTGGCTCAACCTAAGTGATGGGATTACAAGTGTGTGCCACTATGCCTAGCCTTCCTTTTGATATTGAAGTAAAATCTTCCATACTTATTTTAAATTCACATTTCTTAGCTTGAGATCACAATTTTTGCAAGTATAATTAATTGTGTACAGAACAACTATTGAGGGTAGACTGAGTTACAACATTGCACATGTTTTTATGAATTAAGTATTTGCTTCCTATCAGACTTATTAGAGAGATGTTTTCAAATAGCTCTTTATAAAACTGAGGCTACTGAAGAAGTGGGGCGTTGTGGTAGAAGATGTTGGAACTCTGCCATCTGACTGGAAGGAGGCACAGAGATGGGTGGGGGGCATTTTGGCTGGTTGCTAAATGAGGCATTCCTTAATCTTTCCCTATCTTGAAAGTCTTACTCCAGATAGCCTGGCTTTGGCAAAGTATGACTTGTCCACATAGCTTTGAAAGGAAGCCCTTTTTTCCCTTTCTGTGGGGAGATGTCTCTGTTGCCCTCACACTTACCTCATCAAAGGGTGTTTTCATTCTGCCTATTTAGTGTCTAAAAGGCTTCATTTGGAGCTCATTTTATTAGATCTATTTATAAAGTTTCTTTCCTAGGGAAGTAAGAGGTTACATTCTATAGCATGCAAACCCTTAATGTCTCTTAGGCATCTAGACAAATTTGTAGTTCTGGTCTCCGAGGCTCCAAATTCAGACAAAACTGTGCCCCAACCTGCTCCCCAGTGCTCTTGGGAAATCAGTCTGCACCTGGACTCCAGCTTCTTGGGGCCCATTTTCCTCTGGCTTTCATGAGATCAGGGAGAGAGTCCAACTGTGGCTTTTATAATCCATGCCTTTGGTAACCTTTAATTCTCTGTCACCTTTTAAAGAGCTCTTTAAAAAAAGACAACATTCTAACAGGTCATTGGACCACCTCAGTAAGTTCCTGGCAGCTCTAGCTCCTTCTCAGAAAAGAGAAATATTGGGAAACCAAACTCCTTGAAGTACTCATGCTATTCCACTTATAAAAATGGAAAGATGAGGACTTGCCAATTTCATAGGATCCAGGATCAAAGTGGTCAATTTTGATTAAAAACAAACAAAACCCTTTCTTAGATCTTTTGTGCTTGCCTAGGTATCTGAAAGGATCTGAGTCACCTTGAGAAATCCTCTGAATGTGGTCCTTTTTTTTTTTTTTTAATTTCTCCCTTAGGATCTTTCATGTAGGGCTTCTTTACCTTATGTATAGCTCCATACCTCAGCACAGCATGGCCCTTTGCTGAGTTCTTTAAAATCCTGCATCATGTATGTACCTGTACAGATGTAATTATGAATGTATCTGTGCATCTCTGTCTACCTCTATTAGTCAAACTCTTGTGTTATCACTTGAAAGGAAACTAAGCTCTCATAAAAATATTTCAGTACTTGAAAGGAAAAGAACTAGATCAGTTTATCTTCCACAGACTCACCAAGCATCACACATATTTTCTTCATTTCCTGGCAAACCATAAATTTCTCCTACACTGAAATCCTTTGTTCTGAGTAAGTCTAAATTTTCTCCATCAGTAAAATTTCCCAGTTTTATTCTGCGTTTTCCAAGCTGTGATCAAATTGAGTAACATTTATTATCTTCAATCAGTAAAATAGATTTCCCCCACATCAGAAATAATATAATGCCTTTCTTTTTAAAATTTTTCCCCAAATTTCTCTTTGCCAGGTTTATTTCTTAGAGAATAAAATGTTCCCTAAAATAAAAATATGAGTTAGCATCCCCAGAGCTTATAAATTTATAGGACTTTTATGTGTCTATGTAGGTCAGAAAAAAAAGTTAATAGATAACATTTTCAGCCCGCCACCATTCCCAAGTCTGCACTGAATAAATATCCTTTTATGATGTTATAAATGAAAAAAAGCGATTGTCATTCTAAGAGGTAATTTTTGACCTCTAGGCAGTTGTTTCTATGCATCATATTAGCAAACATTTATTAAATAACACTTACATTTTTTAAAGAAAGTAGATGGAAACTGAGCCTTTATATGTTGATAACATCTTCATTTATATAGTTAGTTTTCTCCTTCCTAGTCAAAGAAATCTAAGACCTTATTTCTTTGCACCATGTAATATGCTCAGATTTTTGAATAAAAATAATAACTATGTATTTGTTGTCTTATCTGTCAACTGACACTTACACTGATATGAAATCTCTGCTATTTGTCAGAAGTTTTAGAACTCAACAATATCAGAACTCAAGGTACTGGCAAGACCTGGAGTTTGCTAGTTAGTGACCCTTTTCTCCTGTATTCTAGTGAAATAGCAATTCTATATGTGAAAACAGAGGGCTCTCAGACAGCACCAACACCACCTTAATATGAATTCTGCTTTGATTCTTCTCTTATTATGAGTGTTGTGGTTTATTTACAGGTGTCCCCGGAAACCTCATGTTGTCATGGGGCTGCTTCTGAAATTCCTAACTGATTATTGTGGAAATGGGTGCTGCCTCTCCCCTGGGGCAGGTGATTTGCATTTCAATGTAAGGGAGGAAGAAAAGTTAGCTGCTTGACCAGCTGCTAGCTCTACCACAGCTCTTACTCTCTACCCTCCGCCATAGAAGGTTGCCCTCTGCCATGTGCCAGTCTGCTTTGGAGCCAGCTGAATATGGACTGAAAGCTCCAGTAACTGTGAGCTAAATAAACCTTTCCTTTCCTCATTTTGAGTGTCGGGTGTTTGTCTCAGCAACGAGAGAAGAGTAACTAAGACAATGAGCATTTAAATAATTTTATATTTTTGTAAAACAGAAATGACAGAATTTCTTTTCCATAAGACTTAAGAGTAGGATCACTACAAGTTCTAGTATATTTTCCAGCCTTTGATTTTTCTGGCTTAAACTTGAGAAATGCTTAATAAGCTGTATTTGTAAAGTAGAATTTTATTTTATTATTTATTTATTTATTTATTTTTAGGGAACAGTCTAAAGGGTGTTCATGGTCTCATTACTAGATCAGACTAGTAGTGCTCCACCTGTTTACAGCCTTCCAAGAGCTAGGATTACAGGCATCTACCACCACACCTAGTCTCAATTGCCATCTCAGGGCACCCTGGGGGGTGGGGCTGGCATGGCAGGCCTAGGAATGAACCCCCAGCCCCTGAGCCTGCTTGCAGCCACTTTAATCCACTAAAAGCTATTTGGCCAGCCCTTGTAAAGTAGAATTACCAATGTGTACACTTGGATAGCATTGATGATTATCCAGCTCGGCATCCTGGACTATACTAACATGTATATAAAGTGAACAGAATCCTAACGTTATAGTAGATGAAAACATTTAAAGGGAAAAGTGGTCCTTGAGACTCCTTACTATGTGCCAAGATGTAAGAATTATCAAATAATTATTTCACGAAAAAAACATTAAACTTAGTCTATAGAAGAGTGTTTCACCAGGGGAGACTCTGTTATCCAAGTTAACTGAAATTAACTCTTCCTTGCTACTACCATCTTTGAAATATGTCAGATATTTCCTCATAATTCCATTAGATCCAAATCTGTTGTTTTCTTTGAAGCCAATTACTTGATCTGCAGCTAGTACTTAATAGAAAATCAAGAATCAATCTAACTCAATAAGCTAACTGACTCTCCAGACTAAATTCTTCTACATCTTACTATTTACACCAAGAATGAGAATAAATGATTTAATCCTTCTATAAATAATCTGTATGTTGTCTTAAGAGTTACATTGAAAGCATAGAAGCAGTTGATGGCTATTAATGCCAGCTCTGCTTCCGTGATCTACTATGGCACCTCTGGTAACTCTCAGTCTCAATTTAACAAGGTTGTGAAGATGAAAAGGGAAAAAAAATATAAGTTTTGATCATCAGAAAACTTGTCAAGAGTGGTGGTAGGCTGTAGGCTACTGAAGATGCACTGTTAAAAAGTTAAAGTTGGAGTACAATGACTGCATGAAGAAATGCATGTCATGAAGGAGTTGAAACCTGATATAACGAAATCCACTCTTGGCAACGATATAAACCTTGAAAAAATCTGCAAAAAGCCAGATTCTACTATGACTGAGGGA
Source organism: Myocastor coypus (assembly GCA_004027025.1). Lineage (NCBI taxonomy): Eukaryota > Metazoa > Chordata > Mammalia > Rodentia > Myocastoridae > Myocastor > Myocastor coypus. Next base: position 52,950 of record PVJA010000308.1, on the reverse strand, counting down.
GAAACTACCAGACAATAGATACCCTAAAATCTGCTGTCTAAGCCTTTAAAGATAGAAAACAAAATGCTACTGATACTAAAAACATTACAGAAGAAACTCATTTTACAGACGTTTTGTATTCAGTTGATGAAAAAAGTAAATTGCAGCATGAATGAACTAAGACCCGTGAGCAGAAATTGAAAGAAGTCAAAATCCAGGCAAAGAAACCAATAAGCAATTCAAAAGACAAAATGCTCAAGATGGAACATGGACCTAAATCAGTGAACAATCAAAATTCCCTGTCAAAGAGGATTCTGTAGCTCCCCGTGCATCCCAGAAGACACCTGTTGACCCGTACATGAAAGTATAAGTCAAATAGATAAAAAGAAAGGGCTGGACAGCTTGCTTGGCGTTGACAGTGAAGGCCAAGAAGAATTACACGAAGAAGAAAGGGAGTATTTTGGTGTTACCAAAGAAGAAAGGTTGTACCAACAATCTTCTGTGTCGGAAGAGAGTGACAATAGTGATGGCTTCTTCACTGGGAAGTCAGACAGACACTAAAGAAGAAAAGTGGTTGTCGTACTCCAGCTAAGGAACAGAAATTTCACCAACAAGTGTTACCCAGAGGAGATGTACATGAAACCATCGGGCTGGGGATGTAAGAAACGACAAAAACAAGCTAAGTAAAAATATAGGAAGTTTAAACTAGTGTTTTTGTTTGTTTGTTTGTTTGTTTTGTTTTGTTTTTAATTCTTTGTCTGGATTTAAAAGTTCTGGAAAAGAGAGCATAGAGAACAAGATCCAAAAACTAGTATCTCAGCAAACAAGCCTCCAATTAAGAACTGCTTTACAAAGAATGCATAGAGAAGATTTGAAAGTGGAAAGCAGTCATTAAAACCATCTCTTCATCCTTCTTGGGAAGCAAGCAGAAAGTGAAAAGAACAGCAATCTATAATTGCCATGTTCCAGGGGAAAAGATTATATTTGATGATTGATCAATCCCTTTCATTATGAACTTTCTACCTAAAATTGACTTATTTTTTGTTCTCACAGATTTTTATTTCAAGTAGTATTTTTTGTTCCTTTTGGAGGGCTTATAGAATGCTTTCCTTTTGCTTTTTAGGTGTGTGTGTGTGTGTTTACATAATAGGTTGGGCTTTATTTCTTTTGCCAGTTCTGTATCATTTTTAATGTCTGTTCCATTGCATTTTTACTTTTATAAAGGAAAGAACAAAATGAAAAAAGTAAATACAGAAAAGATGTGAAAGACATTGTAAATCTGGGTACAGACAGGTTGTTTCACACAACAATTTTCCCCATTTAGCGAGTGCCGAAGCTCTAAGCTGTTAAGAGAAGTTTCGGGAATGTGGATTCCTAGCTATCAACCTTTAGGGAGTATCCCTTGAACTCAGGAAGGAGCCCTCCATTTGCCTTTTTGAGCCTGAACAATAGAAACAAAGTTGATTAGTATGGGGCAGAGTTTGAGTCTGAAGGAGAGCTCTATTGACGGGCTCCAAGGGAATTGTTCAAAGATGATTTTGGTGTTGTCTTCCAGAAATGTGCAGAAAATGTGTCAGAGGAAGTGTTTGCATTTAGTGAGCAATCTGGGAATCCAATATGAAAGGAATGAAAAGTTTCCAGAAAGAAAGGGGACCTCCATTTGCAGTGGGGAAGGGAAGGGGTGTGATGCTATCTAACTGCTCCTAAGAGGGCAGTGTACAGCTAGAACTAGGCAGAACTGAAGCCTGTGACAAAAGGAATGCTATAGCTCACATTGGGTCCTGTGTTCTGTGTGTGTGTGTGTGTGTGTTTATTTGATCTTTTAATTTCAGTAGCTTTGTTTTACGAAGATAAGGGTTCCCATATTAGGTACATGTATGTTTATCAATGCTATATCAGTTCTGCCAATAATCCACTACGATTATGGAGTACTGGACTATGTATACAATTACTTTCTCTTAGTTCAATGAGAAGGAATTTTTATATCAATAATGATTAGAAAAATTATCATGTCTACATCCTATGCTCTAAATAACTACTACAAGGACAAAATATGCATGGAAATGTACTACTAACATGTTTTGAAACTGTCACACTATTTCTAATTAAAAGTAATAAAAACAAAAAATAAATAATAGAGGCTAAAAGGGAAGGATTACAAAATATACTCTAAGCAAACTAGAATCATAGAAAACTGATGCATCTACATATACGAAGGAAAGTGGATTTGAGGTTAAGACATATAATTAGAGACAAAGTATACAATGATAAAAGAATAAATGAAGAAAGTATATTAATCTTAAATGTATTCAGTAAAGTTGACAATCACATAATTTGAAAAAAAAAGTAATTTAAAAAAGGGACAAGAAAGTCACAATATACTAGTTAAGGGAACAATTCAATGAGTTTGTGTTTATATAAGCCTTTTTTAAATTGAGTACATTCTTCAATTAAAAATAAATAAAGAAATAAATAATGTAGAAAGCTCAGCTCTTTTCCAGGCACAAGAAAAAAAAAAGATTAAGATTAAGGGAAATGAAGAAAATGTTTACCTAGTACTCCTTGATCCATTCATAATAATCTTTATAAAATAAATGGAAAATTAATTTATTTTAATTTTATTAATGTCTCTTAGTAATTAAATATGTAATCATTTAATTGTACGACGATAAAAGGCAAACTTTGTGCTAATTTCTTCTTTGTTCATATTTAAATCTGTAGAATCTTACCATAACTTTATTTGGGCAAAAGTGTTCTGTATGAAGAATTGTGGTAGGTGACACATTGTATCAACTTGAAATGTGGGAAGCATGGCTGGATCCCTTTGTCTATTCCATGCCTTGGGGCATGGGGGGGCCTGCCCCAGGGTGTGGAAGATGTGCCCCAGAATGTCTCAGCACAAAAAGGATAGATAACAGAGTTGAGGAAGGCTTCTGCTCTGCCATGTCCCCTCCCCCTGCTTCCCTGGTCTTCGTTGCACTACTTTGTAGCTGTGCTTCCAAGAAGCTTCATCTGCACAGCTGCACCACTTTGGAGTTCCTGGGATCTTGGCGGTAGAGCGTGGATCTTCACAGTCAGCGTAAAACGAGGGAGAGTTCTGATGGATGCCCCAGCGGCTGCTCCTCCTCTGCTCTTCCTTGTTTTCTGCTGACATGAGTCACTACCCTTTGCCTTGGAGCCAGCAGAGTATGGTCTGAAACCTCCACTGAGAGCTAAGTAAACTTCTTTTTTTCATTTTGGGCATTGGCATTTTGTCCCAGCAATAAATACAAAGTAATGGAGACAAGAATGAATAAATATCATTAAATCATGACTTTCTTGAAAGGAGTTCTAATGTAATTTTATATTTTTTGACAATGCCCATCTTTCAATAATTGTATAGTCACACATCAAAAGAACTCTTGATGTATTTGTCTCTAAATGCAACTTATTTTTAAACAGAAGCAAAAGCACACAACTGTATGTTTTGTTAATTTTGCTCAAAAAAATTGAAATCTTACTTGATTCCAGACTTAATGTAGAAAATGAAGTATGAAATTGGACACTTAAACCTGCAGCAGTACTATTTTGGGACCCACGTTAAACCACAAGAGGAAATTTCCAAGTACTTTTTCCAGGTGATACTAATTGGCTTTCATTTTCCATGGTTGGTGGAGGAAGCAATTTAGTATATGAAGAAGTACAGTAACCTGAATATCTCATAAACCTGTATGTTTCATTTGAGACCACAGGCAGAATTTCTGGCCTCTTTGAACATTTCAAATCATTGGAAAGATTTTCTTCTTGTTTTTTTCTCCACTTCCTTGAGAGATCATCTGTAACCTGGAGTACCCCAGGCACAACACTTTCATTCATATTTTAAGAATTCATCAACACATAAGAAAATATTTTAATATACATGCTGTTTCTCATTTTTTTTAAAAAAAACATATATTTGTTGACTATAAGTTAGTGGCCAGATATCTCTCCACCAAGTTCTCGGTATGAAATGTTATTGAAAAAGTGAGGACCAGGCAGTGAGCTGTGCTAACTCAGGGAAATCTTCTGGGAGATACCAGTAGTCTCGGAGAACAAGAAGGGGGAAGAGCGATTCAAAAGATGGTACAGAATGTGCAGAGGTAAGGGCAGTTGCTAAGTCCCATATTAATCCAGAGAATAATAGGTTTCTCGGTGTGGCCAAATTTCTGGTTGGGAGATGTTGTATATTCTGGGATATGACAAGAGAAGAGAAAGGATGAGAACCATAAGAATTCTAAAGGAATGTTAACCCCATTTAGTATTAGGAATACTGAGAAAATTGCGACAATAAGAGATGGTTTGGAGAACAGTTAGGCTGATGGAAAACCACCCAAAACGGATAAGACAACATGATAAGGACTCTCACTAAGAGGATAGTTGAATTGGGGGAAACTTGGAGTAACAAACAAGGCTTGTTTAACATTGGCTGTGTAGCCCTTCTTGGATGACTCAAACTTCCTAGCATTGTAATTGGGTAAAACAAATAGGGAGTCAGGCTGAGTAGAAAGGTGAAAAGAGACAAGAAAGTATAGGATGGGGCTTTAAAAGTGAACGTGTTTTGAACACATATATTTTGCAGGAGCTTTTGATATCTAATAGAAAACTGAAGTAAATTTTAGAAAAAGGGTCTGAGTAGATTTTTATAATTGTGAGTTATTAGTAAATAAACAGATTGAAAGTCATAAAATCAAAACTAATACTCAGGAAGGCAAAGTGAAAAAAAATGGTCAAGAACAGAATTTGAGGGAGTGATGTAACTTAAGAGCAAAAATCAGAAACAAAGACAGAAACAGGGTAACATAAAACAACATATGTTACAGATTTTCAAAACAAGAATAGCTGATTAACAAAGGTTGATATATATAATCTATTTTTATCATCAAATCTATTGCTCTTCTACCTTTATAATAGGTATAAGATTTATAGCTGTGTAACAAAATATAAGACAAATCAAAACATTATACACAATAGATATTCTTTCCATAGAGTAGTTTTACTTAAGGCAAGAAAATTTAAAAGGGCAAAAATAGAGAAAAGAAGAGAGAGATTATACAGGTAGGGCTGAAGGACAAAGAAAGCTTACCTAAACTTTAGGAAACTGGCAAAGAAGACAGGAAGGAAAGAAAGGAAAACAGAAAAAAATATAAGCAATGTTTATAGTCATGGAAAAGACAAAGAATATAAAACCTCAAACCATCACCAATAACAACAAAAATAAAATAAAAAATGGTGAAAAAGTATTTTCTCTAATTTAAATCTATGATGATTGTCTGAGGTCTACAGTTCTGCAGTAATGCCCAATTCAGGTGTGACATTACTCTTACCAGTAGGCTAAGGAGGCAGTCAGAGCCCAGATCTTTGCTGGATAATACCAGCAAGCCTTGAGTAAGTTTAGAAGGGGGTGGAGGATAATCCCAGTAACTCTGCAGGGTCCACTACCAGTTCTAGTACCATTACATCCAGAAGTTCAGGTGGATCCTGGCCTCTGGGAATGGTCTTCGGGCCTACGTCTACTAGCTTCTAACTCTATGGTTACCCCTTGCCAAACTGACTATGGCTTCCTAACTCTGCACATCTTGGTGGTTGACCTTCACCCACTCGCTATGGAGTTTTAGGACTGTGAGCCCTGCAGTGGGCTGGACTGAAGTCCCCAAGCAGCTATTGTAGCACACAGCTTCCACTAATTGTTCTACTGTTGGGTTTTTCTTTGGAGTCCTCTGAAGGTGCCACTTTCACTTTGTCTCTGCATATTTGATCTTTCTTTCCTGTCTAAAAGCCAAGAGCTGGGAACAGTGCAGGTTGCTTTTTCCTTTTTCTGCACTGAAGCCTAGCTCTGCACTTTCTCTGAGGGCTCCATTTTTATTCTCCTAGTCCTTCCTATGTCTGGAGATCTACTTTCCTCCTTCATTTCTTTTCTTTTTTGTTTAATTGTTTATTCATTTTAATGAGGCAAAGATGAAATAGCAATGACACAGCTTCAAAACAGGTTGGTAGGACAGTTATAATAATTAGTACATTGTACTTGTTGTCTTCATAGAAGTTATTCAGAGGACAACATATAGACATGATACCTTGTCTGAACATTATTAGTACAAACTGTTCTTCTTACTGAACCTAGAGAGAAAAATTTCTATTAGGCTTTCACAGAGAGCAAATTGATTAAGCAATGGCTGTGACACATCCAGACGGCTGACACTGACATAAGATCCACAAGTTCTTGTACATAGTTCCAGGGTAAGCCCTGAAGAGATTTGACTGACCTTGTCAGCAAAAGTTATATTTGTAGTTATATAGGTCTTGCTTTAACTTGGTCTTTACCAAAAGTGTAATCATGAGGTATAAAAGATAAAGCTATATTAATATGCTGAGCTATAAAAGGTTCAAGTAAACAACTTTGGGTAATTGCCAATTACACTGGTAACTCACTACTATTATGGACTATTGGACTATATTGGGTTACTTTGCTGAATTTGACTACCTACAATCTTTGGACTGGTATCAAATATGAAAAGGTCCTTTAAAGATTTCTCCAAATACAGTTTCTTTAACTGCAATGGGACAGCCATCTTTAACAACACAAAACAAAAAAGGAGGACATAAATAAAGGACCACTTAGTTGTGAAAAAAAAAAAATATATATATATATATGTATATACAATATAATTAGGATAGATATACAACTACTCTCTCTTAGTTCATTGAGAAGAAAGGTTTGTACTGATATTGTTTAGACAAGATATCATATCTACATTTTCTCCTCTGAATAAGTACTACAAAGGCAACAGTGTGTAATGTCTTAATCATTGTAACTCCTATTAAACTGTTTTGAAACTGTTTCATTTCTATTTTATCTTTTTTCATTTAAATGAATAAAATAATTATTTAAAAATAAAGTAAAAAACAGAAATCTAAGATTTCTTAAATTTACTCACTTTTTCCATGGTTTCCAGTTGTTATGATTGTATCCCTCTCATTGATCAGCTAAAACACAGAAAAATGGTTACTTCCCAGGAGGACCAAGGTAAATTTAAATGTATAATTCTTTATGTATTCAAAAATGACCTGGACTCCATAATAGTCTCTCACAAAGACAAGTTCTACAGTATTACGCTTAAGTAAACATGCAGGTCTAATTCCACATGGAAAAAAAAAAAAGATTTCTAACCTCGTTATAAGGTATGGTCTAAAAATATTATGAGTGTATAAATTTTTAAACACTGTATCTCAGCAAAAGATGAATTGTCTTTAAGTTCTCTGAGAATATTACCTATGATGTGAACACGTTTATTGTACCATTTCTTCAATTTCTGAAACAGTTCTGAAATTTCTCTTCTATGAGTACCTTTAGTTGTGTTATCATGGCTGCCTGGACATGCTAAATTCATTAGAACCCCTTTCCAGTCATTTTGATTTTGAAAAACCAGAAATCTCTTAGTGTCCAATCATGTGAATAAGGTGGATAAGAAACACACAATCATGTGTTTGACAGAAATTGCTGTACTGGAAGTAATGTGTGATATGGGAAATTGCAATAGTGGAGACTGAAACCATTTTCCCACTCTTCTGTGTTTTCAATACACATCATTTTTTAAATATACTAACAAAGCCTTCTCTGAGAGTTCATCATAGTGTTCCCAAGGTAAAAACTCAGTTCACATAATTCCACCAAGATCAAAAACCACAATCCTCATCACCTTAATGTTGGATCCTGATTGGCACATTTTTCTTGATGTGAAGTGTTTTATTTCCATTAAGAACTCTGAACCTTGGTCTCAGAATCATAAACAAAGGCCTAAGTTTCAGCTCCTATAACAACATTTCTTTATATGTAGAAATGTAAATCAGCAAATCATGTAACTCTAATGCAATACATTTGTTTGTGATCCATAATTCATGCCACACTTTAAAACATGCCTTCCTTAAATAATAGCTCAAATCCAACGGCACAGAAAGAGTTGAACTTTCCCACACATTATGACTTAGGTTTGAAGTACTACATATCAATCGAAGAACTCCGTGTATTCATTGTATGTCACACCAGAGCCATATTCCCTGTACATTTTTTGGTCACATTTTATACATTCATCAGCTAATTATTAGGATTTGAGTTGTAACACACATTGAAAGAAAAGCTGTATTTTAGCAAAGAGAGAAAATGGACAGATTAAATATCAGTATTGAAAGAATCTTTCTTTATTAGATCATTTGCCATTTTGCAATCAAAAACCCAATAGCAAATCAAATCAATAGGACTAACCATAAGCAGTTATTGGGACCAAGCTATCCTTTGCATCTGCTCTTCAGTGAGTGGGTTAAGAACAGTGATCACTAAAGTATGTGGGCAAATGAACCTCACGGCTGTTGATCATGTCTCCTTAGATCTCAAGGTTGGCTTTAACTTGATGGGTACTTGATGGTATTATGACAAAATTGTCATGATTTTTTAATCTAAATAGATTTATCTGGCAAAGAATCATTACCAATATTATCCTGTCTTCAGTAACTTTATCTTCTGTATTTCTTCCTCCCCTTCAAAAAATGTTCTGCTGATGCCATTTACTATAAATAGAAAGGAAAATCCACCATGGACTAACACATAGGAGGAACTCAGCTACTAGGAGAGGGGTTTGCTATATGGCAGTTTCAAAGCCAATAGTATCATATGACTTAGCAAAATAGATTTTATCTTATTAACAAAATCATGACTTTTATTATATAGTTGAATGTAAGAGTCTTATATTTTCACAAATGTTTTTTTTTTTTTTTTGTATGAATGATGTCAACAACAAAACTTCTTCCAAAAAGTCCAAGTATAAGAGTAGTGGCCACAGGAAAGCCATCAGAATGGGCATGGTAGGTGCATTGTGTTTGCCATTTCTACTGTAGAAGCTCCAATTATGGAACAGAGAACTGTGGTGTAGCCAAAGGTTGCTATATACATCAAATTCAGGATAACATCTTACTTTTTCCTGACACTTTTGAACATTTACCTAACAGTGATTTGAGGAAAAGACACTTAGTCACCCCAAGGTAAAAGTAGACATTCAGAGAACGTCCTCTTCTGACTCAAACCCTGCCCTGGTGCACATGTTCTTCAGGTTAACAGGCGTAGAACATCAGAGACACAGCTAGGGGATGTAGAGCCTCCTAAGTGAATTCTTGGAAAGGACATTAAAAAAAGTTTATCAAGCATCATCTATATGCTTGATAAATAAATGGTGATATGTCTATGCTATGTTCCAGTTTCTTCAGAGGCATGCAATCAACGAGGGCGCATAAATATATTATTGTCTTAATGCTCCAATTGGCAGGCTCTGTAGATAATAGGGGCCTCTCAGAGAGTGCCTAAGAGTAGAACACAATGTCCTGGACAAAAATGTAAATGCATACTTATCAGATCACTTTTACTGTCATTACAGACTTACTGCTGGTTTTTTTTTTTTTTCCTATTTGTTTTCCCCCCTTGGAGGTTTTTGAAATATATTTCCCAGGCAAGCACTGTGCCACTGAGTTTTACCCTCTGTTCAAATGAAAGAAAAACTGGGATGAGGGAAACAGTTGCTAGGCCAGTGGTACAGCCTTATGATACAGACTCAAGGGAAAGGCCTAGCTTAGCCCCACTGCCCATGAGACAAACCCTGCAGGTAAAGGCAATATTAAGATTTTGGTGGTCAGACCCTTGGTGAAGACCTCCAGCAAAAATTCTCTGGCAAAGTATTCCTAGAAATATTAAAAGTCTTGCAAAAGCTTGATAGACCAAATGCTATAATTAAATCTAGAAAGAATGTGGTAAATTTCAAAGTGAATTGTGGGCAGAGTTTTTAGCATCTAAGATTGACTAGAATCCCTAAGAGTAACCCTAGAAAGATTATCAACAGCCTGGGCAAAAGAGACTGAGAGTAATTGAGATGTGAAACATACCCAGGAAGTAGATTAGAGCCAACTTTGTACAAGCAGGAAGTAGGCTAATATAGCTGATCAGTTACAGAATGAAATACTCTTACTAACAGTTTTAGAACTGACCAAGAAAGGGAGAGGAGAAAGGACACAGTGGAGGGCAGAACTAAGATTCAGAGAGGAAACACTTTGGTGAATCATTTCCAGAATTGCAGACTTGTCCTCAACAAGATGTATTCCCAAGCCTTAAGGAGAAGGGATCTAGCCTCACATGCCCAGTGGGATTCAGATTTGCTAAAGTGGGAGAGGGGTAAGGAGTGGCGGAGATAGATCAGTGACTAATGGACCTGCTTAGGCAAGCAGGGACCAAGGTTCAATCCCCAGCACTACATGATGTACCAACCCTGTCCCTAGGGCAGGCTGAGCCAGCCAGAGTCTGGTGCACACCTGTAATCCCAGTGCTGTGGAAGCTGAAATCAGGAGGATCACCAAGAGTCCGAGCTGTGTAGTGAGGCCCTGCAACAATCAATACATTAAAAAAAAATATGCTAAGGGGCAATGAGTGCCATGTGTGTTCTTTTCTGCTCTGAAGGGGACAGGTCACAATAGTTATCCTGCTCATGTTTTATCACTGTACAGTAGGAGGCAGATAAAACTTGTCTGCTTGAGTCTGGAGCTACATCCCAGATCTGACACAGGTGATAAGAACCTGAATTTAGAGGCTGGTAGCTTAACTGGATGAGTCCTTCGGGGTGTAATGGCAGGAATTGAGTAGCTTCATGTGAAATGAAGCTTCACCCCCTAACCCCTTGTGGTAGGATTTTGCACTTCTCCCCCATGGAGGCAGAGTGGAGTGCTTCACTGACAGTCTGAGCTGGGCCATGTGTCATGCTTTCACATAGAATGTTTGCAGATGCCACATAATCATGGCCTTGGAATGTTCATACTGGATCAAGCTGGCTCTCCCTCACTTGTACCGTCGCCCTGGATGTTTATTGATTCTTGGTTATAACAGATATACGAAGCAAACACATAGTGTGGAGCCAAACCCAGCTGAGCACAGTCAAGACCAGTCAGGCTTCAGCCAACCCAATATGCATGAAATGTAAATAATTACTTTTGTTATAATCCATAGATTCTCAGTATTTTAAACAACATTATTGTAGCAATGCTTGACTAAAGCACTTTATCACTTACTCCACAGTAAAAGAAATTCTAGGCAGTTTAAGATGTAAATAAATGAAAACTTTAAAGTATCTAAGTAAAATATTTTAAGCATTTATCAAGGAATAAACTCAAACAATGAAATTATAAAAATGATTATTTTTGTGATAAATTTTAAAACTACATAATGCAAATATTGAATCTTCAGATAAATTACAAGCAAAGAAGATTGAGAGAAGATATTTGAAATGCCTACCACTTACTATCAAATATTATTATTCAGAATATTTAGGTACAACACAGTCAGTTAAGTAGCTATGGCAGTACAATTCATAATAGCTCAATCTTGTCTAGCAACAGATGAATGGATAAAGGAGATGTGATACTAACACACAGTGGAGCACTGTTTGGCCCTAAAGAATGGTAAATTTGAGTGTGCAGGAAAGCAGGTACATCCTGAGACCAAATAGCAAGTTACATGAGCTGGACACATGAATAAAAATATCATGAGATTTCTCTTATATGAGAAATTCAATGTATAAATGAAGAACAAAATGGAAGTAAGGAGGTAGATCTTTCCCAAATGGGGTAGGGATCAAGAATTGGCCGGTACAGGAAAGCTAGAGAATAGCAAAAGGCATTAAGATACCACGTTGGCACATGGACTGACTCCCTACAAGATCTGTAGACATTATGTGTTAAGTACTTGTAGTCATAAAAAAAAAAAAAAAAAAAATACCATTAATGAGGTTTTAGAATGCTGGTCTCTCATTTAATTTTGGCAGGACTATAAATTAGCACCATCATATTAGAAAATATTTAGTATTTTCTAGTGAGAGTCAAATCCAACATAATGGCCCTGTCTCTTTGGTAATAAAAATGTGGGCATTAGTTGTGTTCTTCTGCTCCGGGGTTAATCAAGTCTTAGATCAGACATTTTTCTGCCTCTTTGTGAAGCAATATTTAGCTGTGTGCATCAGGAAATATTTGCTACCAAGATAAGATTGTGAACCTACAGTGACATCTTATTTATTAAGACAACAGCTGCTCATCCTTGTTTTCTTTTTTTTTAAGGTTGTGTGTGTGTGTGTGTATGTGTGTGTGTGTGTGCAAGGTCTCACTATACAGATCAAACTCATAGTGATCTTCCTGATTTCTACCTTCCTAGTGCTGGGATTACAGGCGTGGGACACTATGCCCGCACTCTAGTGTAGGCTCAGCGTGCCTGGAGGTGGGGCTGGCATGGCATATAATGCCAGGAATCTAGCCCTGGCCCTTACGTTTACCTAAGCAAGTGCTTAGCCCGCTTAGCTATACTGCTAGCCCCTCCTGCTTTCTTTAAGAACCTTGCCTGTCTGTGCCCACCAATTCAAAAATGTTGAGTTTTAAACTCTAGCCTTCCAAATGCATTCTCTGTCAGGAAGAAATTTAAAATCACCTAATTATTTCCTATATACTGTATTCCCCCAAAATAAAACCAGATTTTATATTAATTTTTGCTCTGAAAGACACAATAGGTTCTCCCCAGGGGATAACTTATTTTTTCAAGTACAGTGATATACATTTATTCAAATATAAACATGGAACCATGTCCTGACTCTTCAAACCCTGAATTTGAACCTGAAATTCCTGTGACCCTATGTCCAGGGGAAGCACTGGCCCTAATCTCTCATGCCCAGCAATGGAGCTCTCCTTAAATGAGCATTTCTTGACCATGTAGCCTACTTTCAGGACATTGTTACAACACGTGACACACTGAATTATGGAGACTCATATTTGACACTACCATGTCGGTGATTATCAAGTCTATGTGTTCTTAATGCATTGTGTGTGTACATGTGATTGGTAATAAGTCTTGATTTTATCTATTTACATAGACATTTGCCCCTCATTCAAAAAGGCCCACTGTGATATTTGCAAATACTGAATTATAATTTATGGAATCATTTAAAAATTCATGTCAACAAAGCTATTAATATTTAATTATATATTATATTTTATAATTTAATATGTCTTTCCTGTGTTGCAGTGAACTTACTAATTAAGATTCATCTGCTGATTGTCTTAACAGGGACTTATTTGAGGGCTGAAGCTTATATTACAGCCTCCTGATAAGCAAAAGCTTATTTTGTGATTAGGTCTAATTTTCAGGGAAATATGGTAGATACTATTTTCTAAATGCTTCATTTAGAGTCACTTTAATTTTTTTTATGTGTTTTAGTACAAGGTCTTACAGCATCTAACTATGCAGATTGGACTCCTGCTATCAGCCTCCCAAGTAGTGGATTACAGGCATGTGCCACGGGATATTTTGGCAGAGCTGAAAATAGCAAAGTTGAAGATGGTTCACAATTTGCATCTTCAAGTGTAACAGCTGTGAAGGGATCATTTAATCTGAGCTATATTAATAATACATGGGGCCAAATCCACAGTTGTTTTTATAGACTAGAATCGACTAGAACAGACTAGAATAGATTAGACTAGACTAGACTAGACTAGACTAGATTAAACTAGGAATGGACAAGAGTGGAATAGAATAAAAGAGTATGAATAAAAGTATTTAAAATAGTAAAATATTATTTCCTTAGATTTTGGCTTCACCAATGTCTAAAGTATGTGTGTACATGCATATTAAATCACTGTTTTCAATAAATCTTTATATGTGTGCAACATTTAAAAGAGACTGTTTTACAGCACTTCAAGTGAATGAGCCATATATACATATGAATAAGGGTAAATGTTTAAAAACATATCAAGCAACAATAAAAAATAGTACAATGACACATAACTATTTATAAATAAGAAAAATATACTATATATTCATTGAGAATATTATATTCCGGATCAGTGTTCTCCAACATTTTGATATCAGGAGTAGTGTTGGGATATGTTTTTCCACTGACTGGGATGAATGCTCACAGTATGACTCAAGTAATTCATGTCTATTGTGCACTAGTTCTGGTGGCACTTTTTTTAACTAATTGTTTTCAGTGTATTTATTTTTTTAACTTTATTATATTATGGCCGGCTCAGCCTGCCCTGGGGCTGGGGCTGGCACACCATGTAGTATCAGGGATCAAACCTCGGTCCCTGCAGTTGCCTAGGCTTGCCTAAGCAGGTGCTTTAGACAGCTGAGCCATCTTGCCAGCCCCCATCTGGTGGTACTTTTTTGAACTTCAACGACTCCTAAGTGTTAAAGACAAACATTGGTGCCAACAGCCAGGATCAACTCTCCACCATTATGAAAGGGCTTTTTAGGGTAAGCAGTGCAGTTAGCCACTGAGCATGACGCCCTCAGTGTAGAAACGTTTGTAATAGTGATGGCCTTCAATAACTATCTCTGTTCTTCCTGTTCACATTTGTTATGGTTTATGTCTAGTTGTCCCCCCAAAGCCTCATGGAGTCATTGGGCGGGGACTTCTAGAGTTTGAGACTTGATCCACGATCCCTGGGATTATGGGTTTTAGTACTGATGGGATTATGAGTGGAAGTACTTCTGGGATTATGGGTGTAGCCTAGGGTGGGAGCTAAGGTGGAGAGCCTGAATGTAATATAAAGAGAGACAGAGAGAGAGACAGACTGGAGCTCTAGCTGTTGCTGTTGCTCTGCTGCCCTGATTGACTGGCTGCCTCTGCCGCCATTTTGTTGCTGTTCCGCCGCCATGAACTGGATGCTCTCTGCTCTGTTCCACTCAGCCTTGGGCCAGCCGAATATGGACTGAAACCTCCACAAACTGTGAGCTAAAAAAAACCTTTCCTTCCTTCATTTTGAGTGTTGGGTATGTGTTCCAGCAACGAGCAAAAAAGTAACTAATACAACATTTTTCTGTTTTGAAAAAAGTTTAAAGTCTTATCTTTTCATTCAGGGTTCTTGTTCCCTGTGTGGTGAAGCAGCTCTGAGGGTTTTGTGGCTTCATTAGCCATTGTACGAAGCAGGTGTGCAGAATGGGGATCACCCGTGGTACTGAATGCACGGTGCGAGTAGCCTCTTGGTATTTTCTGGGAAGTGTAGTATTCCTGTTGTCAGTCTCAGTGTCTTCTGTGTGTCATCATTTGTTTCCCTAGTGACAGTTGCTTTTCAGAGAAACTCTCCAGTGACACTTGCTTATCACTAATTTTGACTCGGATTTGCTTCTGGGCTGACCAAAACTGTGATTAAGTCATCTGTTCAGTGCAGGAAGGAAGTATGGATGGATGTAATAAATAAAATAATAGTTAGGTCACTTTCAAACTAAAGTCAGTGTCAGACACATTTGATGTACATCATCCTTTACCACTCTAGAAGCTACCACCAAATGCAGTTTGTCTCTCGCCACTCATGGATAGACTTGTGATGAGTGTGATCAGTGAGTTAATTGTGGTCTCAGAGAAGTCAGACCTCTCTTTTAATTTTAATCTATACTTGTAATCACTGTCCACTGATAGTATTGCAACCTCAGCTCTGTCTCATGTCGTTGGCTATTAGATGCTCACGGGGAGCCTGCAGCCTATATCCCTTGCATGTGAAGTTCATAGCAGGGTTTGGTTTGTAGTCTGTCCTGTGAGCATCGCCGGTGACCCTGGTGATCTGAGAGGAGGTGGAGCTCAGAAAGTACTACAGGGATGGGGAGCAGCTGTAAACACCGATGAAGCTTTCCTGGCTAGCCCACCACTCGCTGCCTGCTGTGCAGCCCAGCGCCTAACAGAAAATGTGCACTGGTACCAGGGATGGGGTCTCTGATCGAAACAACATAAAGCAAGAGTTCAAAGGTAGAGAGAATTTCCCTGAAGAAGACAGGAAAGAGAGACTGTGGATGGAAAAATGTGAGGAAGAGTGGTGTGTAGGAGAGAAAAAGGGAAGAGCGGAAAGACCTCATGGAGGAAAAACATGGCCTTCAGGTTCCAGGAACTTTGACTTGGTGTTTATTATACTATCCTCTGATTTTCTGTGTTGCAAAATTTTTTCATTAAATTTCATGTCTCAATGCATTGATTGTTATACGAGGACTAATAATTAATCCTTATTTATTTATGTATTTGTTCTATCTAGCATCTGTTAATTTTTTGAGACAGTATCTCCTATATCATTCAGGCTGGCCTCAAACTTGTGATTCTGCTGCTTTGGCTTTCCGAGTGCAGGGAATAAAAGTATGCACTACCACACCTGGCTGATAATTAATTCTTACTAAAATTTGACCAATGACATTGGCGTGGTGGTGCACACCTGTAATCCTAGCACTTGGGAGGAGAGGCAGGAGGATACTCGCAAGTTCAAGACCAGCCTGGGCCAGAAAGTGAGCTGAAGGCCAGCCTAAATTGCACAGCAAGACCCTGTCTCAAAAACATAACTAATTAACTAACTAAATAAATAAATAAATTAATTAATTAATAAAAAATAAAATATAACCAATGCATTGAAAGTGTTTATGCCAGTCTATGGACAGCTGTCTAACGGTTCTTTTTCTTGAATTACACTGAACTGTTCATTGTTGCTGTGAAAAATTAGACAGCTATCTCTAGAGACTGAGAAGTATAGCCTCTCTAGGGAGAGAAACACAGGAGGTTGTATCAAAGTCACGCTGGCTGCAGCCCTGTTTCTTCCAACCCCTGTCACCATTCCCCTACCCCTGTCAAATAACTGAAAGATTCATCCAGAAATAGTGACAGAGAAGGCCCTGAAGTTTCCATGCCTTCTTCAAGAAAAACTCCTGGTTCTAAAGAAAGCAGAAGTGAGTAATCTCACTCTGGGTGGCCTGTGGGCAAGAGAAAAATGCTTCGGAGCCGCATTTGAGCACCCCTTTTGTGGCCTTTACATCTCGAATTTCTTTGCCAATGTGAGGCTCAGATCTCCACTGGTTTTATTATGAAATGGAAACCATCAACATGAAGTTTGTTCATACACTGCAGATGAGTTACAGCTCAACAGCCAGCTCTCCAAGGGCTCATGCAGCTTCTCTCTGAGTGGCTGTTTGTACTGGCAGTGGAAGCAGTGTGTTTTCACCAGGGATGATCTGCCAACCTGACCATTGTTTCACAGAATTGTCCAGTTGTTTGATGAAACTGGCTGAGCCAGCCTCTGATTTTGGCATGTAAATAGAGCTCAGTTCTCCCTGCTTCCCTCTCTGAAGAACTTGGATATGAGCCCAGCTTGACATATGAAACAGGAGAAGTGGATCCAACTCTTTAAGACTCAAAAAAGCAGTCTGTTCTTTGCCTTAGCCTATATGACAGAGGCATTTCTTTTAAAAGGTAGAAAAATAAATTATGGGTTTTGACATTGATTTCAAAATCTACATTTGGAAGGAAAATATAGGTCTCAATTCAGCATCAACTTGAAGTTTTAAATAACAACAATTCCAATTCTAAGAGTAATACAAAAGAGTGTGTGTTGAATGGTCACTCTGTGCCATGCATTCTTCCAAATATGTTAAACACAAACTCCTTCTTAAATAAGCACAGGAAGTAGGTAATCATTACTTCTTTTTCTCAGGTAAAGACATTGAGGCTTGATGGAATCAAAGAAATTTCCAAGGACCAGTTAGGTCAATAATAGGTACACATTCTTACCTTCCATGGAGAAAACGTAGCAGTTAAGGCTGAGTAACTTGTTTGCAATCAGGGATGAAATGGAAAAGCTCAAGTTTTTCTTATTATAAATGTGGCTGTTTCCATTAATATTTCATTTGAACAATTTTGATTTACTTTATTGCCTATATTCTTCAATTATCACTGGAAATGGGTTTACCACCCAGTTCAGCAATTAAGAGAAATTACTTCAGAAAAATTCCAGTTGGGAGCAGGCTTCGCGCTCCCTTTTTAATAAATAATTCAACAAAACAGAACTTTTGATTTTATTGGGGGCTTGAATATCTCATCCATTTGCAAACCTCACATTGGTGAAGTTCCAGATATAAAGGCCACCACTAGTCCTTTTGTATGCGGCAACATACCTAAACTGCCCTCCACAGGTCATGTGAGGAAGGGCACAGACACCCCAAGTGATGCAGATGCTTTGCCTTTTCCTTTATGTGTGTGACAACAAACCCAATGACTTCTTACTTATCCTTTTCTGTAGAAAAGAACTTAGCTTGAAAAGGTAGCTGGAGAAAGTTCAGCTGTTTCCCTTCAGTAATATATATGCTGCTAATTATTAAACAGCAGGATTCAAATACCATAACTATTTGTGATTCTCTTTACCTTGCCCCCTTTGCTCTGCAGGTCATTTGAAAATTACAATAGAAAATACCTATCTTCACCCCACACACATCTGGACATAATAGTGGTCCCATCTTTTCCTGAAGTATCTTTTTAAAATATATCTCTTGTCAAAACCACATTTGGGAACATAGCTTAACCAAACTAAACACATAATGGAAGAGTCGGGATACTGTATCATGAGTGATCAGAGCCAATAAAATCACAAAAGAATATAACTCGAATTACTTACATTTCTCCAACTTTATGTCAATGTAAGTAAAGAGATGAGTATTGCCTGTGACATGTGACACATGGTGCTTCTGAAATGTTTTTTGTTTGTTTGTTTGTTTTTTTCTAGTGGCATCAGTGTGTACAGAAGGCCCACTGAGAATATTTTGTTTTTTCTGGAAAGTTCAAAATTTTCTAAGTAATGAGAGTTGTGAATAGGGCACATATTAAATTTTTTTTCAAGGATTTATCTTACAGTTGACATGGATTAAAGGGTATCGACCTACATCTTTATTGTCATTAATTACTAGAACTGATTCAGCTGATATATCTACCCAACCACCAACTGGAACTTCAAAAAGCATTATTTTAGTTAAAGTATTAACTAATAAGATTAGGATTGCTTGAGCAATGTATTCTGCTGAAATATCCATCTTTAAAATTTCATTGGAATAGTCTAGAAATAAGAGATACCTAGAAGAATCATTTCTTGAGACCTTCAATTCCCATGATTTTGAGAGAAATTTCTATCTAGTGCAGTACAGTGTGGTCAATGGCATCTCACAGAAGATTTTCAAAGATGACATTTGTCTGGTAGTGAAGACATAACAACAAGCATAAAAATGTGGCAAAATGGAACAGTACGTAATAATGATCATGAGCTTTGAATCCCACCTCCCTCCACTGATAAGGCACCTTCTTAGAGCCGTCACTCTCAGCTCTGGTCACACAAAATCAAGAAGAGAATGCAGCCAGCAATGACCCCACTGCAAACTGATTTTACATGAATTAATTGATTGGAACTCTTAGCCATCATATTACTGGTGGGTTTCCATACTGTGTTCCACCAACGATGACCATAGAAATTCAGTCCCTGGCCATCAGGACTGTTATGTATGTAGAGAAACGGGGAGCAGCTAATGCTCAGAGAGTTAATTTAAAAGAAAGACACAAAGAATATTGTTTTCAGGCAGGAAGCCTCCTCTTTTCATCAGTGTTTCTTCTGAATAATTTTGAATTGCTTAATTTTCTGTATTTTTCAGTTTTCATTGGATACAGGTTTCATCTCCCATTCATCAAGTCAGATGAGTTACTTCAGAAAAATTGCAGTTTGCCCCAAGAGGACAGCTCTCATTGTGCTCTTGTGTGCTCAGATTTGTCACTTCCTTCTCACTGTCGTACATGATGTATCCTGTATTTTTCAAATGCTTAACAGTATGAATCAATTAAAGGGAATCTGTTTTGTAGTGTGAAGGTGCTTTTCCTTCTAGTATTGAGATTTCTCCTTTTACTTCAGGTCTGTTACCTAGTGATTGTGATATGAGAAACTTGTCATTGGCAGAGTTTGCAAGACTTCAAATGGGTTCGACTAAGCACTAAGTTTTCACTGATTATTTTTCTTATTGTGATAAGAACATGTAATATGAGATCTACCCTCTTCCTAAGTTTTAAATATAGACTGCTGTTGAATATAGATTTAATGTTAAGCAGTGGATCTCTAAAGCTAACTCATCTTACTAAATGAAAATTAATGCTCGCTGATGATTAACTCCTCATTCCCCACTTCGAACTCCCCCCTGCCCCATGACAACTGAAGTCTCAGAGCTCTTTAAAAAACAATTTATATGGAACCCGGATGAAGTCACACCTGTTCTCATACCAGTGCTCCTCATGAGGGGCAGAACTGGAAAACATGGAATTAGGGCATCTGGCTGGAGAACTCTCCAAACAAAATATTGAGTGGGATGCATGTGGCCTGCATGTAATAAAATGTGACAAGAGATAATTGATTCAAAGCTGAAATTGATAATCAAAGAAGAAGATACAGGTTTCTAAATTTTCTAGTTTTCCATGCAAAGAATTCGCAAAATGTGTTTAGAAGAGAAAATTAGAAAAAGCTACAAAGTATTATGCTCTTAAGAAAAAAAGAAAACTAGAAGCCTGGCCAGGATGCTCTTTGATAAAGAGATCAGTATGACTAGGAGTAAGCTAGGTGCTATTTCTGAAGACAGAAGGATAATGGCCCTGAAGGGACTTTAGAGATTTCTGATGACATCCTCCTATTACAAGCCCATGTCAAGGCCTTGAGGGAGCAAAGGTTTGGGAGTGGGATTAGCTATGTTTGGGTCTCTGCTTCCCCAGTTCCAGGGCAGCATTCTTTAGCTGGACCGGTGACAATCAGATGGGACCAGGTTCAGTTGAGGCTGCCTCAGAAGGGCTTTGGTGCTGTGTGAAAGCTCTGTAGCTTGTGCAGTTGGTTGCCCGCTGTGCTAACTGTGCAGGCAACCAGCTGCACATGCTATAGAGGTGTGGCTATCTTCACCTCAGTTTCAAAGAATACTGTGAAGACTGAGGGCAGGAGTAGAGGTGCTGCAGTGAGGCCCCGCCAGGGCTTTGCTTCAAGGTGCCATGGGGCAATGCAGCTGAGAGCCATCAGCAAGCAAGGACAGCCTGAAAAAGTTACAGGCACCACCTCCCCTCATCCTCCCCTCATCCATGGCAGGTGCTGCCTGAACAGAGCCATGAAAAATGACCCAGAGCTTCCTGAGGCTTTGGAGGCCCAAGATCTGCTACAGTGTGTTTGGGAGGGCGGACATGAAACCAAATATTATTCTCAAGCCTATGCACTTAGTGCCATTTGTTCGGATGGGTTTTAGGCTTGTTTGGGATTCCTTACTCCTTCTTCTTGCCTATTTGTTCCTTTTGGAATAGAAATGCCCGCCCCATGCCTGCCCCAGTGTTGCATTTTGGAAGCACATAGCTCTTTTGATGGTATAGCGTCAAAGTTAAAGGCGAACTTACCTCTGGATGAATTGTGAATTTTAAAGTTGATACTGGACTGAGTTAGGAATCCTGGGACTACTGGGATGGAATAAATATGTTCTGAGTGAGAGAAAGAAACTATGGGGACCAGTGTAGAGTGCTATGATTTGAATGTGTCTTCTAGACTTCGTGTGTTGGAAACATAATTGCCAGCATGACAGTTATGGGAAGCAGGGGTCTCGTGGGAGATGTCTCAGTTACTTTTCTCTTAGTGCTGGGACAAATATCCAACACCCAAATTGAAGGAAGGAAAATTTATTTAGCTCACAATTACTGGAGGTTTCATTCAATACTCAGCTGGCTCCAAGGCAGAGGGGCACATGGTGGAGAGAAGCAGTTCTTGGCAGTGGGACAGCAGCAATGGCAGCAGAGAGAGTCCATCTCTCTCTCTCTCTCTCTCTCTCTCTCTCTCTGCCCCAGGTTGGGCATAGCATTTACACCCATAATCCCAGCAGATCACCCATAATTTCAGTGGATCATGAGTTACTCTCAAACTCTAGAAGTCCTCAGCCCATGACGGTATGAGGCTTTGGGGGGACAACTAGATACAAACCATAACAAGAGGTGTTTAGCTCATTAAGCCTTTGCACTCATGGAAGGATGAAGGCCATTGTTTTGAAAATCTTATAGAAAAGAGTTCTTTCTTTTACAGTTTTTGCTCTTCCACCTTCTGACATACAGTGATACAGGATAACTGCCCTCCACCAATACCAGTGCTTTGGTCAGAGACTTCCCAGCCTCCAGAACAATAAATAAAAAAATGTTTCTTTATAAATCACTCAGTCTGTTACAGCAACACAAGCAGACTAACATAATAAAGATTGGACTTTCCTTTTCTGTTTCTTTTATTTTTAGGAAAGGCAGCCTCCCGAACAAGTTTATAAACTTTTCCCTTAATTTGTTAATAAATGTCTAGAAAAAAAAAATAACAACATGCAAGGCTCATTTTCTTTCTAATCTTACATACGACTTTGTCTATGACTATGAACAATCTGAGCTACGGTGACCATTGGCTAGATCCTTCCACAAGACCAGCCTCAAGAAAGTAACGGTCCTCTGAAAGCACATTTTCAAAATATTTCTATCCTTTGTTGACTTCTGATCCTAGATAGAGGCTACTTTGAAGGTCAGACAATCCATTTTATTTAATGTGTGAAGAAAATGCTATTTCTCTCTGTCACTTTTTTTTTTCTTATGGGAAGAAGAAACTACATAAGGAAAAGGATGGGGAGGGAAGGGAAAATAAGTAGGATAAGTATGTGCCATGTACACGATCCTAATAACTTCAGTGAATGTAAACATGACATAGGATAAGCATCAGCTACAATTAGTAATATTAACAGGAGTGGAAGTGGGGCAAGGGAAATGAAAGGAGGAAGAAGGAAGAAAAGGGAAAAGGATCAGAAACAAGGTATATTCTATACAGATGTACTTACTGCCTAAGATGACTGCAAATTGCATGAACTGCAAAATTTTGTTAATAAAATAACAAAATTATTCTAAGAAATCATTATCTATCTCTAACAAACACTTGTGAGTTATCAACCTGTTGAACATGTGCCTGTGTTGAGAAATTTTGATTGATAACGAACCCTCAAATCCTGCTAATCCAGCCCTGTATTTTATTTAGACGACTATTACGTTCTTTGCTGCTTCACTCTGCATCTTGATTTACATTTATTTTCAACACTTCCCGGAGTTGAAGTTCTCTGATAATTTTCAAACGCAAAGAAAAAAAGAAAGCCAAAGAGAAACTTCATTTCTGCTGATGGTGCCTGCTTCCTCTCTGTATTTTTTCCTGTTTCTTCTCTGAAACTTTTTACCTGCTTTGTTGTCGCCTCCTGGTATCAGTGATGTACTAATTCTATTCTAGGGTGATTTTAGAAAACTAAGCACAATGTATCTGGAGCCTCATCATCCAGGATTTGCTCTTAACTTCAAATAAAACTTCCAGAAGTCTTTAACAGAGAAGCTAACACGATGAACCAGAATAAAAAGGGCAAAACTTCTTCCTCTTCTTAATTCTTAAAGCCAATGCACAAACGAGAGAAGCCCGGTGAGTCCCTGCGAGAGCTGACTTCCTGGCTCTGCCCCTGCTCACTCTGTTTGCCTGCACAGAAAAGTCCTCTGCCTTCTCTCATGGTTGTCTAGAGATGGAAGTGCGCAGGCAGGGCATCCAAAGACCATCTCTTCCCCGTGTTTTGGGAAAGCAGGGCTCTGATAATCTTCTCCTCTATAGGAGATCCAAAGTCCACTTTTTTTTTTTTTTTTTTTTTTTTTTTTTTGATAATCTGTTTTCAGACAAGGGATGTAAGCCATCCACTTGTGAACGTTAGGCACAAGCTGCCTGGTTCGGCACCCACAGCCTCCCTGCCCCCGCGGGACTTACTGTGTATGCCTGCCCAAGTATTGAGGTCCCCACTAAACGCCTTTTGAACAAATCAGTTTTACTTGTACTTTTCAAAGTTATGATTACTATACAATCATCTCTAGGGCAGGAAGAAAAGTGGTAGAAGGAACTAACATTTGAATACCCACTTTGTGCCCAGACCTATTCCAAGCCTGTTAGAACTTATTTTGCTACTTAACTAGTTCTCGCTGGTCTACAAGTAGCTTTATACCCCTTCTAGAATGGAGTCACTAAGTCTTAGGGAGACTCACTAAATGGTGGATCAAGGATTTTAAATCTAAACTTTTCTGACTCCAGAATGATGATATTCAGGAAATAAACACACAAACTGCCAACTGCCGTTTATATCTTTTTAGATTCATCTGAAAAGGAATTAGCAGTACTGAAGACTTTGAAGAATGTTAAAAGTAGGTTGACATCTGATCAAAGAGGTATCTGCAGTACCTGTAAAGACTTCTCAGCCCTTTTTAATGTTTCTATTCAGCACACTGCAGCCTTCTACCATGCAGGCCTCTCCCCTGCTTTCTTCCCTGTTGCCTGATCCTCAGACTGATGCTCTGTAGGAGAAACATCACAAGAACTGATGCTGAAGACCTTTTTCATTACATGAAAACAGCAGCACAAAGCAAGAGCCTTCCCTTCCTTATGTCTCCTGAGTAACCTCAGTGATAAGTCGGTAGTAAATTAGGCATGAAGTTGTGACAGAATAAACAGCTTGCAGCCTGCCAGTGTGTAGCTGGCTTTTGGCAGCTCAACCAGCTGAACATTTTAAGATTTGGATGGCAGAAAGGTGGCAAGAGAGACTGGGAAGTTGTTTCCTATGTTTATATATGTGTTACACATTAGACATGTTTTTAAAGTTTGGAATACCAGATGTGTTTGGCCTCTTCTGAGGAAAGATCCCAGGCTTAAGGAGAAGATCAGCGTGGGAGTCACGGCTCTGCGATCTGGTAGGATTGCCATTGTGAAGATGTGGCAAAAGAAGAAGGAAAAGAGGAATGGGAAGGAGAAGGAGAGGAGGAGAAAGGAAAAGGAGGGGTAGAGTGAAGAGGAAGAAGAGGAGGAAGAAAAGAAGAAAGGCAGAGTCAAACCTAGGTGCCATCACTTTGAAGAGCCATGACCTTGGGAAGTTTGATCTTATAGTTTATATACCCCATCTCTGATCATTGTGAGATAATTGGGCTCTAAAGAGATAAAAAGGGGGCTGGGGAGATAGCTCCGAGGCACAAGTGCCTGCGTGGCAAGTGCAAGATCGTGAGTTTGAACCCCGGTCCCGCAAAAAAAAAAAAAAAAAGAGATAAAAAGAACACAGTAGGTAACTGGGATTAGTACTCTGTGCCTCAATTTCCCTTCTGTGTAATATTAGTCATACTAGTCAGAATATGCAATGAAAAGTACCAGGCATGCTAACTTGTACTATTCTTTCTGGTTATGGTGTCCTAAGAAATCACAGCTAGCCAATAACTCAGGATCTAATAACACTCTTGAGAGGTTGTGAAAGACGTTTCTACTGGACCAGAAGTGAAAGCAAATTGGGTTTGGGAGTAATCCTTAGGACCAAGGATTATAGCTCCCTTACCTGAATCTAAAAGTCAAAGGCCTTCATAATCACTTTGAGTTGTTTTTTATGTATAAAAATAAAAGCAATGTAAATGGCTTTTTTTTCCTAAACTCCTATAAAGTCAGTCTTACAACTCACCATGAACCACAGAAGGGGGAATCTTAGTGATCGTAGCAGAATGAACAAAGTTTATAGGTATCTCTTCTCTTCCTTTGACCCTACATTTTCTCTGAAAATTAAGAATAACATCAGGTCCTGGCAGCATATTGAGATTCACATAAGGAGGAAGGTAGGCAGAGAAGAGAGCTGACTTGAAGAGCCTGACTTGAGCGTGAGATCAACTCTGTCACTGCGTGCCTGGCAAGTAAAGAGCAGGAAGAGAAAACAGATACAGCCAGCAGCTCAAAGGCTCTCCAGTAGCCAGAGTCTGCATGAACAGATCCTAGGAACCATTTTGAAGCACAAGTAGAAATGAGACTTTTTAATACTTGATCAAGAATCATCACATTTGTCACCCTCTCTGCACCATGGTGGGAAAACACAATCGTGGAGGAAACTTTTATTTCTTTACCAGGAAGAGTGTAGCTCTGAAAATCTGATGCTACAAAACATCTAAATGTGACCTTTATTCAGATTAGCTGTCATGAGAAAGAAGAAGCATGGAGAGCAGTTTACTTCACTTCACTCCCACTGTCCAGCGCAGAGGTGCAAGGACCTAACATAGCTGTGCTTTCGGAGAGCTGAGCCCCACCTGCACAGTGTGCCTGGGATATGAGGTTCAATCGCATCACCCTTTGCACGGGACTCAGGATGGCAGGATGGGCAAGAGGCAAGTGTATTCTTCCATTTTCACCAGTACCTAAAGGAGACACTAAGAAAATCTAGGAGCACTGAGTTCACCACAGACTTAAACAAATGTGAAAATATATTAAAATATAGAGAAAAATTGGAAGATGTGTCTCAAGCCTGTAATACCAATATTCTGGGAGGATGAGGCAAGAGGACTGGAAGTTGAAGTATAGCCTGGGTAACTAGTGACTTGGTAAAAATGACCAGCGAAATAGATCAGTAGAGGGCACTAAGTTCGATCCTTAGTAAAACCAGCAAGCAAGCAAACAAACAAACAGAGTGGTTCGGAAAAAAATAGATATGATACTGAATTAAGAATTTGTGCTTTACCTTAATGAGGAGCCTCTAAGGACTATTGATATATTAACTGGAGTGAAGAAAGGAGATAGATTCAGCTGTGGTACATGAAACTACTCTTGCTAGGCTGAGGCTAGCAAGACTGGTTAGGAAGCAGCTTTTATACTAGAGTTATAAGGACGGAGTGTGCTTTCTTGAACAGAAAGCAAAGGAGAGAGCTACGGCCTGCTGAGTAAGCTAGAGGGAGTTCTCCTCTTTTGTTTTGTCATTTTTTCTTTTCAGCTAAGACACCGCAGGCACTGGAAGGTGACACTAGTTGTTATGAGACTGTGGACTCCATAATCACCTGAGTAAAGAGACTGCAGTCCAAGCAGAGCAACTTTTTCAGCAACAGGGTAGAATTTCATGTCACATTTGGTAGGCAAAAGCCTAGAGAGGTCACTAGTTCTGCATCTACTGGCTGCTCTCAGGTCAGCAGATATTATTGGCCTGGACCTTTTCCATCCTCCATGATGATTCCTAGAGAATAACTCCCTCCATCATAATAAAGCACAGCTTCACCTCTGAGAAGATCTAGTATATCCATGAGCCACCAATGTGGCTTCCAGACTTCTAGACTTTCTTCTTTTTTGTGTGTTTTACCACTTCTGGAAACTCCAGCTGTGAGGGACAATAATTGAACACTCATTACTATGCAGAGAATGTATGCTACTAACATAGGCAAATAAATTAATGTTCATTTTAGATTTCTATAATTGATGAAAGATAAGAAGTGCTTTTAAGATTTTGGAACACAACAAATGAATTTCAGGTGAACATTTATATTTTTATAACTTCCTTGTACTAAAACATATGAAAGTATAGTCAAAACATTCATTAATGAAATAAAAGTAGTAATATAAGGAGGAAAAAATATTTAGTATGACTCCTGGGTCATGACAAGAGATTTGGCACCCATTGTTACTATGATTTAGGGTGAGTGTGAAATCCAAAAGGTTTTCCACCTTCGGTTAGACCTGTAAGACAAGATATTATAAATGAATTTGGGCTGGCAATGAGGATTTGAAAATCATTCATATGAACAGGCTGCAAAATTAAGAATGAAGATATCCAAGCTCCAATGGCACTTCCATGTGTTTTAAGAACTTAAGGGCTCATATTCAACCCTTAGGGGACCAGAGCAAGTAGAGCAAATAAGTAGAAAGCAAGGAGAGAAGGGGAGAAAGCGTTTGAGGAAGAAAGTAAGACAGATATATGAAGCCAGAAGTTCTGAGGATTGAGAAGACAAGGGTCCTAGATAGCAGTCCTAAAGGATTCTACATATGTTAAGTCGCCTTTTTAAAGAGCAGGCAGTGAGCACCATGGCCTGGCATTCACAATGAGAGAATCCAAGCCTTCTAGCCCGCAAAGCTCCTGCTGCTGCTTAATCTTGTATGTCCTGGGCCCTACATCTGAAACCATAAAATGTGCTGTATTTATTTAGCATTAGGCCAGATTCTAAGGATGCTTTTTCTGGAGCTATTTAGCGACCACAGAATTGAAAAGGATTTCGTGATGAAATGTACCTAGGTCGGCCCATCATTCTTTCCAGCTAAAGCTACTGGTAATATGGCTACAAGATGTGTTTTGCCCATTTTTTTAAAAAAAGCAACATTTTCTGCTTTTTAACTTTCCAACCAGAAAATATGCTGGGAGTGTCATAATTGTTTTTCTGTTTGGAACTTTAGAAAAGATTGTTTTTATGGCAGAAATAGCATTTCTTTCATTTTTTTTTTTTTTTTTTTTTTTTTTTTTTTTTTTTTTTTTTCCTTTTTTCATCACCAATGCTGCCACACCAAACCACAGACTTGGCTCATTAGATTTCCATTTCTGGCTCATGCACTCTGGCAAGTGAGTGCTGCTGGACTGCCCAGAATGTTTCTGAAGAGGTTTATCTCAGAAGCTAGTCAGATGAAACACAGAAAAGGAAAGTGGATTTAAAAGCATAGGTTTATGTAAAGCACTGGAAGTGCCTGGCGCATGGTAAGCCTGTGATACTATTCCTGGATGCTACAGGAGTGCAGCCTGGGTGGATCAAGAAAGTCCATCTATCCTTGTGATAGAATACGTGTTTCCTAAAGCTCAAAGCTGAAGACCATCAGAGTTTACAAGACATCCAGGAAGCTGTTAAAAAGTGACTATTGTGGTGCTAGTGTAAGTACTTGGAGAGGTTCACTCGTTGGAAGGCGAATGAGCTTGCTTACAAAATATTTCATGTAATGAGAAAGAACTAGTTAAAACTGACCATACAGAGACCAGGCACGTGGGGTTGTGCACGCTTGTAATCCCAGTGCTGAAAGGGTTGGCAAGATAGCTTAACAAAGTAAGCACCTGCTTAGGCAAGCTCAGGAATGCAGATTCGATCCTTGGCACCACATGCTGCGCCGGCCCCACCCCTAAGTACACTAAACCAGCGACAGGATCTGTGCATGGGAGCACCTGTCTATAATCCCAGTGCTAGGGAGGCTGAAAAGAGCAGGATTACTGTGAGCCCAAGCTGCATAGTGAGACACTGTACCAAATACATAAATAAGTAAATAAATAAATAAACCTGACTATACAGTCCATGTACTTTGAAAGTGATTCAACAATAACTGAAATATGAGCACTTGAATTTAGCCAAGAAGGAAAATATTAGCACCCTGAGGAGAGAATAATGGCTAGGCATTTGAAAATGATCAAAAATGTGGAAAGAGACACATGAATTCATAATTGGGCAAATTATCATGTTTCCCCGCTTAATTGTTTTAGTGTTCCCAGGTATTAGGGTGGTGTGATTAGAACATTTATGAATACATGATCTGCATTTATAGTCCAGGCAGTAATATTTGAGCACTTATTTATGCTGTCATTTGCTCTGAAAACCATGAAAATTACTATAATAGAAACTTCACTGCATTAGTCATAAACTTCTATGTCATTCAGACCATAGGCCAAAGATAAAAATAATGTAATATGGCCCATCAGAGACAAGAGAGTAGAGGTCATTCTCCCCAATTCACATTACAACAATGTCCGATGTAATTGATCACAGAATGTGTTTAAGAGTTTCAGAAAGGGTGAGGAGTATCAGACAAATGCTTGGTAAGAGTAAGAGAAGGATGAACGTGACTCTTAGGAGTTGCTGAAACTTCTTTATGACCTATTGAAGTTATAGGTATACCCTAACAATATAAGTTATACCCTAAAAAGTATGGTAATGATAAAGTAACCACAGTCTCAAGCCATCCTCATCCACCTTCTACCTGGAATTCTAATAGCTGCAAAAAGTACATTTTTCTAGAATGCAATTCTGCAAAATAAGTAGACCATAATTCTGGTGAGAGAGGCTTGTTGCCTGTCCCTGTGGGAAAGCCATGCCTACTTGTCCCTGTCAGTCATCAGGAAAGAGAGAAGTATTATTTAAAGAGGGTTGTACATATATTTTCATATCTTCCAGATATATAGGTGGGAAATATCTAAAGACTCCCTCATCTGGCGTAGGACAGAGCATGATATCTAATAAGGAATAGTATTCAGATAAGGAATGTAGAAGATGAGGATACAAAACAGGACCTAATAAAAAAAAATAGAGGACCCTAAAAAGTTGGATATCAAAGCTCATAATTTTTCCTCTTAGCAAGAGAAATGAAAGATTTGTGTGCTGGAGGAAGAATAGAATACTAAAAGGCACACTGCATAGTCTCCATAGAGGCTATTGCTCCACTTTGTATTGTTTACTTTGGTTGTGGCAGATAAGAAGACTCAAAAACACAGGAACCAGTTTGTTTTTCAGGAAAAATATCATGCTGATGTGACAGTCAGCACCTGGCTTTGCTGGTACCAAGGAGCTGAAATAGGAGACCTTCTGGGTATCCTTTTGTATTTTTTTCATTTCTTACTATGGATAAAACTCATCCATAAAAATTAGATAGAGTATAGTAAGTTATCTGCCAAATATATCACATCCATCTTCAGCGTTGGTCAACATTTTGCCAATCTTGTTTCAATTGTCTCCCTCCCAGATATCTGGTGCTTTTAAATGTGCTTGACTTCTTATTTAGAAATAATTTCAGACTTGTGGAAAAAATTATACAAATAATGCTCAAAATTCCTGTACTATCATCAACCAGCTACTCTAAATATCAACTTATCAATTATTTTTAGTGATTCCACTTTAGTAGGAAACAGGGTGATTTATAAATAATATTTGTCTGTGTTTATGAGACACAACATGATATTTGGCTTTATGTGGGTATTTTGGTAATGATCAGTTAAGAGCAATTACTGTATCTGTTTCCTTATAATGTCATTACTTGTTTATGTTCTGTACATCCAAATTCCTCTCTTCTATTTTGAGGTATCTAATAATGCTTATTTTTGTTATGGTATGTGTGAAGTTGTTCTCCAAAGCCTCATTCAGTCATGGGGCTGCCTCTGGAGTTAGTGACTGATTATTGTGGGTGTGGGTGCTGAACCCTGACCTGCTGCCCCTCCCTTTTTTCTCTTTGCTGCCCCTATCAATAACAGCTCTCTGCCAAATATCATTCTGCCTTGGAGCCACCTGAGTATGGACTGCAACCTCCACTAACTATGACCTAAATAAACCTTTCCTTCCTTTATTTTTGGTGTCGGGTATTTGTCCCAGCAACATGAGAAGAGTAGCTGAGATAATTCTTTTAACAAATTTTAAGTGAACCATACATTATTGTTGACTGTAGGTAAAACGTACCAATTTCTAGATCTTAATATTTTGTGAAATTTTCACATGACCCTGTGTCAGTTTATGTTACACTTTTATATCTGTCTCTGTCTACCTAAACCCCTGTCTCTCTCTCTTCCTCACACGTATTGTTAATCGAATAGTCTCAGATTTAGTGGAAGTCCTTGCAAGCTGACTTTCAGGTTTCTGAGCCCACCTTCTTTCTGATGTACCACAATGCTTTAAGTGTGTGCTGTTGTTGCCATGCCACAAAAATCTGGAAATGGTATTTCCCCACAAGCCCCTAGTTCCTCGTACTGAGGAGTGAGACTTAAAAATGAAAATACGGTCATTTGATGTGCTTTATTATTTTTGATATGAAGCCTTCTCAACAAACACCTGTAAGATAAAAGTCACATACATCCATAACTATATGTATCTCCCTTTCTCTGTACATCATGAGATTATCAGTTCTGCTCCAATGCTACAGGTTTCTTCCAGCCTTACTCCTTTCCTGACTATAATTTTGTGTGCTGACTGAGAACCTGACTCAGAATTCACAGTTCAGCTAAAACTACACTTTCTATGAATTACTCACAGGACTTTTGTAGGGATCTGTTGGTCTGATTGCGAATGGTTCTACCCTCGGGAGACATGGCGGTAGGCATGAGAAAGATAGACAAGAAGATGAAAAGCTAGGCTAGGTGGTCGCCAGTCTGCCTGATGGGCAAGACTAACTCAACTCACACAAAAACAATCCTTTACTCATACTTTTGCAAAGTTTGTATCAGATGACACAAGGTTGCCTAGCAAGTAATAGCTGGCCTGAACCAGACAGAATGTTTTTCTCAGCACTGGGCTAGCTTGTTTGCTTTAGGCACTGAGATCCAGTCCCGCCTACTTGATCAATTTCCTGGCTTCCTGCAGCTCACAACAGACTTTGTAGAATAATTCTGAATGGCTGGACTTAACCTCAGCTCACATGTATTGAAGAAGAAAAGGAGAGCAACAGTTTGACATATGCGTTCTTCTACATGTCTAAAACCAAAGGCAAAAACAGGGTGAACTGATGTTTTCAGGGCAGCTAAGGACTATTAACCTCACATCTGTCCTTGGATGGGTGTTTATTTTCTCAGACTAGCTTCAGGCTGGACGTTCCAGCTGGTAGCCCTTCCGCTGAACAGGGATGTGGAGAAGGCTGCCGTCAGCCACTAATGGAGAAAGCAGCTGTGTTTAGAGTGGGGCAAGAAGCTACCAGCACCATTCCCAGTCTTCTCTTTCCCCTAAACACAATCTGTATGTAGTCCATCTGCAAAGGTGAAAGAAGGATGCATTTTTTCCTAGGAAATCATGCTGGGGAATATGAAAATCTTCCAGTAAGGGATTCTTCGTTGGCTAAAATTTTCCTTTAAATGATGATGTACATGAACAGATAAGTTATTACACTGTTTGGGAGCTATTGCTTATGAGAATGTACCCAGTTTCTAATAAGCTGAAGAAGTAAGGATGTGACCTAGGTCAGCTAAGCATCGTGCTGGAGCAGAAGTTGGCTTACAGAATCTTCCTTTCATTGATTAAACATACGATCATCAAGCATTTTATGTATCACACACTGCCGTGTACTTGAACTATAGATAGATAGGGGTCAGAGATTTCAAAACCTACAACCTTGGCACCATGAACAAAAGAAGGACCTCTTTCTCTTAGGGGGAAAATCTTTTCTAATGACTGTAAAGCAAGTGCCTAGTATGATATGGTATGAGGATTTTTAGTAGTTTTTGATAATCCCTGCCCCATCTCCCTGACCCCACTCATGGTACTATGTTTTCCACTATCAGTTCCTCCTTTACTCCTGCCTAACAATTTTGTAGTCTTGTGGATTTCATAAAAATATGGGTGTTGGCCTGCTCTTTTTCTCTCCTCTCCACTCCTCATCCTCATGCTCTTCTCTCTCTCTCTCTCTCTCTCTCTCTCTCTCTCTCTCTCTTTCCCTTTCTCCCTGTTCCTGTCTCTCTCTCTTTCTCTCTCTCTCTCTCTCTCTCTCTCTCTCTCTCTCTCTCTCTCTCTCTCTCTCTCTCTCTTTCATGATGGACTGAATCCAGGACCTTTATTCTGGGCTGCATTCCCAGCCATCTTAAAAATTTGAAACAAGGTCTTGCTAAGTGGTCAGTTTGTCCAGGTTGTGTTCAAACTTTTAATCTTCCTGTCTCAGCCTTCCACCCAAAGTGCTGGGATTACAGGCATGATGCCCATCTAAAATATGTGTATCTTTCTTGGGACAAATATTAATTTGAGATAATTTTAAAAATGTCTAATTAACAGTATTTTTAACAGTTAATTTAGTATAAGCTCTCATAAGAAGGAAGGTCAACTGGCAGATGAGGGCAGGGATCATAGCTAACACTGTCATCAATTTCATCAATTTTTGTTTTATAAAAGCTGAAGTAAACTGAAACAGCGGCTATCTCTTAAAAAGCTTTTCTGTAAACCAAATATATATGTTATTTTATCACTGCATCAGAAGAGAAATATGAATCTAGTCACTTATAGTGAAATGAGGAGAGATTTCAAACTTAGAAACAAGCAATTTCCTCACATAATTTAAAAATGATTGCTTTTCATATCCCTTTCCAATTTCAAAATATTCTGAAATAAATCTCTTACTCTGCTTTCATAACTGACCAGAAGAGACCACTTGGAAGAACTCTTAATGCTGCAGTATGTATTGGCTAGAATTCTTCACTGAAGTGACAGAAAAAACATACACATAAACAGATACGTTAACTCATGAAACAAATGGATATAAGAGTGACTTGAATATGAGACCATTTTGAGTGGTTTTTTAAAAGGCTTCAAAATGTTTTGTAAGAAGACAGAATGACTCATTTTGTGCAAGGTTGTGTTTACATTACAAGTAGCTAGGGCATTATTCTGATACAAAGAATGAGTAGATTTAATTTCCATTATAAAACACCTGAGTTTTCCTAGCTTAGTATTTATCTTCTGTACTGTAACTCACTATGAGTGCAAGTACCACTAGGTCCTCTTTAGATCATTTGGGAACAAGGGCTCTGGTACTTTGGCTATTGCTAGTAGAGTAGGGAGTGCAGTTTTTTTGGTTTTTTTTTTTTTTTAAATCTCTGAACCAAAAGTTTTATGTCTTCTGTTAGCTTACATGAATCTGTGGCGGGTCACCTGTTAGCTTGCAAGGAGGGAGCAAAGTAAATATTTTAGAACCAAATTTTTAACTTAATTACCTCCATGGATTGCTTTTTCTCTATAATTTATTCATTTTATATATTTATGTTCATCTTTGTTATATAGAAAGCACAGAAAAAAATGGCCTTGATCAATAGTCTTTCAACTCAATAGCTGCCCCAAAAAACTCTGATTGACTTTGTTAGGATTATGGTTCCCTGGACCTATATTTGTTTATAAAATACTTATACTAATAATATAGAGTATATTTCTACAAATTATGATCCTGAGCATAAGAGTTTTTATGAATAGATTAAAATCTAAAGAAATAATGATAACATTGATACAAATTTTTTTTTTTTTTTTTGTCTTTTTGAGACAGGGTCTCACTATGAAGTTGAGGCTGACCTTGAGCTCACTTTTGTAGCCCAGGCTGGTCTCCAACTCGCACCAATCCTCCTGCCTCAGCCTCCCAAGTGCTGGGATTACAGGCGTGAGCCAGCACGCCCGGCTAATACAAATTATTTTTATTCTAAACATTATACTCATTAATAGGTTACCATTTGTCTTTTACTTTTATTTACCTTCAATACCCTCAATAATAAGCTATATAGTAGAGACCTGAGGCAGAGAAAAGATACTACTAAAATAACAGGAAGATAAAAAATAATTTAAAAAATTTAAATTAAAAATTTAAATTTAAGCCGGGCGTGGTGGCTCACGCCTGTAATCCCAGCACTTGGGAGGCTGAGGCAGGAGGATTGCTGCGAGTTCGAGACCAGCCTGGGCTACAAAAGTGAGCTCAAAGCCAGCCTGAACTGCACAGTGAGACCCTGTCTCAAAAAGCCAAAAAAAAAAAAAAAAAATTTAAATTTAAAATTTTAATTCATCCTTCCTCTTCCTGCTCTGACCACTGTTAATAAGGATAATAAGCATGTGAAGGCCTGCCAGCACTGACAGGTGCTTCCCACTGCTCAGGTTACAGTCTGAGCTTTGTTTTCTATCAGAACAGTAGCATCGTTAAATCCTGGTGGGAGCATGAGCCCTACCGTGAGCAGTGCGTGTGGGGGTGTTCTACCTGTGTGCTCCTTATGAAAATCTACCACCTAATGCTATGAGGAGCTGAGGCAGTGATGCTGGTACAGGGGAGCAGTTGCAAATTTAGATTAATATTAACAGAGGTGTCTAACTGCACAGAAAACATAACAAGTCAATTGCATGCAGTCATGTCAAAACAGCATCTGTGACTGTCAATTGACAAGTTACATCTGGTGTGGGCTTTATGCCAAAATGGGACACTTGTTTTACTCTGCCCATGGTCTGTTTTATTGATTACTTCTATCCCTATATTTTTCCTGCACTGCACAGTTGTCTCAAACAGTTTGGATAAGCCAACACAAAACAAGTAAAAATCAAATGTTACTGGAACACTTCCTTGCAATAGGGAAAACACTAGGTGATAACAGCAGAAGGTTGTAAGACTTCCCATGAAAGACAGCTACCTTTAAAGGAAAGTGACTACAGTTCCACAGACATTGCTATTTCATTGCAGCAGATTCACATATATATAGTATGTGGAGACTGGCTAGTGAACAAAGTCACAAGATCTTCAAAACCAGCTGGACACATGGGACCAAACATCCTGTATCAAAAGCTGAGGCTTTGGAGATCTTCCAAAGGAAAAACATGAACACAAAGAAAAAAGGCAAGTACTGAAGGGCATCACTTCATTAAATGTTTGCACTGTGCACTGAGAGCATCATTCTTAGTGGCTAACTGCATTGTTAACCCTAAGAAGCCCTTAACTACTGGTGAAACGATAATCCTGCCTGCACTGAAGACATCTGCGAGGAGAGGCTGTAGTCAGAAAAGTAACTCACATTTGTTTTTAGGAAAGCATTGTAACTAGACAATTGATGAACTATCAATAGATATTGGGGCACAATTGTTAGAATTATTCAGTCATGGTGGTTCATGATCCAGGGGGACAAATCTACTTTTGTCTACAACAAGGTTGTACAATTTATTGTTCATGAGGACTTGTGGGAGGATGTTATGTGCACATTTGTTGCCAACCAATACCACAGCTATAGAACCATTCAATTCTTTGAAAACTGAATGTGGTGCTTTGTGACATGCATGCACAGATGGCTACATGGCTCTCTGGTTTCTCTGCTTGAGTCAAAACTGCTGCTTCTCACTGGGAATGTACACAGTGTGTGATTCAAGGGAAATGTTATCTAGCTGAAAAATGCCAGATGAACTTAATGTTTACAGGTGTTATTAAAATTAACTTCATAAAGTACATGCTCTTAATTCCTATCTGTTTCCATAGTTCTGTGAAGAGAAGGACGCAGAACACACATATCTTCCCTATACATGGAAATGACATGGTTTCCAAAAGGCCAGAGTTTTGAGTTAGGAAAGCTGCTCCATAGATTCCTTTTTAGAAAAACAGCCGGAAGGCATCGCCTTTCAGAGTCACTGAGTGGAGTGCAACACATGCTTGCTTGTGTGACATATTCAACCCCATAAAACTCAATTTGCCCCTTTAGGGGAAAAGAACACTGTGTTCATGGCAGCAGATAAAATGGCTGCATTGAGGCCAAACTGGAATTATGAGAGTTCTGAGTGAACGTGGTGATTCTTTAGATATTTCAAATCAGTGGAGCTTTGGTAAGAGATGGAGCCAGGACCTTCTTTCCAATTGGTGCATGATCATTGATCTTGGCTTCCAAAAGAGTTTGAACATTACTAACCAATCGCAAAATAATGCGAAATGAGAATTGGACTTATAACACATTTTTTAAATAAGCCAGGGCGTTCACTTTGTCCATACTGGAAGATCAACTGCTTAAGATTGCAAATTACACTGGACTTAAATGAAGTTTGAGAGGACTTCAAACTGTCACTCATTTGGCATTAAAGGCAAAACATCAGGAGACATTTCCAATGTCCTACCTCTGTAGGGCACTGACAGCAACCTAACCAAGACTATAGAGTACTCTGGACATAAGCAGCAAGGGTCAGATGTCACACTCTTCATTACCCACAGATAGAACCATCTGGTTGTAGGAAAACAAGTGTAAGGATGCCCCTGATCTTGCATTATAGTGAGTTGTGGAATTATTATTTTATATATCACAAAGTAATAATATGAGATGAACATAAGCACTATAATGTGTTCTTTCTTTTTCTTTTTCTCCTTCTCCCATCCCAGTTATTCTTTCCTTTTGAGGAATTTCTAAAAAAAAAAAAAAAAAAAAAAAAAAGAATTGCAATGTGTTTTAATCATCTTGATATTGGCCTCCTTGCACTCCTTCCTCTACAGGTTCTAAGAAGATAATTATCTTCCACAGAACTGGTCTCTAATGCCAAAAGGTGGCAAACCATGGTTATAAAATGATACTTAAGACAAACAGTTCTCCATTTTTTGATACATACTGTTCTAAATAATTCTCTTGCTATGGCTAGTAAAAGACTTATATGTTCCAAGTATTCAAGTTGAATTAATTATCCTGTTCATTAATTTTGAGTTTCTAAAATCTATTCAAAACATAACTCATATAGATGGATTAGAATAAAGGTTTTGATCCCATTTCCTGAAAGTGTTGAAGGTCTTATTAAAATAAACAGTTTAGCTTCTGTTCAGAAACACTTTCCTTTGTCCATGCATCCCCCCACACACACATTTTCCTTAAATTGTTCACTTCGAATGCCAAAACTTCTAATTTAGTTTTGTTTACTCCTATTTCGTTTAATTTATTTAACTTTGACAATTTCGTTAAAATATGGATTTATCTTGGTGTTTTTATTTGCTCTATCACCCTTCTTGGTGGCTTTCAATCTTTTCTCAGAGGACAGAGAGGCCAGGGCTCTGAGCCACAGCCTCAAGACAGAGCCCGCGGAGCCAGCCTGGCTTCTGCAGGGCTAATGAGTCATTGTATCTCAGTGATTCCTGGGGCCCAGGACACTGGAAAGCCAGCCCAGAGGCAGTGCCTTGGCTACTAGAGTGAGAACAGGGACAGCCATGGATTGATTTTATGGGTCTTGGTCTGTTTTTCGACAGTAGAGATCTTCTAGTTTATAAATATGTATGTATTTACTTCCTTTAAATCTGTTTCCAAATGGGAAGGCCTCTGATGATGATTTTACAAACCATTAGGATACGAGCTAGAGGGACTTAAAGAGCTTTCTGTCCATCATTAAAGCATCTGAACTGCTGTGAACACCAGACTTACCTGTAAGTCTAATAAGTGACACGGATATAATTTTTCTAGGAGTGTCTACATCTGCTACATTAAGCATGAGTGGGTCATGGCGGGCTTTGTTGGCTTTACAAATGGAACCTTCTGAGCATTTGAAATTGATCCCAAAGTAA
The DNA here is from genome assembly GCA_004027025.1 of Myocastor coypus. Classification (NCBI taxonomy): domain Eukaryota; kingdom Metazoa; phylum Chordata; class Mammalia; order Rodentia; family Myocastoridae; genus Myocastor; species Myocastor coypus. The sequence continues at coordinate 14,250 of PVJA010000308.1, read as the reverse complement.
CGCCTATCCTCTATTCAAACCACTTTCCCTCACAATAGAAAAGCTAGCATGGAGGTTAGTGCACACTCTGACTCTCCTACACAGACATCTGAAATACCTCCGTAATGACACACCTGTTCATGAAAGGATTCTGACCATTGTTTCTTTCTGACAGAAAATAAAATTCTGTAAGGTCTATATAGTTCCTTTTATTGCTTCATAGTTACTTTCATTATCCAGGAAGATCAAATATTCATCCGATCTTCATAAATTTACATTTACAAGCCTTATTGATTTGTGAGAAACTTAGATTCACAAAGCCAGTGCAAAATGTATGCTTTTTTCAACAATACCAATACTTATTTGGGGGATTGAGGAGGTAGCTCAGCAGAATAAGTGCTTGCCTGGCTAGTACAAGGGCCAGAGTTGAATCCCTGGTTCTGAAAAAAAAAAGGGCAATAATTATTTGGAATAATGTTAATATACAAATTACATGTTTTATTCTGGAATAAATATACTATTTGTTGAGAGCGCTAATATTATGAATGTTCTTGATCAAAAGTATAGACTTTTCATTTTAGTAATCAAATAGGAATTTATTAACAGATATGAAACATGTATCTCAGCTACTTTTTCTCATTGTTGGGGCAAAAACCTGACACCCAGAATTAAGGAAGGAAAGATTTATTCCCTTAGTTTACATTTAGTGGAAGTATCTGTCCATACTCAACTGGCTCCAAGGCAAAGTGGCACAAGGCAGATGGCAACAGTTCATGGTAGTGGAAAATAGCAAAAAGCAAAGGAGAGTCAGCAGCTGTGGCTTCTAGCAATACTTTCTCCCTCCTCACATCATAATGCAGATTACCTATGCCAGGGTAGAAATAGCACTCACACCCATAATCCTAGCACTGATCATGCATTAGTCACAAACTCTAGAAACCACTCCATAAGTGCATGAGGCTTTGGAGCCTAGACAAAAACTACAACAATATGTTAACTGCTATACCAACAAGAGAGATAGTGAAGCTTTCTTGAGTTTGGCAAAAATAAGGCAAACTTAGTTAAGAAAACACATTCAGTAAGGAAAAGAAACTTAAAAGAAAAACCATAAAAGAATAATGTAGCAATGATCGATTGCAAGGAAGGATTTTTCAATGTTCATTCAGATGAACACTGAAAATTAAAGATGAAAACTAAGGATTTTTATGAACTAAAAGAGTCCATCAACTGAAGACAGTCAAGTGAGGATGAGGCTAACTTAGCAATTATCAGCATTCAGGGAGTGAATGCCATAGAGAAAACGATAGTATTCCTCCTTTTAGGAAAGTCTGTGGAGCTCCTGCCCTAACTTCTCCGTTGATGTGTACTCTTAGTAAGAGTTGGCTAACAGTAGAGACACAAAGCCAGTGCAAAATGCATACTTTACACAATACACAATTAGGAGAACTGAGGTAGATTGTAATGGGTCTGAGTTTTTTAGTCTGAGCTAGAATTTGATAAGATCATAGTATTTTTATATCTTTAACTTCAGAAAATGGTAGGGAAACTTTTTAAATATAGAGGATGTTTCTTCTCCAATATTTATTATGAGTTTATGAACATACGAAAAGAAAATGTGTGAAGAATTCTCATCTGATTGTGCTGCCTCGTTCCATATAGTGTATAATCCCAGGCTAACAAAATCAATATATAGCAACTAAAATTTAGTTGCTCCTTTAAGTTCTCCTTTATATTCTCCTCTCTGCCTTTTTATCCCCTGAAACAAAATTTCCTAGGTCTCATCTTAATTCATGTTCCTAGAAGGCATTTAGTTATCCAGTTATCCTTCTTTCTAAACAACACTCAGGCTAATGAGGGGTTGATATTTGTAGGGAAGCCATGTAAAAGACTGAAAACTCCAGGATATGTCCCTCTAAAAGTAAAAGTCCTTTACTTTCTCATTGGATTTAGATTCTGTGATACTTATCTTTCAGAGAGTTGCTGAAGTGCAGGAATTGCGATGATCCTTTTTTTTTTTTTTTTTTTTTTTTTTTTTTTTTTTTTTTTTTTTTTTTTTTTTTTTTTTTTTTTTTTTTTTTTTTTTTTTTTTTTTTTTTTTCTAAGCAAGACTCCTGGGCCTATACAGTGACAGGGAGGTGGAGTCTGTACAGGCAGGTGCATTTCTCTCTTGTATTCTCTGGTAGACATGACATCCTGACATCTTCCCCAGTTTGCTCTGTAGGGATAGAACTTTACAAATAGCATCACTCTGCAGACCAATTCAGACTTCTCCAGTGGAAACTGTAGAGCCAGTGACCTTCTTTTCTTATGGAAAGTCAAGACCTAAAACTTGGAGGCAGACCCAGGCCTTGAGTGTGTTTTTCAGAGGCAGCCTCCTCCAGGCACACGTGTGTGCACCCTCACACTTGCATAGCACTTCCTCGCCCAGCTTACAGAACAGGAAGCCAAGCTCCACATGAACACTGGGCAGAGAAGCCAGGTGGCAGAGCAGACAAGCCCAGTGAGGAGTCCTGATGCCAGGGTACACATGGCACTCTGTGCTGTCCAAAGGAGGTTTGATGTTGCTTCCTAGGGACAGTGTTTCTTCATCCTGGCTCCTTACACCCTGTCTGGTCTGTGAAATTTGATCTAAATCACAGAAGGCAAAAACATATTACCCTGACCACAATTCACATTCCGTAGGAGGAATTAGAACATTTTTATTCTTGCCCAGTGATACTAAATTTAAATTCAATTTAATTGTTCACTACAGTTTTCCTTTGAAAAGACAAAGGCAAGTTATCACTCTGGCTAATATTGGTAGATTCTTTTTGGTGATGCTGTAAATATTCTTTTGTTTTAGTTTGTGTTTTTGAGATAGTGTCTCTTTATGTAGTTCAGGTTGCCCTTGAACTTACTATACACTCCATTCTGGCTTTAACCTTCAGCCCATCATCTGCCCCAGCCTCCCAAGCTCTGAGATTACATGATGTACTCTCTTGCCTGGATAATGCTCTAAACATTGTCATGAGCTGTGGTGTTTAGCAAAAGAAGATGAACAGTCACAGTTAAAAATCCTAAACTCGGGGGCTGGGGAGATAGCTCAGTAGAACAAATGCTTGTCTGGCAAGAGCAAGGTCCTGAGTTCAATCCTTGCTATCGCCCCAACCAAAAAGAAAAATCCTAAACTCACATCCAAGAATCCTAGTAAACACAGCTTTTTTTAATAATTCCATTCATATGCTCATTCATTTACACATGTATTAAAAACAATCATTTGCTAAGCTTATGTACACAGCGTAACTGTAAAGCATATTCCCTTACTTTGCAAGGTGGACTGTCTAAGGCAGGAGACAGGCACATACACGAACAACTGTATAAATTCGCCTGGGTACATCTGGTATACGAATACCTTGGCTCCTCTCACTCTTGCATCTTCCTTGGTTACTCTCAAGTCTAGATGCCTTCAGCTCCTGTTGACTTACAGAACTTTTTTTTTTTTTTTTTTTTTGTGGGACCAGGGTTCGAACTCACAACCTTGCACTTGCCCAGCAGGCACTTGTGCCTCGGAGCTATCTCCCCAGCCCCAGAACTTTCTTATTGTTTGCAAATTAGTTTATAAGTGCATCTAGCCGTCCACTCCTCAGAAAGCCCAGTTCACAAATGGGACCCAGGAAGCATTTCCAAGCAAACCTTAAAATTTCTTCCCTCTTGCAGATTAAAGCGCCTGCAAGGAGGTGCAGGGGCCTGGGGTTGGATCCCCTGGCCAGCCATGCCAGCCCTGCCTATGGGGTATGCCAAGATAGCGATTGAGACTGAAAGTGGTGGTGTGTGCCTGTAATCCCAGTTCTTGGGAGGCTGTAAATAGGCAGATCACGAAGAGTCCAATCTAGTAGTGAAGCCCTGAAGACCCTGTAGACCTATCCCCCACCCTACCAAAAATGTCTTCCTTCTTTATTGGCCGTCTTCTCCAAACATCAATCCCCAGTTAGCTCTCCTTTACCTTTTCACAACCACCCTTGTTCTAGGTGAAATAATTGCTTATATTATTATGTCTCCTTTCATAAGCACATCACCATTTTGACTCATTGTCCAACCTTCTTATACCATATGGACTTTTTAATAACTTCTATGGGCCATCAGCCACTGCACACTTATATTCATGGACCTGATTAGATCTATGATAGGGACTTTTATAGAAATCACCTTTTCTAGCAAACATTAGATCACTAAAGATCAGAGAAAAACATGAGCAGGGGTGGTAGTGCTTAAGGTTTGTACCTATAATTATTATTTTTTTTTATTTCTGCTCACCAGTGTAAGGAAATGGAGTATAGGGGTTATTTTTCTACCTTTGGAATAATCTTTTGCCTTCTCCTCTGCCCCTGAACCCTGCTTTCCCTCTCTCCACCTTTCTTAGAGGGGATAAAGTTGAAGAATTAGACTTAAGATGAGGGCCTGGGGGAGGTAACCGGTTAGGGGACACTTGAGAAATGATTTTTAAAATAGAATCTTGCAATGGGCCAAATATTATTCACACAGAAAAGAAAATCCTCAGGGAAAGAATGTGAGTTACTTGGAGTTGTCAGCAAGGAATGCAGTGATTCTGAACTGTGGGGATTTGCACCAGGAAAGGACAGATCCCTGGCCTGGCTGCTGTGCCCCAGACACCTGCAGCAGCAGCCCGCGCTCCAGCACACTGAAATTGCATCAACTGAAATGTTATTTTCTTTCCATGGAAAAATTATAGCAAAGAGATTAGGGAATGATTTAGAGCATGTCGAAGGGAAATAAACATTTAATGCAATAAATAATCAAAACAGTCCAATAATCCTCTAAAAATATTCTCATGAATTGGAAAAATGGTGAAAGTTCTTTTTCAGTATACTTCAATTTTCACAGAGCATTAAATTAATCATTGCAAAGTTTCAGCTTTAATTCAGCGCCTGGGCTGATTTACAGCATGAACCTCATCTGTCTACCTAACCTCTGTGGCTTTATGTCTCTGCCTAAAAATTGTGGTGCTTCCCTTCCTTTCAAGGAGCATATTCTGAAAAATAACATAGCAGAAGGCTTTTCCTTTAGAAAAAGAAACAATGACAATAGATTCAAGTTTTATTTTCTTACATAATCCTTTTATACAACAAATTTGAATAATCTTTTCTCTGTATAATTCTCCAACTGGCAGGCGCACATACACATAAAAGCGCACAGGCACACACACACACACACACACACACGCTTATTTACACAAACACATACAATAAGAAGTAGCAACAGATTCAACTAAAATTATAGAAAGAAATATATTGCAAATAAAGAATAGGTTCTGTGTGGTCAATAAAACATATTGCTTTTTATACAATATCACAACTCAACAGGTCAAAATAAATGTGTGACTCTCACGAGGTAAAACAATTGCTGCCGACATTTTCATCTCCGTTCTGTGAGCCCATCAGGCCATCCACAAACCATCTGGCAAAATATTTCAGCTTCCTTGACAACAATCTCCATCTAAATTTGACCTCGCCTTTACCCTTCCTTGTGGCCTAGTATCCTGCCCCATTGGCTCCTTGCTCTGATCACCTGGGGCCAATCATCCCCTTTGACTGCACTGTCAGTGTTCTTAATGGACAACTTTTGGCAAATATTTTCCCTGCTGCCACCTGTAGAAGTTCTGGTTTAATTGGTCTGAGGTGGCACTAAGCACCTAAATGTGTCACAAAAAGTTGGTTTTGAAAATGAAATTTTGCATTTAATTTTATATTTCTGGAGTGGTTGACCATATAATTTATCCCTTAAACTAGTACATTTTTTAGAGTGAATGATAGCAGCACAACCAGGCAAGCTGAGACATAATGATATTCTTATCTTAGTGTTATTTGATGATTAAAGTAAAGATATTAATGCCCACATAGAAGGTACACAATAAATGGTAAGTAACTATTGGTGCTAATGGTAAGTAACTTTATCACTACCAGTTCCTGATCTTTCTAATAACTCAGGAAGTGCATAGAGATAGTTAGAAACTATAACAAGAAGCAGAGGGGCCCGGCGGGATGGCTCAGTGGTCTAAAGTGCCTGCTTGGGAAAGCTTAGGCGGCTTCAAGGACCGTGGTTCGATCCCCGGCTCCACATGCTGCACCAGCCCTGCCCTCGGGGCGGGCTGAGTAGGCCATAAAAATGAGTGAATAAATAAAGGTTCTGAGACAAGAAAAAAATAAATAAATAAAATAAAAAATTCTTAAAAAAAAAAAAAAAAAGAATCAGAAAGGCAGGAGAAAATTAAAGGTAACCACCCATATTTTACAAATGTGGATGGATTAATGAAAATTCCGAACTATATATCCAAATGAGTAAGGTGCTATGCTTTGTGTCTAGATGTCCTCTAAAGCCTCATATAGCCATGGGGGCAGGCCTTTCATGGGTGGCTGAATTCAGAGTTAGTGATTGATATGGTCCAGTGCTGCAGCTGTGGTGTGACTGCTACACTTGCCCTAGGGTGCGTAGCCTACGTACAGTATAAGGGACAAAAAAGAGTCTCTCCCTCTGTCTCTCTGTCTGTCTCTGTCTCTGTCTCTCTCTCTCTCTTTCTCCCTCTGTCTCTCTCTGCCTGTCTGTCCCTGTCTGTCTCTGTTACTGACCCTCTCTCACACCTTCTCTTATTGCTTTTGCTGTCTTTCAGTGCCATGAACTGTTGCTCATCTTCCATGTGCCACACTGCCTTGGAGCCAGCTGAATGTGGACTGAAACCTCTACAAATAGATAAATAAACCTTTCTTCCTTTAACTTTGCATGCTAGGTATTTTGTCCTAACGATGGGGAAAGTAACTAAGATGTATAGTTCACACAAGTCTTCATGAAGGATCTCTTAAATGCTGGAACTCTGAGTCAGTAGTCTAACAAAGTAGACACTATGAGAGCCACAGTTTCATACTTGCTAAATACCACCATCCCTTCATCTGTGGTCTTATTCTCTGAGGTATTTTCCTAACCTCTATGGCGATGAACATTTCATAGCCATGTGGTATCATTTCTAACATTTAACTAGAAAGTTAAGTGACTATTTCTCAACACATTTAGATAATTTATTTGCAGTACTAAAATATTTTTGTAGACCAAACCAAGATTAGGTTGGGATTTTTCCTCTTTTCCAGTACAAGAGAAGCAATTGAGAGGAGTTGAATGTTATTGCAGGCATGACAGAGTCACTGACCTGGCATGGAAACACGCAGTAATGGCCACAGACGAAAGAGGAAGAGTGCCAGGAAAAGACATCAGAGACTTTCATAGCTAAGGTCAGTAGGGATGCCCCTGTTCTGCCCTCCATAATGAAAGCAAGGAGTCAGGCCAAAGGAGAGAGTATGGTTGGAGCTTCATTCAACCTAAGGTCCTTTCTTTATGAGCTTTGATTTACACTTTGCAGAAAGGAAAGAACCTTGACCCTCCTTGTTGAGAGGAGCTGAGTGAATGACTATTGTTGCTAATATCGGACCTGCTTGGCTTATGAGTTTCTGTATGCTAACCCTTACAACATACGAATTGTCAACCATGAGAAATTTGGCACTGCAAGGCTGGGAGGGATAAACCAGCATCTTTGTAAAGAATCTGACAGCCTAACTTTCAAAATAAACATGAAGTTAAGTCTTCTGTGTGGTACAGTGCTCTGTCCTTCTTAACTTATTGAGCATCATACATTTTAGCTTTTGATTTCAGATATTTTGTCTAGCAATATTTGGATGACTAACAGTGTTCATTTTCTCTGACTCACCTGAACCTACATTTGAGGACAGTATAGGGCAAACACTGGTTAAACTGGTCAAAAGCTTACTGTAGATAGTCACATGCCTTCAGAAATCGCTTTACATGCTAAGATTCTGATTTTAAAGACAGAACATAAGGGCGTGTGTCTGAATTAGATTTCCCAGAAAGTCCTGTTCCCTACTCACATGTTGATCCCCTCCTAACTCCAGTCTACTTTTTTCATTTTCCCATTATTTAGTTTCTTATCTTTGGTTGTTTGAAAGATCCATCGTGTTTTGAAATTTGAGTTTGAGTCTTCTTGCTGGACGAGTCTTTGATTAAAAAAAAAAAAAAACAGAGTGGGCAGAGCCAGACCATCAATCCCTGGAAGGCCCCAGGGAAAGAGGACCGCTAACCATGTGTTAGAGGATTAACCACAGACATACATCCACAACACATGAGGTTAGCAGAGCCCAGGACTGATTCAAAGCTCTCCTCTTTGCTCTTTTCCCTTTGTCCCTTCTCATTCTCTGCTCCTAACATGAGTGTACCCACACATGTGTACATGAACACATGCGTGCGCGCGCACACACACACACACACACACACACACACACACACGACCTGGATGACAGCTTAATGGCAATTCCATACCCACTTTTAAACTACCCAAATTACTAGGTTCTCACTGCCATATGCCAAGATACCAGTGAGTTTCCTGGTGCCACCCAGTAATTCAGAGTGGTTATGATGGTAACATGAGAGTTTGTCCTCTATACAGTTTGTTTCATGAAGTCCTACTGCTTATGGCTTTTTAATTTCACAATAATGAGACCTTTGTTGCTAAAAGCTAGGCCAAAGAATGAAGAAGGGATTTCAGACTAAATGTGAAAAAGAGAGGAAAATAAAACACCCAATTTTCAAATCATAAGGTAGGAAAAGACATGGGCAGAATCCCGTCACCAAAGATATTATTTTTAAAGACATCATGGAAACTAAAATTTCACTTTATATATAAAACACAATAACATGAGTTCGAGTCTAGCTTGGGTTACATAGGGACATTAAGACCAGTCTGAATTATAGAGTGAAACCCTGTCATAAAAAGAGAGCAAAGGCTAGGGCTGAGATATTGGTTATCCTTGTAACTCTTCTTTTTCTTTAATTTTTTGGTCTGAAAACTTAGATTCTTAACCCTCCGGAAGAGAAGCTTAGTGATTCTATTACTCTATAACGTAAGTACTTAGGCTTAATATCACCATATTTCTGAATATCAAATGCTTTAGATTTAACATGGAACCAGGATTTTCCCTCAATCATTGATATTCCCATAAATCCCTATAGAATGTGATAAAAAACTGCATATTTTCACACAGAAATTTAGAAATCTAAGCATATACTAAAACGTAGCAGGTCAATTTTATGGCATTACTCCTTGTCTCATATTTGCTTTATCCTTTTTAGTTTTCTTTTAAAATAAACATTTACTTGAGAGAGTATAACAATAATTGATATTACATTAGAAGCAGCACTCATCTAAAAGACCAGAATAACAGGCATTCCAAGCATGGTTTTAATTTTACACATTGCTATTCTGAGCATCAAAAACCTGTTGGAAGAGGTTTAACCATGAGGCATAAAAGGTAAAGTCAGATTAGTATGCTGAGCTCAAGGTAAAGTCAGATTAGTACGATGAGCTTTTATTAGTAGTAAAAGGCTCAAGTCAACAGCTTCTAACATTGCCAGTCCTGCCAATAACCCAGTACTATTATGAAATATTGGACTATATATACAACTACTTTCTGTTAGTTCAATGAGAAGAAATATTTGTATGAATAGTGTTTAGAAAAGTTATCATGTCTGCATCTTGTACTCTGAACAACTACTATGAAGACAACAATATGTATTGTATTAATTATTGTGGCTGTCCTACTAACCTGTTTTGAAACTGTCTCATTATTAGTTCTTATTAAAAGTAATAAAAAAACAAAAAAACCAAGTGCATGCCATCATTTAATCACCACCCCCATAAAGGTAGTAAATAAATGTAACCCTTAAAAGTTAAGAGAGAGAGAGAGAGAGAGAGAGAGAGAGAGCAAAATTTGACTCCTTTTACCTTCAGCCTTTTCTTACATATGACTTAAAGAGCTACCAAAATTTCATCATCAAATGCAATTGTCTTTACAAATCAGAAGGCAGCAAATGTTTCTTTACACTTTTACCCCATTTTCTTCATTGACATCTCTCTTCATTTATTTCTTTAGCATTTGTTAAGTGTTTCCGAAAGCTTCAGGCAGTCCTGGGTGGTGGATTTTCAGAGTGCCTGAAGCTGGAGTTTGTGATTAACTCGTGGTCCAATGCTAGAATCAAGGGAGCTAGGATTGAGGGTGAGCGGTTACTAAATCAGTCCACTGACTTATTCAACACTGCTCTAATTCTGGTAGCCTGGGTACAATATAAGGAACAGAAAGTAGCTGGTCTTGTCCCTTGCTTGCTTTGCTATTTTCTGCCCACCATTGACCATATATCTTCTATGCTCCCCGTCTGCCACACACCCTTCCTTACAGTCACTGATTATAGACTGAAATCTCTAAAAACTGTGAGCTAAATACGTCTTTCCTTCCTTAACTTATTTTGTTTCCATTGTTGGGGAAAGTAAGCAGATTATTCCATACTTGATTATTAATTCTAAGGTTCCTTTGATGGAATCTTTAAGTTCTTACAAGAGCAGAATCATTTCACTTGCAAACAATGGCTGGACTGCTTCCTCTCCTACTTGCACCTCTTTCATTTCCACCTCTTGCCTGATTGTGTATTGTACAAGAGAAAACAAATGTCATTATCTTGTTCCTGATATTGGAGGAAATACTTTCAGTATTTTTATCATTTACTACATGGTGACTATGTGTTATTCACATACAGTTTTCTTATTGGTTTGAAGTTAAGTTCACATTACGTTTAGTTTCCTCAGAGATTTTATTATGAAGCATTTTAAATTTTGTCAAAGTTTTTGTGTGCCTACTGAGATAATCATGTGATTTTTAAAAATTTCTTATCCTACAAATATACAGCATTACATTTATTGATTTGCATGTGTCATACCATTCAAGCATCGCTATAATAAAATTGATGTGGTCATAGGATCTGATATTTTTATTTTTATTGATTGATTGATTGATTGGTAGTACTGTGGATCAAAATCAAGATCTTGCCCTTACCAGGCAGGTACTTGTGTCCCTGAGCTATTTCCCCGGTTCCCTTGATCTTCTTAATTTGATGCTAAAGTTGACTTGAAAGTATTTTATGGATAAGTTGATATCCATATTCATTAAGCATATTGGTTCATAATCTTCTTTTTGTGTTGTGTGCTTGTCTGATCTTGACAGCAGCGTGATACCGGTTTTGCAGAATGATTTGAAAGATTCCTCTCCTTTATATGTCATGGAACACTTTGAGGATTGATGTTAGTTTTTCTTTGAAGATCTTTAAAATTCAGCAGTGAGTCTGTCTGGTCCTGGGTTTTCCCTTGTTGGAGATATTCTAGTACTGTTTCAATTTCATTACTTGTTGCTGATCTATTAGTATTTAATATACCCATGGCCCAATTTTGGGAGCCATATGTCTACAAATTTATTCATGACTAGATTCTCCAACTTATTGGAATATAAGTTTTCAAAGTAGTCTTGAATAACTTTCTGGATTTCCATAATGTCTTCTTTCTGATTACATTGATTGTAGAATCTTTCTTGATACTCTCTCCTCTCCCTCCCTTCCTCTCTTCCTTCCTCTCTCTCTCTCTCTCTCTCTCTCTCTCTCTCTCTCTCTCTCTCTCTCTCTCTCTCTCTCTGTCTCTGTCTCCCTTAACCATCTTTAGCTTGGCTAAGGTCTTAACAATGTTGTTCATTATTTCAAAGAATCATCTGCTTTTTTGATTCTTTATATTATTCTTTATTCTATTTCATTAATTTTCATTTTAGTTTTTATCATTTCTTCTAGTGGTTTGATTGCCTTTGTTATATCCCAAAGACTCTAATATATTTTGTTCTAATTTTCATTTGATTATAGTACTTCTTTAATTTCATCTCAAATTTTTTCAATTATTCTCTAGACATTCAAAACTGAATTGTTCCACTTCCATGTGTTTGTGTAGCTTTTCTTACTATTGCTTTCTAGTGTCATTCTATTATGATCTGATAAAATACAAGTAATTATTTTAATTTCCTCTTTAATTGCTACGACTTGATTTATGGTCTAAAATACAATCTACTTGGGAGACCATTCACTGGAGCTGAAAAGATGTATTCTGTATTGAGTAAAATATATGTACACATATTAAATCCAGTTGTTCTATATTATACTTAACCCTGAGAGTTCTTTATTGACCTTTTTTTTTTTTTTTTTTTTTTTTTTTTTTTTTTTTTTTTTTTTTTTTTTTTTTTTTTTTTTTTTTTTTTTTTTTTTTTTTTTTTTTTTTTTTTTTTTTTTTTTTTTTTTTTTTTTTTTTTTTTACCTAGATGACATATCTAACAGTAAGAACAGGATGCTAAAGTCACACACCTTTATTTTTATTCTTATCTTCATTGGAGTTGGTGAGTGAATTCAGGACTTTGTGCTTGCCATGCAGGTGCTTGTGCTGCTCAGATGGTTTCCCAGCCCAACACATGCCTTTATTGCACTGAATTTCAGTTATCCCTTTATGCTCAATATTTTTTTTAAAAATCATAAGTACCAAGTATTGGCACATATGTTTTTATAATTGTATCTTTTCAATAGCCTCAGTTCTGCCCAGTATGCAGTAAAACTAAAAAATGTAACATATATCTGAATCCCTTCTTAAACTCCATCTTTAGTTGTTTTGTATTTCTGATACAAAACAAGTAGATATAACATAAACAACTAGAAAACTGAAAGCAATGTATAAAGCAACTCATTTAAATTATGGGCAAAGAAAGTTTAAAATAACTAAGAAAATGGAAGCAGATATATAGTTTTCCACTTTAACTGCTTTCTGCTTTAGGTCATTTCTGGAAAGTGGCAAAGAGGGGGAAGAACTCAAATGACAACAGTAAATACTTTACTGGGCTTAAAAGAGAAATACTGGACTTTAATGAAGTTAGGGACAGCTAGAATTTTCAGGAGAGAGACAAAAAAAGTCTGCTGCGCTGGCCAGATAGCTCAGTGGATTAAAGTGCTTGCTCAGATAAGATATAGTGGCCAGGGTTACATCCCCAATCTGCTGGGCAGGACCCTCCCCTGAGACACACTGAGAAAGCTATTGAGACTGGGCATGGTGGCATGCTCCTGTAATCCTTACACTTGGGAGGCTGAAAACAGGAGAATTACTACAAGTCCTACTTACATAGTGAGATCCTGTAGACTTTGTAGACCTCGTCCTAAAAACAGAAAAAAAAAAAAAATCTGCACAGAAAAATAGGTATAATATCCCCAATGAAAGCCCAGAAAAACAACTTGTGGGTAAAAATAACTAAGAGGAACACTAAATTGAACAATTCTAGAATTTGAGAAAAGTTGAGAGACATTTAAGTTGTTTCCAGAGTGAACAGAGAAAACTCATTAAATCCTCAGGGAATTGTAAAGGATCTGGAAGATTACAACTAGATCAAACAGAACTTTTTAAAAAAGTTTTTAATGTATGAATCTGATTTGAAAGTAAATTAATTGCTTAAGACCAACATATTTTAGAAGAAAACATTAAAACATTCAAGAATGAAACATTAATTTGTGATGCTTAATAAGAATTCACTAGATAAGCAGTAAAGAAGCAAAAGGTTACTTCAAAATAGGTAGAAACAGCAACAGAAATACACGTGACAGATGAGAAGAGAGAAGTGAATAATTTTAAGTCAACTGTTATGGATGTGATTAATATTTCCAAAACCTCATGATCATAGGAAAAAAGTTAATAATAAGAACAGTTTTACATAATAATGCAATATCTGAAATAAATTGACAATAGAATTAACAGACTGATAATGCAAAAGAAAAGATCAGTGAATGTGAACATAATAACAAAAATAATTTAAATTGACACATACAAACAATTTTTACAAAGAAATCCCTTAAACAATATTAAGTATCTCACATATATGGGTGTTTTTCTAAAGAGTTGAAATTTTTGAACAAAAATGACTAAATTTTTTCAAGTTAAATTTTAATTTCAGATTACTTATTAATTTTGTATATATCATAGTGTACTATGCATATTGAAATTTATCATAATACCTTCCTAAACTTACTTATTGAATTTAGGAATTATCTTTCTAGTTACAAAGTTTTTTCTACAGTGGCAATCAAATCTGAAAATAACATTTATATTTCTCACTTATGCTGTGCTTTATATTTCTTTTATTTTCTTGCCTTATTGCATTGGCCAGTATGGCTAGTAGGATTATGAAATTGCAGTGGTGAGAGTAACACTCTTGTCTTTTCATAGGAAAATATTGTTTCACACTATTGAGTGTAATGCTAGCTACAGAGATTTTACAGAGGACTTCACTGGGCTACAGAGTTTCTTTTCCTAACTTGCTA